>CM031952.1:4815162-5185162 GCA_018749465.1 Paracanthobrama guichenoti | reverse complement strand
AGATAGATAGATAGATAGATAGATAGATAGATAGATAGATAGATAGACAGGAATATTAGACAGACAGATAGATAGACAGATAGGCAGATATATAGATAGATAGACATAAATATTAGATAGATAGATAGATAGATAGATAGATAGATAGATAGATAGATAGATAGATAGATAGATAGATAGATAGATAGATAGACATAAATATTAGACAGACAGACAGACAGACAGACAGACAGACAGACAGACAGACAGATAGATAGATAGATAGATAGATAGATAGATAGATAGATAGATAGATAGATAGATAGATAGATAGAAATATCAGACAGACAGACAGATAGAAAATATTAGACAGACAGACAGACAGACAGAAATATTAGACAGAAACAGACAGACAGACAGACAGACAGACAGACAGACAGACAGACAGACAGACAGACAGACAGACAGACAGATAGATAGATAGATAGATAGATAGATAGATAGATAGATAGATAGATAGATAGATAGATAGATAGATAGATAGATAGATAGATAGATAGATAGATAGAAATATTAAACAGACAGACAGACAGAAATATTAGACAGATAGACAAACAGATCTTCATGTTATTCAAGACCTGTGTTTTCAAGTCAATGTGGTTCAAAATTGTACCTTTCGTTCATACTAAACTGCCCTGTGCTTCTCTGTGTTAAAGCATGCTTGTTACCAAGTTACAGCGCTAACCAACCAGTGGCCCCCTCTGAAAATGCCACAGCTCCCATCTCTCACATTTTGTAGCAAACACACTGGCTGGAGATCAAGTAACATATATTAGCCAATTCTGTGGTTGACCTTTGAATCCTTTTACAGCCTGTCAGTAGACATTTTATTCAGCTTCAGTCGGAGTTCCCTTTCTCAAGAATGTGAAATGCTTTGTGCAGTTGATTTGTACATCTTATTGAGCATAGATACAATGTACATGTTGTTTGTTGGTGGTAAATTACTGGATGCGTGACAAAAAAGTCAATCAAGTAATGTTCAAAGTGAAAGGGCAGAAGTGATATCAGTACATTTATTTAGTGACATCAGTATATCTCAGTACATTTATCTTAAAAGTTTATGGATGAAAATGTTTAAGGATGATGGCAAATTTTGTCACTGTAGATACTAGATATTACTCCAAAGTGTGCTGCTGTCACCTTTACTGGCCAGTAGGAGGCGCGGTTTAGCTACTGAATTAGTGACGAAAAAGTGAATGAAAGAACATTTCATTGCTGTTCTACAGTGTTTCCAGTTTAATCAGTGTAACATTTACAAAAAAACTAAATAAAAACAAAGGTCATACAAATTCTGCTGCCAACTATTTGCTTTAGAAAATATAGACCTATCTACAGATTAGTCCAAGAAAGCCCTACCATCGAACTTTATCCAAACAGGGTAAAACTCAAAATAGACCTCAACAGTATGGGTATGAATAGCTTCAACTGTTCGTCGTCACCCCTCCAAATATGAATGGGGTGCATACAGACCAGTCCATAGACTCGAACTCAGTGAATCTGTAACTGTGTAGAATTCTGTTTTTTATTTTTATTTTTTTCTAAACTAGGCTAAGTTATAAATAAGAGACGCTTGAACAATTTAATAAATAATAACGGAATAATTTATTGATTATTTTAAAGACATACTCCATCCAAAAATGGAAAATTCTCTCACACTTACTCACCCTCATGCCCCATGTCCCAGATGTACGACTGACTTTCTTCTGTGAAACACAAACTGAAAATTTTGGAAAAATATTCATATATTCATATAATGCACGTGGAAGGGCGGTCCCTCAAAGTTGACTGCTCAAAAACCACACTAAGTGAATATAATCCCAACGACTCCAGAAGATAAACCAATGTCTTCTGAATGAAAGGTCTTTGAAAGAAAAAAAGACTAAAATTTTAGACTATTTTAAACTATAAAACGTCACTTCCTGTCAACTGTCAGCACTGTGAAGCATGATATAAGCGCGTGAAACTCCCGTGAGACGTGACGGGGACGCACTTCTAAGGCTTCACAACCAGCTTAACTGACATTGAGAATTTTCCATTATTGGGTGAAGTATCCGTTTAAGGTATGGTTTAAGACCTTTCAAAGACATTAGCGGAATTTCAGTAAATTTTGCAAAACAAACAAACACACACACACAAAAAAAAACTAAATTGTCAGTAGTAATGTATGAAGCACAGCTCACACAGAAGTCAATTTCAAACCCATTCGCGTTCATTTGCGTGACCAACCTGAACCCGTCGCGAACTCTTTGTTCAGGAATCTTTCGCCCTCACGCAAAATTCCCAATTCGATGGATCCCTATTGAAATGACTATATTTCGCCAATGTTGTAAATTCGCAGATCAGCGGCGAATGTGACTGCACCTGTAGCAAAGTGAGGAAATCCACTCATTTACGCGGTTCCAGTCCGGCTTTTTTTGCTTGGTGTAATGCAGAAATGGACGCTTTGGAGCCATTTTCATTGATGTCCATTTTATTGGAAATTTAATTAGGCGATAGTAGCCTTATTACTTTTTTATAGAACTGTAACTGTTCAATATAAACATTAAATATATCTGCAAGGCTGTGATTACCTACAGCTGATAATCAGTACAACAGCGCTCTCGCGCGCGATTTGGTTTAATTGCGCGTGGGCTATTTGGTTTTACTTTATAAACATGCTAGCAGAGTCATTAAAAGAGTGCAGGGCAGACATTACTATACTGGTGGAACTTAATGAGAAGAAACCGTACGGAATAAATACTGCAGATAAATAAGTTTCTCCTCCCAGAGAAGCGTGCGGGGCGTCAGGAGTGTGTCGGCTGCAGGTAACAACGCACCCTTTATGCGCGCGCTGGAGGCGGAGGCAGCTCTGGGTGGGGTGGACCGGAGGATCCGGTTTCGCCGAGAGAGCAACACAGTGGTTCACCGCTTCTCCGCTCAGTCTCCACCGCATGCTCTTCCTGCACACAGCGCGCTGTTCTGGAAGACTCTGGCCAATGAGGCACGCTGTGACAGCTCATCTTCTCTGTTATGTTGGTAAGCCATATTCCTAACACTCATGGCAACAGATGCAGACTAGAAGCATTGGTGGTCCATACAATAATAATTTCCACTATTAACTACTGTTTTGAACAGTTATTGAACGGTAAAATATATGCTTGAGAACACTGGCTAGTTATCACAGGAGGAAGTTGTATCAAGGGCTGTATCTTAAGAGAGTCGACTCTAAGTCCAATT
This sequence comes from Paracanthobrama guichenoti, assembly GCA_018749465.1. Lineage (NCBI taxonomy): Eukaryota > Metazoa > Chordata > Actinopteri > Cypriniformes > Gobionidae > Paracanthobrama > Paracanthobrama guichenoti. The sequence goes on along the minus strand of CM031952.1, from coordinate 5,181,907 downwards.
ACACAAATGATTGGTTTTCTAGCAGTGGCTTTTTATGCTTGTTTCAAACATTGGTTTAAACCATCCTAAATGAGGGATCTAATTATGTCCTCCAAAGCTAAAATTACAGTATCTTCATATTTCTGTAATAGCTGCAAACAAGTCAACACAATGGAAACAACATCCCCACGAGTCATCTGAAGAAAGGTTTAACTCTGTCCTTTTTTATTGTTTTTGTACAGCTTTGTACAGTTTATTAATTACAGTGTTTGTTGGTTATTTGATATTTTTATATGTTATATTTCACATGTTTGCTGTTTCATAATCGTTTTACTATTTAAATTTTGCAGTAAAGCCTTTTACATGCTGTTCAATGGCAGGTTTGTTGTGATGACTTAACCTATATAGTGCGGCAACATGTTCCACTATAGGATCAATAGTGTGTTAAATGAACTGTATCTTTCTTGTGGAGCAATACGAGTGGAAATGTTCAAAAGCTTGCTGTAGTCAGTGTATGTGGCGATACAGAAACTGACATTCAAATATTGTGTGTGCACTTGTATAGAGGAGTCAGTTTGTTCAGGTGAGTCTTGTAAGAAGGAAGATTTGAATAGTCACATCAGAAACTTATCTTGGTAAATTATTCACTATACCGTTCAAATGTTTGGGGTTGGTAAGGTTTATGAAAGGAGTCTCTTATATGCTTACCAAGGCTGCATTTATGTGATAAAAATACAATAGAATTACAGTAATGTGAAATATTATTACAACTTAAAATAACTGTTTTCTATTTCAATATATATTTTTTAAATGTAATTTATTCCTGTGATCAAAGCTGAATTTGCAGTAATTTCAGTCTTCGTCACATGATCCTTCAGAAATCATTCTAATATGATGATTTGCTGCTCAGGAAACATTTCTTATTATTATCAATGTTGAAAAAATAGTTGTGCTTCTTTATATTTTTATGGAAACCGTAATGCATTTTTTCTTTTCAAGGGTCTTTGGTGAATAGAAAGTTCAATAACTTGAACATTAAAACTTGTTTGAAAAATAAATGTTTTGTTAAATTTAGTGCAAATTGATTAACCGCATCCAAAATAAAAGTTTGTGTTTACATAATGTGTACTGTGTATAATTATGTATATATAAATACACACACATGCATGTATATATTTAAGAATTTCTTTTAAATAAATATTTTATATATAAATACATATGTATAGTATATACATGCAAATATTTCTTAAATATATACATGAATGAGTGTCTATTTTTATTTATATATAATTATAGTACACAGTACACACACAGGCTATTTTATAAACACAAAACATTTGTTTTGGATGCAATTAATCGATTTGACAGCACTAGTTAAATTATGTCTTTACTGTCACTCTTGATCAGTTTAATGCATTCTTGCTGAATAATTTATTTATTTATTTATTTTTTTATTTCATTAAAAACATCTTATTGACCTCAAACTTTACAAGTGTATGTGCAAGGGAAGTGATAGTGACTAGTCCCTTATATGTCAACCATTCATAAAATAATGATTTTTGAATGCACTAATCATAAATACATAGGTGTTCCTCTTTCTAGTAGCAGGTTAAATTAGGTTCAAACAACTATATTATATAATTTGATCTGAAAACTTAAAACATCCTACAAAACTTACCTGGAATTCCTTTAGATGAACACGGTTTTACTTTTTAACCATTGGGCCACTGAATCCGCTTCCTCTGCACTAACAGAATGATGGATATTGCTCAAAGCATAGGATGTAACATTAGTTAAAATAGTCATTTCATTCTTAATAGATGTCTAGACCTCACACTCCTTTGGACATTCAGTGGCAGCTTTAAATCAAAACTCAATTTTAATTTCAGTCCCTGCTCATTTTGCCATACTGATGAGTTTGTAATAGCAATGTCTTATTAAACTTGAGCTCTCTAATTATTTCATTTTCTTTTCTCACACTAATGCCTGCTTTCTCTCACACACATTCAAACTTATTAATATTACCAACAGTTTCCTGGGCTATCCTGGGTTTGGAATATCTGGAGCGTTTGCAGCGGTCTGTAGGTGTTTATTATACAGAATGCGGCACTGAAACAAATCAGTGCTAATTCCCTGACAATACTGGCATGCAAATTCAGAGGCTTATCTAAATGGAGACTGAAGGTGAACGTGTGTGATTTCTACAGAACAAAACAAGACTGACTCTACCTATAGCGTGAGTTTTTGAAGCAGAATGATGTTTTGGACCCCAATCGTTTAATGGACAAAAACGTTCTTCTTCAGCATATCTTCTTTTTCAGGTTTGGAACGACATGAGGGGGGAGTAAATGATGACAGAATTTAAATTTTCGGGTGAACTAACCCTTTAAGTTAAATTATTTTGTACAACATACTCAAATGCTCAAAAGTACATCATAATTATCTGCAATTACTGGGATTCTTTTTGCTCTTTGGGCTGCATAACCAGTACGTTGTAGGTTTCTCTCTTGCTTCCAGAAGAAGAATCTGGTGTCCTTCTCATGTTAAAAAGCTGTCACTACAGCCCTGCCACCCTGTTGAGGAGATTGCTATGGTGACTAGGTGTCCTCAACTATGTGATCTCTATGGCAATGAGCGGTCCTGCTGTTTTGGGCTGAAAGAAGCATTTGGCTAATTGAGGCATGCCACAAATCTTTAATAAAGAGAAGAAAATTAAAAACCAGGCTGACCCATTACACTGCATTGCTTGTAAATATTATTTTTAGTGTGCATTCATAGTCTATTAATGTGAAAGCCTTTGTGCAGTTTTTAATTTAGCATTTATATATTCAATATCATGTGATTTTAATTAGGCTGTGTTTGAAATGGGCAGACAGACAGACATTTTTCACCTGAAATCTGGAGTCAAATTACAGGGTGGTAAAAATGACTTTGGAAAGATGGCAGCATCGTTATTTTATTTTTACACAGAGATTGGTAGGTCAAATCTTTGTTGCATTATATGCCAATGGTGACAGTTCAAAATGGGGGAAAAAAGCACTACTTGTGTTTTTTGTCTCAAGTTTGCATGCCTGTAACTCAAGAAGTATTAAAGATATCTTAATATCGTTTTCGATTCTGTTTCTTAACAAACTTTCCTTTTGGTTTCTTCATTTTAAAGGCCCTCGATGGTTCAGTCCCAGAGATACGGAGATCTTAATGCGGCTCCATGAGCAAACTGGTAAATTTCAGTGGTCGAAAGCCAAATGTGGGCCATTTTACACACAGCTGATACTTTATGTATTTAAAAAGGAATATCTGAAGAACAAATAATGTTGAAACTAGACACTATTTGAAACTCTTCAGCTATTCCTCTTTAAATATAAAAAGTATCAGCTGTATCCAAATTGAGCCACATTTGGTTTTTGACCACTGAACTTTACCAGTTTACACATGGAGCCGCATTAAGATCTCCATATCTCTGGAACTGAACCATCAAGGGTCTTTAAATTGGAGATGCCAAAATAAAAGTTTAAGAATCAGAATCTAAAAGAATATCTTTAATACTCCTTGAGTTGCAGGCATTCAAACTAACACAAGAACTGCTTTTTTCCCATTTTTGAACGGTTACAGTTGGCATATAATGCAACAGAGATTGCTAAAGTCAACAGATTTTACTAATAGACCTAACAGTCTCTGTGTAAAAATAAAATGATGCTGCTATCTTTCTAAAGTAATTTTTACCCCCCTGTAATTTGGCTCCAAATCTCAGGTGAAAAATGTTCATTTTGTTAGTAACTTGTTGCAATCCAGTCAAATAGTGACTTGAGGAAGATGGTAAAATATTACTTGCATTCATTCACCATGATGAAAATGGAAGCTCAAGTTAAGAGCAATGCGTTATGGGATACAGTATTTTTCACAGTGATCTGTCGTATACAGCACATTTTGGCCATCCGAGAATTCAATGCATATTGAAAATTTGCATAAGACGCACAGTATACATACTATATTCTGCAGAAATTAAAAGATAATTGAGGACACAATCATTTTTGATCAGCTCTGATGCTGTGTAGATTGTTATTGTGATAGGCTGTATTGATCCATTGCTGGATCTCTCCTCTGGTTGAATCAAGAGTCACTTGTTGGACGAATAGGCAGGATTTTCTGTTTCTGCTGCTGTTCAAGAGCATATTTGTGGCTGAAATGTGTGGCTACATGGCAAACCATGACCTGTCAGCACTCATTCTAGTTTTAAATGTTTCTTGTTTTTATTTTTATGATTCATTCTCCCAATCAGATCTGCTGTTCGAACAAATTGGTTATGTATATCGCAATCCATTATATGCTGTATTAAAACACTTGTGGCTTGTTTGGAAGGGAGGGAGGTATGAATGACAGAGCCATAAACGTTGTCCTTCTAAAACTGCATGGAATGAAGACAAGTGTCCTCTAATTTTCCTCTTCAGTGAGTTTTGAAGGCGTATTGTTCTTTTTTATTTTTGCCAGAGGTTGACTGTAAATATGAAGTGGCTTGCCTTGAATTAAGAGGCAGCTGGATGTTGGAAACCTCAAGTTGAAGGAGGTGCAGATATTTTGTCGTAATGAGAGACTGTGGTGTGTTTTTAAAGTGCTGACATAATTTGAGACGTGTTTTGTTGTGTGTTGGTTACAGAAGGAGTATGAATGGTGGTTGTGCTTGAAGGGGCGTGTTTAAAGAGGATTGCATTTAAGCTAACATGAAATAAAAATTCACTCCATTTTCATTCCTAATTGATGTTGTTGTGATTTTTTTTTTTTTTTTTAATGTTTTTCTTCATAATTTCAAAATATAGCTTGTTTCTCCTTTTAAAATGACTTTTCCGCTGACGTCACCAACCCCTATCCTCCAACTAATGGTGGCAAGATCATATTTAAGCTAAACGAACATGAACGGCACCATAAAGTGGTGCAATGGGTGTCTGTATTGACGAAAAATTACATTTTTACGTTGCATGCACAAAATACAAAATTATTGTACAGTAGTAATAGTATACAATACGTAGTATAGTATACAATGATTCAGGTTACATCATCTTCATAAATAAAAAAAGCAAAATTAAAAAAAGCAAAAACACACCGGATGCACATTCATTTACCATTTTGTAGAAGTAGACACAAAATATTGCTGAAGTTTTTTTGTAGAAAAGGTACATTGCCATCTTGCTCCAACAAAAGTGACTTGAACACACGTCATCATATTTACAAATTCCCAACTCATAAACTTCCCAGTATCACACAAGACTGACATAACAGTTCATTTCAATAGAGTTTGGCATTAGCATGTTGCTAAGCTAGCAATACTCCAAGTATAAAAATACAGTTCCTTTATTAAATATTAAATTAGATCCTTTATTACAAATATTTTTATCTTTTAGATTTTTTGATTTTTAATGACTATTAAGTGTTTCACTGGAATTTCAGCAGCCTAAAATGTTTGGCTGAAACGGCAAAATAAATTTTCAGTTTTTGCTGAAATATTGCCAAAATCAATTAAATGGTAGCATTTATTTAGCGCTTTTCTGATGACACGCTTTGCCTGTTTTGACATCTATTTCATGCAGACATTGTGGATAAACTACAACATGTAAACGTCAGCAATTGTGTCAACAATACTACGTAAAAGTTAGTTTTAATTATAAGAATTAGAAGTCAAAATACTGTATCTTAGGAGGAATTAGAAATGCTGAGATTCGACTGAAATTGATTTCAGTAGAGTTTGGAATTAGCATGTTGCTAAGCTAACAACGCAATATAACTATAAATACTACATGAACAGTGTTGGCTGTTTCACTGTTTAAATATTGGAACAGGCCTAATACAATCAAATCATATCCTGGTTAAAATCCCACCCTACTTTTTTACCTCATTAAACATCCTGTTTCACTCAAATATGTCTCAGACAGACATAAAATGGGTTGTGAACACTTTCATGTTGAGTTGGTTTTAAAGGCAGGCCATATGGTAGGTATGATCTGGGTCGCACATGAAGAGATCCAACTTAATTAAGGGGAATGAGAATCACCTGAGGCCCAGAAGGACATCAAAGAGGCCTTTCTTTCTCAAAAGCTGTTTTTCTGCGTTAACTTCCTTCCATTCCCTCAGCCCCTGCTGAAAAATCCAGCACAAACCAGCATGAATTCATGTTGGTCCACACTGGTTAGAGCTGGTGGACCAGCATAGTCATGCTGTTCTCAAGCAAAAACCGAGCTGATGGTCCACCAGCAACCAGCATCACATGCTGGTCCCAGCATGCAAAACATACCTTACGCTGGTGACCAGCAATGCTGGGGCCTCTCTTCCCCCTTGTTTTCCATGAACGGAACATGAGCAACACCTGGAATTGCTTTCTCTGGTGTCCTCCTTCTATTACAGCAGTGAAACAGCAGGGCTTGACTTGGCTTGTGCGTCTGTGGACTCTCTTTTTCTCAATCTGGATATCCCACCTTGTTAAATTAGCCAGTTCCTCTTCAAAGACATCTCGAGGGAATATTGATGACTTCTTCAGTGAAGAAGAAAAGGACAGCAGATACAGGAATCATGGAGAAAACAACAGGCGTTGGTGTAGAATAGACTTGCAATAAATTATTTTACACCAGTCGTTGTGATTCTGCAGCATTGCTCAGTTACACAATCCGACACATCCATTATTTAAGCATTGACAGTTTAAAGGAAAGTGGTGGATCAGGATTTTAGATCATTCATTTATGAAGAAAAATGTGAAGCTCTTTTATGTCTTCTCTTTTTTTTGTGTGTGTGCGTCAGGCTTGTCTTTGATGGGAGCTATACTTTCACAGGGATATGATCATGCAGCTGGTGCTGTCTAATTTAATGAGGGACCAACAGGAACCCCATGTCAGGCACCCATGCCCTGTGGACACAGGAAGTGGTTTGATTAAGAGCGAAGTTGCTGCAGTGCACAGCAACTGTTAAGAGTGCTATGTGCTTCAAGCATTCTGTTGAAGGTTCCCTTTTATTTCCTTCTCTGTCTATCTTCTTACATCTTTTTGTCTGACAGTAGAGTCCATTTCTATGCCAGAAAAGTAGTTCAGATGTTGATGTTGATGCTCAGAAAAAATCTTTTAAAAGGACGTCATATGTCAAGTTCTTTGAAATGTAATATTTCTATGTTGGTTTCATATGGTATTGGAAAACTTTTATACCATTTTCAAGAAAAGTTTCAATTTAGTGACTCATCTGGCATAACCATCAAGTGAAAAATAACATTGGTCTTACAGCTTTTCCTTACACAGCATATGTGAGTGAATATCTCAATCATTATTTTCAAAAAGTAAGTAAAAGTAGTTATACAAGTATTGTGATTTAATTCATTTATGGTCACATCACATGACATGACACGCATTTGAACAAAATTTTCCTTGTCATAAAAAGGTCAAATCTGAAATTTCATGAGACTTTAAAACAGGTTGTGTCTGAAATCTCGTACTCTCTTGAGTAGGTTCTTATTTTGAATCAGTAATTACATACTTTTTTTAGCAATCATTATGTTCTATGTAGTATGAATGTAATCTGGATGTACTATGTTGGCCATGTTGTCATTATCATGTGACCTACCAGCATCTGTTGTGTCGCTTCACTGCCATTCACAAATCCTCTCCCGTGGCCTCATGGGATATTAAAGTATCCATCGTATGCACACTTCAGAATCTCGCCGGAAGAAGTAGCTCATCTGGGTACTCTTTGCCTACTGCTTTGAGTACTGTGAATTCAGACATACTTATTTTGTCACATACTGTTTTTCACCTACTATATGGTAGGAAAGTATGCGATTTTTGGATGCAGCCACAGTCATGAGGTTCTCTCTCTATGATGTCATTTCCTGCATGTTTCTACATATTGGTTGCGCCACATGACTTTGATATTGCAGACAAATTTTTTTTGTTAAAATGTCAAGAATTGAATTCTTTTATTCAGGCTATTTTTTTTCTAAATTGTGATATTTGCACAGTTTAGGTATCCCAAAAAAATATTAAAATGAATTCTAATTTAGGAACCTGTTCATTATATAAGTGGTGTATTTAAGTAATTGTATGCGTTTAATACACAAGCATGCAAAGTGTCTCTGTGTTTAAGTCTGATACTCTTACTGCATTCAGGCATAAGGGTCAGCAAAAGCCTCAGTTAAAATTGCAAAAGGAGGGGGGGGATGGGGGTGTAACACCATTTCCTGACTGCACACCACAGCCAGATAGTATAACTGCAGCTGACTCTGCAGACGAAGGCTTGTGAAAGTAATTGAACTAATGTAAATGCACTTGGTTCGCAAACCAGACGATACTTGTAGACAGGATAGAGCTTTCACACTGATTAAAATCCTTGTGGAAGTTGTAAGGAAATAGTGACCTGAAACTGAAGGTATTAACATTATTGTTGAAAAATGTTGTGTATGTGATGGTGTTTATAAAACTTGTCTAATTTATTTCTGCTAGGAAATCTAGCTTAAGCTGGATGCTGTGTTGGTGTTTAGTTGGTAGAGCTGGTAGATCGTCTTAGGCCAGCAATCAAACCAACAACCTTTTGGTCATATTTGCTCAAGGAGTTCCAGCTAAATGACCAGCTTATACCAGTTAGCATGTTCCAAAACACAGCTGGATTTTCCAACAGGGATGATAAAGTTTGACCACAGAGTAGGCCAACATCTAAAGAACAAACTGTTGTAAGCAAGATGGCAAATCACATCTATTAAAACAACAACACTATGTTTCAGAAGGGAAAATTGAAGTGTCCCTTTCTCATTTGTTTGAGGTTGTCAAGCCCCTCCTAACTTTCCTCAGTGCTGTTCAGCCATGTGTTTGGTCCGTGGTCTTGGCTCTGGTGTTGTATGGCATGGGCACAGCAGGGAGAATGAATTGCTGGCAGACTCGTGCTGTGCTCGTCCTGGCTGCTGTAAGAGTGAGCTGGAATAGCGTAACATGGTGTGAGGCGTCTTTTCACACCACTCACGTGTGAGCTCTTAAATGAGACGAAAAGAAAGAAAAGATTTGTTGAATGCCATTCACTTTTGTTATACAGCAACTGACGCGTCTTTGTTGTATACAATATCTAATAGGTTACAAAATAGGAAGTGAGTGAGTACATCAGACACGAGTGGTAGGATGTGTCAAAAGACATTACAACCTAATATAATCAAATAATACTGACAATGGTCGTGCATGGGTTAAACATTGCTAGTGTGAATGAATAAGTGATTGAATTAATCAGTAAGGCCCTGTTTACACCTGGTATTAAGATGCATTTTGGTCAATTGGATGATGCTAAATACAGGTGTAAACGGGGTCTAAAGCATTTTGAGCTTGTCCACTTCCAATTACTTCCAGAGGTAGTCGAAACCACATTCGACCGGATTTTTTTTTGTAGTGTAAATGCAAAATGTGGTCGAATGTGTTTGAACAGCCACAAAAGATGGGATTTAGCCAGAGGGGATTAAAACTTTGTTGGCATTAAGACCCAAGTTTGGTTTAAAGATAGAAAACCTAGCAAGCACAATGTTCTCTCACCATTCCTGATTTCTAACTGGTCTTGTGGCTATCAGAGCAGAAACGAAAGCTGTTGCTCTCCGTATGTTTTTCCGTCGTCTCCTTTCGAGTTCATATGTGAATTGTGCATGCTTATTTATTTGCCAATTAGATCAAAAAAACGTACAATTACCCATAGACCTTCCCCTCATGTGGTTGAAAGTGGACAAAAGAGATGCAGCAGGACCTAGCAGGACTTTCAAGTCAGTGAAAGTAATTGAATGAATCTGTCAGCCTTGTATTTTTTGCATCTTGTGCACTTAATACCCACAAATACGTGTACAAAGTACCAGCCACACCTGGGACTAATTAAACTCAATGAAAATGTCTCAACTCCTTTTCCCTGCATTTATTTTAGTCAAAGGTAACTTGTGGATTTCTTCATTTCTTTTGAAGTGATATATCGATGATCTCTTATTAACCAACGCCATTCGTAGTGTCTTTCAAACTTAAGTTTGAAGCATGTTTTCTCCCTTTGAATTAGAATCTCCCTCAATGGCGCGTTTCCACTGAGCAGTATGGTTCAGTACGATTGGGAACCGTAAACCCTGATCCGGCTTGCGTTTCCACCGCCAACAGTACGCTTATGATAGGCGAAGAAGAAAGTGACACAGTAAATGACAGTGGACGAGACTCTTGTTCTTGCTTCTCGGCATGTGGCTGTTTGTCAAGACGACGAGCTTTGTTTGAGCTGAGGCTGCAAGGATAAACATAGCCAAAATAGCATGCGCAAGTGACCGTTCTCTGACAACCAATCAACGTTCTGCAACGAGTCTAGCTCCACCCTTTAGTACCAGTCTAGTGTGCTAGGTACCCCAATGGAAGGGTGCCAAAAAAGTGGTATGGTTCGGAATTAGGGTACCATTCACAACTTCTGACAATGGAAATGGAAAAAATTGCATACCCTACTGAACTGTACTGAACCATACCACTCAGAATTCCACTTTGCAGGGCACTTACGGTGGAATGGAACTCACCTTGAGTGAGGGAGTGAGTGAGTGAGTGAAAGAATGAATACAGAAATGATTAAATGAACTATCCCGTGAGTAAAGGAATGAATGAATCAAATAATAAGTGATTGGATGAATCAGTAAGTCAATGAATAAGTGAATGAATTGAGTTATTGTATAAATAGGTGAGTGAGTGAATTGATGAATAATTGAGTGAGTTCATATTTGAGTGCCAGTCTCAGATAAATAGACATCCCCCCCCTCAGTGCTGGTCTGTGTCCAACTCTCCTTGATACAGTCCAGTATTCACCACTAACATAACTAATCCTTTCATTAAATCAAGCCTCCCACTAACCTATAAAGAGCTAATTGTGTGGTGAGTCAGCACACACAAGCACTCACACTTATTCAGAGATTCCTACATCTCTTTAAGCTCTTTTTTTTCTCGTTGTATCTTTTACCACCACAGCTTTCCAACTTGCTAACAGTGTTCCTGTGTGTTCCCGTGATCACAGATACACGTGTTTGTGACTGTGTGCATGCGTGTATGTCTATGAATGCTCTGCCTTTCGTGTATGTTTGCTCAACTTACAGTGCGGCTGTTCTTCCCCCGTGTGAGTTGTCAGGCGTGTTCCCATAAGTCTGCTTTTAACACACATCTCTTATTTTCACACATCAGTGACAGCACTGTTCTCCAGCACTGGATCCTTTTAGGTCACTTTAAAATAAACACGGCATGTTTGGAAGTAAGATAGACTAATTTGAACCCTATCTCCATTTTGTCTGTTTAATGGTATGATAATGCCAAGCTATCAGCACTGATGTATTTTGAAGCCAGACTGATTAACATATTCACCTACGGATCTGATTCTGCAGAAAATAATCAATTTAATCTTCTTTTCTCTACCTTTTTCTAGATAAATCTGTGAAGATCAAAAGCTACACATGATGAAACATGCAGAAGACTCTGAATAGATTAAGGAAGTCATACAGACTGCCTGAAACTATTTGGTAAACAAAGTCTTGGTCTTCTCAACAACATTGGACTGTTATATGAAGTTGAAAGAAGCGGATGGTATAGAAGCAGCCTCCAAACTCATTTCTAATGGACCATAGCCATTGGTGGTCCTAATGGCTAAACCTGCAATGAATGTTTTTCTCTTTTGGGTCATTGGGATTGCTGTAGAATGGAGGATCCATTCCAGACATTCTCTCAAGGGTCTGTCATGCTACCTCCAAGAAGAATGAGCAATTTTCACCAGAAGGAGATATGTGCATGTTGCTTCTGAACTGGTCCAATGGTTCAGTTGTCTGGACGTAGAACTAATAGTACCCTGAAGAAGAGGAAGTGCCCATAACTTGACCTATGACAAAGTATGTGGCCGAAGAGCCAGGCTGAAGTTTAAAGAGTGGGTGAAATAGGAATCGACAGTTGAGTATTGAACAAAACTTGCTTTGTGGTCTGCACCTGGGAAATATGAGACTTTAGTCAACCGACAAAACACAAACAGTTCTTCTTTTTAATCAAAGTGACTTTGAGTGACGTTAACAAGTGAGTGACTTTAACAAGCAGTTCTAGGCAGCCTTTGGCTGATCTTTACATCTTGTTTTGATGGTACGCACAGATGCCCCAACTTTATTGAACTACATCTTCTTACCTGCCTTGTTTTTGAGGTTGTCAGTTGTGATGCTGCGCAGGGGTCTGCTGGCCTGGCTCTCACGTGTGGGTGTTCTGTTAGTAGTGGTGTGCTGTTGCCTTTCCCTCCTTTATGTCATCACTTGCAGCCCCCATGCTGATGATCCCATGGCTGGGCAACCCCTTCGCAGGGCTGGAGGGATGGCTATAGCTGGGGGTCCAAGCAGGCCAGGTGGTGCTGGAAGTGCCCCCATTGGCCCTGCTGGACGGGAAGGGTTCCAGGCTCTGCTACAAGAGCGGGAAGAGCAGCACCGGCAGCATATTGCCAGCTTAAAAAAACAAATTGCTCAACTTAAAGAGGCTCTCCAGGAACGGAGCGAACAACTTAAGGGCATGCAGAACTCTTTGGAAAAGACAGCTGGGAGGGGCACAGGGGGTGATATGGCTGACGATCGCAGTCACAGCGACCTGCAGGAGTTCCTACGCAGCCAGCTGAACCGGGCAGAGGTACACAGTGGTGTGCGACTTCCAAGCGAGTATGCGGTGGTGCCCTTTGATAGCTTCACCTTACAACGTGTCTACCAGCTAGAAATGGGGTTGACCCGTCACCCCGAGGAGAAGCCAGTGAGGAAGGACCGCAGGGATGAGCTGGGGGAGGTGGTGGAGAGTGCGCTGCACTCTCTCAATGCACCAAATCAAGGTGGAGACAAAATGAAAGCCAGTAAAGTCTACACCCCATCAGACTTTATAGAAGGTAAGAAGCTACTTATAGGAATATTCCAGGTTCAGTTCAAGTTAAGCTCAATCGACAGCCAATCTGTAAATGTTAAAATGCTGACTGTTTCATCCACAAGATGTAATCGGTATGCGTGTTAACATAGGGTGTCCAAACATCCTGTTTTCCCAGGACATTTCCTGTTTTCAAGTTCTATCCTGCCATCCTGGCTGTTTCTTATAAAGTGATGAAAATTTCCTGGTTTTCATTATTTTTCATTGGGCCATTAAATTGACCGGCACTAGGGCAATCTAATCTTATTGCCGGGCCGAGTGTCCTGTTTTCGGTAATCAAAATATGGTCACCCTATGTTAACATGATTTTAGTGTTACACGGTGTAAGTTAAGAGTGGTTTGGAAAGGATGGTAGCAGTTATTTGGAAGCCTGTTTGGAAACATTAGTTATGCTATTCCATTTCGTGCTGTTAGTGCAGAGATGACAAACTTTAATACTGTACCATAGGAAATCTCTGCATGTCTGTGGGCCATTGATTTAGATCTTTAGAGTTTGTTGGACATTTGGAAAAAATCTCTCAAAATGATCTCTGAAGCATGTTGCAGAAGTTGTATACTGCGTTTCTTGCACCGTTAGGACAAAATCAGCAAAACAATAGAGCATCCTGTAGCAGCATGCTAACTTGCTAAAGCTAGGATATCCTGTGATGACACTAGGAAATGAACACATCTGTTTTATATTCAGAGCTGTGTCATCTCTGCCATTTCCTCTAGAGAGAAAGTGACACATCTCAGTGGTTATAGACTTTACAGGAAATACATAATTCATGTTGCTATGCACCTTGTTTAAACATAATAACTGTTCCCAGCACTTGAAACTGAAATGCTAGAATTGAGCTTGAAAGCCAACTTTCAAGATCAGGTAGGTGCAATGATCCAGTGAGGCAAGCTGAAAGCAGAGATGAGATTTATCTGAATTTAACATTCCTGCTGAAAAGACCAGTTGCATAAACTTAGCCAGTGTGTTAAGACTGGGTCTTAACTATTTGACCAACTAGCAGTTAACCAAGGGTTAATTATTCTTGCTTTTCCAATTCAGATTATACCCACAATACCCTTTTTACGTAACTGACAAAGTTACGAACAGTCTTAAAGAAAAAATATAGATTGCTTTATACTGAGACTAGTCTTAAAAGTTAGTAGTTTATGCAGTCGGCCACAGCTTAGAATTTCATGCTGGTTTGTTGCTGGTCTAGCTGGTGTTTAAAACCACTTTTTTTACAAGGAGTTTTTTTGGTTATTTGGTGCATCTTTAACTTGTCAAGTTGAGCCTCTTCGGAGTTATTTTTCAACTGTATGATTTGAATAGACCTACTCAACTTCACATCAACAATGGAGAGCTTGTGAAGAATTCAAACAGAGCCAAGGCCAAGTCTTAGCCAGAGGCTCTGTCTGTAATATTACAACTCCGTGTCCAGACACAATGTCAATTTACCAACTGTCTAACACTGAACAAGACTGAATAATATTGTTGGACATTCTAAAAATATTTGGTCCTGAAAAAACACAGGAAGCTTGACCATTACGCCTGAAACGGTGCTTTAGCAAACAGGAATGTTTATCTTTTCTACCCACAAAATAACTCTCCCACCCTGTCCCTCAAGGGATACATGTATGTCTCTCATTATCCTGTGTCCGTTATCTCTGTTGGCTAACTGTATATAGTGCTCCTTTACCCAGACCCATTTTGTGGTGGTGACACGATCCAATTTAGAGAGGGAAAGAGATCACAAGTCATGCTAAAAGTGCCATATTTCCCTGAGATGATGTTACCAATGTTCGGTAACTCACATGATTATGTTGAGAGAAGAAATGTTTTGTCTTACTTACTGTAGCTAGTTTTTTTTGTGAAGTGGAGTTGAGCCTGCGGGTTATGCTTTTGATGTCTTTGCTGTTAGTAGCTTGTATTGATTCAGATGCTTCCCTAATGGCCCTGTTTTCCCATAAATGCATTTTATGTGTGGAATGGAAAGGGCTGGACATAATTATTCCAGTTTGCTGTTTTGCTAATGCAGACATCACTGTTGCTGTTTGGACAAACTTGTATAGCTTGTTGAGGTGTGCTTTAATTTATCCAAATGATCAAACTTTTTTTGACACATTTCACAGATCCCACAGACTTATATTGAAATGTCTTGAGACATCAATGGACCAGAATCTGTTGACTTTGTTCAGTAGGCAACCGGATACTGTAGAAACCATCCAGAACACTCAAGCAATTGCATAGAGAGGTTCTAAACACAGCACAGAACACCATAGCAACTTTCATACAAATTTATTACAAATTAGATACACATACTTCCCAGTGTAGATCATAATACTGTTACCACACTGTGCTACCAAAGCTAATAAAGTATGAAGCTGTGAAGTATTCATGCTTCATATAACCCTTAGCCGAATGGGAATGCTTTGTGCAAACCTTGCATGAGCATGATTTTCCTCCTAGAATAAGAGTCATTATGCCTTTTATAGCACTATCAGCACCATGGATATGGAACCTGAACAATACACATTTAGTGCTGTACAGTGCAGATCTGTTTAAAGAGTTTATCTGGATCATTTTCAGAAGCATGAAAGTATGTTACCCAAGCCTCAGATGACCTGGTGTCCCTGTGATCTCAACATCTGCTTGAAATTTCTTCTGAAATTCCTTATCATAATTCCATATCTTAACATAGATAATTTGATCTTCAAAGAAGGTCAAATTTCAATGTGCAACTTTTCATTGCAGACTTTGCTAGCGTCTTTTTCTCGAGAGAAATCTGAGGAGACTTTAATGAACATCTCCAAATGTTCTTCATTCAGTCTCATTGCTGTCTAGGAGAAACAATCAAGATATTAAAAAGGTCTCATGTGATGTTTGTTTGTTTTTTTTATCCTAGAAGTCTAGTTAGTTCGATGTCACACTTAAAGGTACAATGTGTAAACATTTTGGATTTAAAATATCCAAAAACCACTAGAACAGTGTTATATATTTAGTTGACTTGTGTATTTATATTATCCTAAATGTTTCCAAGACTGTTTAAATCCAGAGAAATTAACCAGGAACCAGGACACGGACCGTGTCCATGCGTCGCCAATCAATGACATCATACCCGCGTTACCCTGGATTTCCGGGGGTGTCCCACATGTCCAGGGAAACACCAGAGATGCTTTAATATTTTTATGTGTTTTATTAGACAGGTGAGCAACTGTTTGGAGACATTCATCGACAGAACTAATCATTGTCCTATAGCTCAATACAGTTAGTCTTATTGTTTAAATCTTGTTTTCTGGATTTACCACGAGTACCATGTTTTACCATGCCTAATATCGATCTAGCTTACTGCAGTGCAACAAGTGTCTCATAGTAGACGCCGAGCGAATGCACAAAGAAGCATTATAACATAGCTTCAAACAGAGCTGTGTTATCCCACATACCCATGACCGGAAAAAGCGGAAGCCTGCGGCATAATAAAAGCTCTGCGAAATCAAGGCGTCCTCAAGCTACACCTTTGTTTTGAATAAGCAAGCCTTTAAAAAAAAAAAAAAAAAAACTTTCATGCTAATGTATAAATAAATTAGTTTATTTATAACAGTTGCCTACGTTTTTGGATGCAGCCAAGTGAGTACGTGAGTATCCTTATGTTAAGATAAAATTGTATATATAGATATTCTTAATATTATTATTAATCTAGCTCATTTAGAAAACAACAAATTCATTAACATTAGAACAAGATTAACAAGGCAGAATGTTTTTGTGAGAAGAATTAAATATGAAATCCATGCAACTGTTAGTAAATGAGAGCAACCACTGAGCAATAAAATGTTACTTTCCTCTTGGTTTTTCAGTCAAGAGATTTGTGACAATCTTTTGAATGCCTGCGTTTGTAATCTTGATTTGCGTGTCTTCCTTCATGTTTGAGTCTTTGTATGTTTGTGTTTATCTTTGTAGTATTTGTCCTTGAGCTTTAGTTTTCTTTGAATTTTGCTTTGTGTGTGTGTGTCTCCACGTGGGTGTTCAGGAAAATCGTTCCTTTTCTTCACTGTTCTCAATGTCTTCTCATCTCTGCAGGCATATCGCGCACTGAAAAGGACAAGGGCACGCTGTACGAGCTGACCTTCCGTGGCGAGCAGAAACTAGAGTTCCGCAGACTGGTTCTCTTCCGCCCCTTCGGCCCCCTCATGAAAGTGAAAAGTGAGCTTGTGGAGACGGCTAACATGCCCATTAACATTGTGCTGCCTCTGTCCCAGAGAGCTGACAAATTCAAACAGTTTATGCACAACTTCAGGTGACACCTCTCATTATTTTCGTTCTCTGTTATTATCTGTTATTTATCATCCTCTTCCCCCATATTTCTTTCTTTCTTTCTCACATTCATACACATCTTCCTGGTGCTTTCTATAAATAAGGTATATTTTGGTGTCCAATATTTTTAAAGCATTATATGTTGAATTTATATTCAGTTCATTAGCATGCAAACCTAATATCGCATGTTTTACCTATTTGCACAAAAAAACCCCCAACAAAAACACCTTTAATACACTCTAAAAATAACACAATTGGAACTTTCTACAACATGACTGGAAGACAAGTAAATCATTTTATTCCATTTTCTTAAATTTTACACACACCATAGTGTTGAAAATTACCAAATAAATGTGTTTAGGAAATATATTTTTTTCCTAAACATCTGGTCCCAGACTAGCTTGCCCATACTCCATACTGTGTTTGTAGTATATTAATATGTACACTATTATGACCTAATATTGTGTTGGTCCACTTTTGCTGTGAGGTGGGACCTCCAAGGATTGGGCTTGTTTGTTCAGCACATCCCACAGATGCTCGATTGGATTGAGATCTGGGGAATTTGGAGGCCAAGTCAACACCTCAAACTCGTTGTTGTGCTCCTCAAACCATTCCTGAACCATTTTTGCTTTGTGTCAGGGCGCATTATCCTGCTGAAAGAGGACACAGCCACCAGGGAATACTGTTTTACATGAAAGTGTGTACATGGTCTGCAACAGTGCTTAGGCAGGTGGTATGTATCAAAGTAACATCCTGGATGGCAGGACCCAAGGTTTCCCAGCAGAACATTGCCCAAAGCATCACGCTGCCTCCGCCGGCTTGCCTTCTTCCCATATTGCATCCTGGTGCCACACAAGTGATACACCCAGCCATCCACGTAAAAGAAAACGTGATTCATCAGACCAGGCCGCCTTCTTCCATTGCTCCGTGGTCCAGTTCTGATGCTTACATGCCCACTGTTGGCGCTTTTAGTGGTGGACAGGGGTCAGCATGGCCGGTCTGTGGGTGTGCAGCCCCATACACAGCAAACTATCAGAATCAGCATTAACTTTTCGAGCAATATGAGCTACAGTAGCTCGTCTGTTTGATCGGACCACACAGGCTTTTGATAGATACTGACCACTGCAGACCCCACAAGAGCTGCTTTTTTTTTGGAGATACTCTGACCCAGTAGTCTAGCCATCACAATTTGGCCTTTGTCAAACTCGCTCAAATCCTTACGCTTGCCCATTTTTCCTGCTTCTAATCAACTTTGAGGACAAAATGTTCACTTGCTGCCTAATATATCCCACCCACTAACAGATGCTGTGATGGAGATAATCAGTGTTATTCACTTCACCTCATCTGATCATAATGTTTTGCCTGATCTGTGTATTTTGTCTATTTACTTGTGGTGTGTATTTAATGTTTATTAAACTCTTAGAGGAACAGGTTCTATATAGAACCTTAAAGGGTTCTGTCAGGCACTTCATATATAGAACCTTTTAAGGGGTTCCCATCATGGAATGATTTTATGGATCCTTTTATGGATAAACAGCTTTATCACAAGAAAAAAAAAATCGAAATAACCATTAAACATGAAAGTATTATGCAGTCATTAAAGATATTACTCCTTATAGAACCTTTTTGGCATAAAGTTTCCTTTTTAAGGGGACATGAACTGCCTTTTTTTTTTAATAATGTTCTCTGAGGTCCACTTATGTTATCAGGATTTTTACATAAAACATCCTAATTTAGAAGTAATACATAAGCTGTTTTCTGTCCTGTTTTTGACCGTCTCTTTCAAACACATTCAAGACGTGGAAGTAAATGGCCACAGCTATGATTGGCAAACAGTTTTGCATATTAAAATTCTTTCAGTATCCCCACCATTACAGGTGTGGGATTGTTTTGAACGCTTCCGATGTTGAAAAGTCTTGTTACAAATATTTGCAAACAATGTGAAACATTTCTACATATTGTAGGGCTGCACGATATTGGAACAAATTTACATTGCGATATTTTGTTTTTCTGCGATTTATATTCTTGCGAGACGATTTCACCCGATGATTTGAATGACTCATTCTAGAATAATTGGGATATAGATAAATACAATAAAAGAAAGATACAACTGAAATAAGCAGTGCTTTGTTTTTCAGGTAAATCTAACAGTATTCAGGTACACTGCATAATTGAAATATAACTAAAATATCCATTAATACAATTTATCTTTGTTAAAGCTACAAAAATTATTTTCAAAATCACCATTGGTGACACAAACAGCTGTGGGTACATTAGGCTGCTGTCCCTTTAAGACGAATGCACGGACCTAATATAAATGACACGCATCCATTTTCTTTCTTAATTTTCTTTCTCACATAACTGACTGTGTTTGATGATACAGAGACCGGCATTTTGACTTCATTTTGCATGCACGTGTCCATTTTAAGCTCAAAAGAAAGAGAACTGAGTTCGGCATTCACATGCTGTCTGCGAGGCTCTGTGTGCGTGCGTACAGAAAACAGGGCACAAAGTTACAGTCCTCTTGCGCTTGATGCCTGACTCGAATTAAATACACATGCAAATGATAAACTTTCACTCTATGATGGTTAAACTTTGCAATTAAAGGGATAGTTCACCCAAAAATGAAAATTATCCCATAATTTACCCCCCCCTCCCCTCAAGCCATCCTAGGTGTATATGACATTTTACTTTCAGTCGAATACAATCAGAGTTATATTAAAAAATGTCTTGGCTAATAATAGCTTTATAGTGGGAGTGAATGGCAGCCCAAAATTTGAAGCTCAAAAAAGTGTATCCATCCATAAAAGTAATCCACACGGCTCTGGGGGGTTAAAGGCCTTCTGAAGCTAATCGATAGGTTTGTGTAAGAAAAATATCCATATTTAAAGCTTTATATAGAAAAATATCTTGCTTCCGCAGACCGTCTTCCGTATGCAACTTACTTCATTTTTCTCCAACCTCTACAGCCTGTTTTACATCTAATTTGTTTTTTTAATTAGTGCCTCTGAGCAGTGTTTAAAAAAAATCTTATATTAGGCCTTGACCTCATTCTCGTTTCAGAGGCAGGAGAGGACAAACAAGGGGATTGTGGGTTACAATCAGAATGATCTCAATGCCAGCAGACCCATCAAACTAATTTGTTGTGGCATGTACATGGTAGCACGGCATATAGATAGTGTTTGTATTCTCAACAGAAATTGTCTTTTGTTGCTCAGTCATGATAGAACTTATTTAAATTCATATAATTTTATATTGTTTATGTGCCAAGTTATGGACTGTTATGAAAAAAAGTGTGTGTATATATACATGCATGTGTATATATTATATTATATTATATTATATTATATATTATATATATATATATTATATATATATATATATATATATATATATATATATATATATATATATATATATATATATATATATATATATATATATATATATATATATAATATAATATAATATAATATAATATAATATAATATAATATAATATAATATATTATAAATAATGCATGCATACACATACACACACTCACCTAAAGTATTATTAGGAACACCTGTTCAATTTCTCATTAATGCAATTATCTAATCAACCAATCACATGGCAATTGCTTCAATGCATTTAGGGGTGTGGTCCTGGTCAAGACAATCTCCGAACTCCAAACGGAATGTCAGAATGGGAAAGGAAAGGTGATTTTAAGCAATTTCGAGCGTGGCATGGTTGTTTGTACCAGACGGGCCGGTCTGAGTATTTCACAATCTGCTCAGTTACTGGGATTTTCACGCACAACCATTTCTAGAGTTTACAAAGAATGGTGTGAAAAGGGAAAAACATCTAGTATGCAGCAGTCCTGTGGGCGAAAATGCCTTGTTAATGCTAGAGGTCAGAGGAGAATGGGCCGACTGATTCAAGCTGATAGAAGAGCAACTTTGACTGAAATAACCACTCGTTACACCCGAGGTATGCAGCAAAGCATTTGTGAAGTCTCAACCTTGGGGCAGATGGGCAACAACAGTAGAAGACCCCACCAGGTACCACTCATCTCCACTACAAATAGGAAAAAGAGGCTACAATTTGCCCAAGCTCACCAAAATTGGACAGTTGAAGACTGGAAAAATGTTGCCTGGTCTGATGAGTCTCGATTTCTATTGAGACATTCAGATGGTAGAGTCAGAATTTGGCGTAAACAGAATGAGAACATGGATCCATCATGCCTTGTTACCACTGTGCAGGCTGGTGGTGGTGGTGTAATGGTGTGAGGGATGTTTTCTTGGCACACTTTAGGCCCCTTAGTGCCAATTGGGCATCATTTAAATGCCACGGCCTACCTGAGCATTGTTTCTGACCATGTCCATCCCGTTATGACCACCATGTACCCATTCTCTGATGGCTACTTCCAGCAGGATAATGCACCATGTCACAAAGCTCAAATCATCATTTCAAATTTGTTTCTTGAACATGACAAGGAGTTCACTGTACTAAAATGGCCCCCGCAGTCACCATATCTCAACCCAATAGAGCATCTTTGGGATGTGGTGGAACGGGAGCTTCGTGCCCTGGATGTGCATCCCACAAATCTCCATCAACTGCAAGATGCTATCCTATCAATATGGGCCAACATTTCTAAAGAATGCTTTCAGCACCTTGTTGAATCAATGCCACATAGAATTAAGGCAGTTCTGAAGGCGAAAGGGGGTCAAACACAGTATTAGTATGGTGTTCCTAATAATCCTTTAGGTGTGTGTGTGTGTGTGTGTATTGTATGTATGTGTATATGAATACTGGATGTGCCATGTCAAAACGGCATTAAGAAAACCAAAAAGAAAAAGTTTCTTATGATCAAAAATACAATAAAATCAGTATTATAGTGAAATATTATTACGGTTTAAAATAACTTTGTTTTCTGTTTCAATATATTTTAACATGCAATTCATCCCTGTGATGGAAAAGCTGAATTTCCTTATCCATTATTCTTTAGAAATCATTCTATAATGATTTGATGCTTAAGAAACTATTATTATTATTATTATTATTATTATTATTATTATTATTATTATAAGTGCTGAAAACTTCATATTTTTGTGGATACTTTAATATGTTTGTTCAGGATTAAAAAAAAAACAACAAAAAAAAACATTTTATTTGAAATGAAACTTTTGTTACATTTACTATCATGTTTGATGCATCCTTGCTGAATAAAAGTATATAATTTTTTAAAAGCAAAAATCTTTCTGACCCAAATTTTTTCATGTTTTTATCTCTGTTAGACTAGATTATTGTAGTTCTCTGTATCTAAGATTAGCTTCTTCTCTAGTCTTTTTTTAAACTATAAGTCTGAAATGATGCATTTGGTTAACGTAGAATGAGACCTTTTATTCTAGGTTCATGCATTTTTTTTTTTTTTTTTTTTAAGTACTTGAATATGGGCAAGTTTCATAAAAAAAAACAAATTGTTAAAGACTACATCCAGATCAGATTGAGAACAATGATCAAAACATAGATGGAGTAGATTGGGTCTATAAACTCCCCCAAAGATTCACAGTCCTATGGCTCGTCCTGGGTCGACATTTAATTCTGTAATTTCCATCAGTGGCAGGGAAAGAGTTAAAAACAAAAAACGATGTCTCTTTCCCCATTCAAGTTTTTTTTTTTTTTTTTTTCCTCAGGGACTAAACCAAATCTGAACCGCTAGTCTACCACTAACCATCAAAAATCTTCGTCACGCTCTAACCATGCCTTTATTGTGCTTTGGACATAAAAAGATCATGTTTAGGATCTTCTTGAAACACTTGCCACACTTCTATCAGAATCTGGCTGCTTCAGATCAGGAATTTCACGCTAGCGCTGCAGTCCTTGTGTGTTGCGATTGCAGAGGCGAGCTTGTCTTGTCAAAATCTGCAACAGTGTTTCAAGGCCCAGACTCAATGGCTCTTTTTCATCTTGCATAACTTTTTTCCCACTGAGCTCATTGCAATGCATTCTGGGATTTATAATGTTCATAATTATGCTGCCTGTTTTTTTAAACATACTTTTGATACCCACTCTACCTAAAGTGCTTTTGTATAGTTTTTGTTGCAGTAATGCAAAATATTTTGATTTGGCATCACAGTAATAGTATATCAGTTATGAATAATTAATTGGTTTTAAAGTGCCCCTATTATGCTGTTTTAATCTTTCCTAATTTATGCATCCAAGTAAAAAAACAAAAAACACTTTAATTTCTCTTTAGTCTCTCTAAACCCCTCATTCCCTCTGCTCTGATTGGTCAGATGGCCCAGTCTGTTGGGGATTGGTCTGCTCTGACCGCTCTGATTGGTCAGGTGGCCCAGTCTGTTGGGGATTGGTCTGCTCTGACCGGTCTGATCTGCTCTGATTGGTCAGATGGCCCAGTCTATTGTGATTTAGTCTGCTCTGATTGGTCAGATGGCCCAGTCTATTGGGATTGGTCTGTTCTGACCGGTCTGATCTGCTCTGATTGGTCAGGTGGCCCAGTCTGTTGTGATTGGTCTGCTCTGACCGGTCTGATCTGCTCTGATTGGTCAGATGGCCCAGTCTATTGTGATTTGGTCTGCTCTGATTGGTCAGATGGCCCGGTCTGATCTGCTCTGATTGGTCAGATGGCCCAGTCTGTTGGGATTGGTCTGCTCTTATTGGTCAGATGGCCCAGTCTGTTGTGATTGGTCTGCTCTGATTGGTCAGATGGCCCAGTCTGTTGTGATTGGTCTGCTCTGATTGGTCAGATGGCCCAGTCTGTTGGGATTGGTCTGCTCTTATTGGTCAGATGGCCCAGTCTGTTGAGATTGGTCTGCTCTGACTGGTCTGATCTGCTCTGATTGGTCAGATGGCCCAGTCTGTTGGGATTGGTCTGCTCTGACTGGTCTGATCTGCTCTGATTGGTCAGATGGCCCAGTCTGTTGGGATTGGTCTGCTCTGACTGGTCTGATCTGCTCTGATTGGTCAGATGGCCCAGTCTTTTGTGATTGGTCTACAGCTTGCGGCACATGTCAGAAACGAATACACCTATTACTAAATCCTGAATTTCAGCTCTGGATCTTCCTCAGCGCTTGATATACAGTGATACGAACCGTAACAATTGCGTAGGTTTTACCATATCAATTCAAGCCAGAGTCCTCATCCTGTAGAAGTGTATTTGCTTTTGCAGCTCTGAAAACATTGTCTTAACATGTCAGCAACATGAACCAAACTCTTCCAGGCCTCAGATACACAACTACGGTGTTTAAGGGTCAAAGTAGATGTTGTTCATGGACGTCGAATGAAGACCACAGACTGGCATTATGCAATACAAACCTCTGTAGGTATGTAATAGAAGTGAGACTGGAATTGCTGATAACTCGTTTCGGTAGTTCAGAATACTGACAATGTGCATATTAATTGTATAAATAATGACCAACGCAATATGCCAAGAGCAGTGAAAATTAGCATCTGGCTTAAATAATGGTGCAAATAACAGTAAATTGATTAGCGCAAACCTTAGTAAATTGTATTGCGTGATTTAATTTTAATATTCTCCTCCCATACATTTTGCATCCTAAAGGGAAACTCTTACAAATGCATATGCAATAAGGTCAGCTGCAAAAATAACGGTCTATGCCTTTTCAACGCTAATTTTTCACTGCGTGTCTGACAGTAGTTTTTTAACGCCAAAAGAGGGTTTGTGCTGGCACAAGCTGTTAGTAAATCTGGCCCAATAACTTTATTTGTTGTGCACTTTGATTTTTAAAATTTTTCAGACCTTATATTCACAAACAGCTACACACTGCACAAAAGGTAATATTTGAAAAGGCATAATGGGGTACTTTAATGAGAACACGCCTTGGAAATCTAATAGTATTTAAATATATCTGTTTAGCACTGTCCTCCTCTGTTTTCTCTTTCTCAGTTTTCAGTCAATGTTCCTTTTGAGCTGGTGCAGCTGGAGATTGTCCAGCTGAGTGCTGACCTAAGTGTGTGCTTGTTTCTGTTTCTGTGCATGTCTACAGAGAGGTTTGTGTGAAGCAGGACGGCCGGGTGCACCTTACCGTGGTTTACTTTGGAAGAGATCAGATGAATGAGGTCAAAGGAACCTTGGAGAACACATCAAGGTATGGCATGTTAATATATGTGTGTGCGGAAGCGTGTGTATCCACACAAAAGATCAGATAAAGCTGAGGTTAAGGCTGAGAAATACAGTTAAACAAAAAGGAACCAGAGGGGTGTCATAAGTTCCTTCCAGTAATCTCGAATGCATTATGGGTATTGTCCAAACTGTAGGTCTGAAACTGATCAAATGCTGATCAAACGCTGATCAAACAGGGTTAATCGGCATAAATAATTCCTTTTAATTTATAGATCAAGCAAGACTTAAAATGCCCATCTTCGTGAATATATTAAAATTCTGAGCGAGATGTATTAATAAATGATGATGATGATGATGATGATGATGATGATATACCGAGTAATAATCAAATGCAGAGTCAGCTTGAATTTTCTTGAATAATATACATTTTCTTGAATATATATATATATATATATATATATATATATATATATATATATATATATATATATATAATATATATATATATTATATATATATATTATATTATATTATATTATATTATATTATATTATATTATTATATTATATTATATTATATTATATATATATTATATTATATTATATTATATTATATTATATATATTATATTATATATATTATATTATATTATATATATATATATATATATATATATATATATATATATATATATATATATATATATTAATAATATTAATAACATGCAGGAAAATGCTAGACTGGGTAATCCTAGCCTGATCTGCTGGCGATTTGAGTTCGTTCTGCAACTCAGTCTGGAAACCTGTACATTCATTTCTACTGCTTCTGTTACACTTTTGTGGGAACCAATCACAGACTGGCTTATCCACCTATTGGCGGGTTTAACACGATGACGGATGGAGAAGTGATGGGTCGTTGATCATGCCTCTTGTGGTCTGTACGCATGGTGGATAGTCCTTCAACCAATCAGAGTAATTTAAATTATGCTCGTTGATAACGCCTCTTGTGCAGTAGAAAATGCATAGCATACTCCCCAGACCAATGTTCAATGGGGTGTCTGTGTTGGACAGTATTACTTTATAAAAAACGAGTGACTTTTTCAATTGTAATCGTCAAATTTTGTAATATTTGCTTTGTTTTATTTTTGTAATATCGATTATTTATCCCTTGCCTCCTTGGAGGAAGCGCCCTTTATATATATATGTGTGTGGGACAGTATGAGGGGAACATGGTCGCATCAAAGCAGAGTACGCTGTCAATCACAAAGGAGGAGCACCTAAAAAATGTGACGGAATGGACGGTTCAACTGTGCACGACAAACGCTGTCAGTGTGAAAGCACAATGGGTACGTGCTTCTCTCGCTCTGCATACACACAACCTCTGCACTGCCTCCATTGTACTTGCGCATCCAGTGTGAAACAGGCGTTATAATTGCAGGCGCTCCGCTAGTGAAATTACAGTTTGTTACACGTGCTTCAGATGGCGTTCCCTTATAGGTTCAATGTCACGCAGTGTTGAAGTTCCCCTTCTCAGAGACCCCTTCTAACACAAGACATTTTCTAATATTCTTTGACTATTTGTCATCGTCAATCGCACTGGCACACAGAACTCTAATCTGTAATCATGAGAGCACAGCTGGGGTTAGCTGGGGTTATCATGATTACAGATTGGAGGTCAGTGAATCTGCACTGTTAGACTGCAGAGACTCTGACCTCCATCCGGTGTGAAAATAACAGGTCACTTCAGATGCTGCTCGGAGGCAGATGAAATCAACGGAGCAGTAGATTGCCTGGAATTCAGCCAAGGTCATGCTGGAAACCTCCCTGCATTGCAGCGGATAAGATATCTCTTAATTCACAGGGAAAAAATGGCTTTTCTCTTTATGGAGAAGCATTGAAATGCGGCTGGACACATTGGTTTTCAGATCTGTCTTCCTTGACCAGGTTGTTCCCACATACAGGGACACTTTTGGAGTGGATTTGTTAAAGAAATGAGAAGGCAATCATGGCTTTGTACTTTCAGGATAGGCAAGGGCCAATAATCGGCACAGCTCTTGTTCGTTCTGTTGTTCATTGGCTTCTCTCTGGTCCAGAAATCAAGGAAGCTTAATTCTTTCTGTACTTCAGACTAAGTGGATTCTCCACAATTTCCTCCTTATTTATTCCAGCTCTCTTCCAGACATCTTGATTGTCTTCTAATTGTTTGTAATTTCCCAGAAGCCCTGAATGCTTATATCTTCATTTCTTTAAGTAACTTTCTTTAAATACAAGTTAAAGGGTTAGTTGACCCAAAAATGGGTCAGTAATCACTGACCCTCATGTCGTTCCAAACCTGTAAGACTTTCGTTCATCTTTGGAACGCAAATTAAGATCTTTTTAATGAAATCTGAGAGCTTTTTGTCCCTCCATTGACAAGTCTACGCAACTACCACTTTCAAGCCCCAGAAGTGTAGTAAAGACAAGTAATCCATGTGACTCCAGTGGTTTAACCTTAATTTTGTGATGTGACATGAGTGCTTTTTTGTGGAAACAAAAACAGTTTACCACTTTAGTTACAAAATGTTAATCACCGACGCACATTCACGCAACAACGTCTGCTCTCGCATCAACACAACACGCATGCATCGTGGTGCTCTCATGAAGTAGTACGTTCTTGTCAAACAAACTTTTTGTTTTATTTACATTTAAAAAAATGTTTTATAGTGTAGCCCTCCACTGTATTGTAACCACAATTGTTGCCTTTCTGTAGTTCACCTTGTGTGTCCTGAATTTGCCCATCCTGAGTGTTTCTACTGCTACTTACCATAATGTTTTTGGTGAGCTGCACAACTAGCCATAGCCGTTGAACATCTGACCACTACTTGTGATGGTTAAAAATTAAATGTCATTTTATTTTGCCTAATACTCAGTTTCTAGCTGATAAAAATTCTGAGGGAGAAAGCATTTGTAAATGTATTGCTGCAGTAGATAATGCATCATATCATAAACAAGATGAATGACTATAAATCCATGAATCAAACCCACTTGGAATGCCCACAAGTTTTGACACAATTTTCCACACATCATTTTTGTGATTTATGTCCCTGTATGTGGGCAGAGAAAAATCATTGAGAAGAGGAAAATTGCTCACAGTTGTTATTAACTTCATTTTGCACACACTCCATACAGTATCTGACAGTTACTGCAACTTTATGCTGCATTGGCTGACTGATCATTTGCATAAAGTTGAGCTTGAATCCCACATCACCAAGAGTCGCTTTTGCCACCAAGCTATTTTTGCATGAACATTACAGTTATTTGTTTTCATGGTTTCCCTAGTTCGCTTTAGCCCTGGCATGTATGTACTGTAACTAAAGTATTTACATTTATGTATTTGGCAGAAACCTTTTTCCAAAATTAATTTCAGTGCATTTGTCATAGTCTATGCATTATGTGAACTGGTGTGTTCCCCGGGAATTGAACCAACGACCTTGACATTGCACCATTCTCGACCAGGAACTCCCTTAACAATCATTTAAAATTAAAAGCATATTTACCCTTTTAAAGTGTTTCAGTAAAACATACTCCTTTCCTCGGTTATTTACTTTTAGTAATGTTCTCATCACACAAAAACATTAAAGACTTTCTTCAATTTTTTTCCCATAAAGTAAAAAAATCTTCCGCTCTTTAACCAATAAACTTTGCATTTCTTTACCAACATTTCCTTCATGTTCAAACACTTACTTTATTAGTCTTCTATTAGCCTGAGAGGTTGACAGAAAAGCAGAAGACAAAATTATGATGGTAAAATTGTTCTTTGTCTGACCAGCAAGTGTTGTTATACCACATACTGTAAAACTGGCAGCTGTGGGTGTCAGAAGTTTGCCATAAATACAGTAGCAACATTTTAGATTTTACCGATTTAACTTAAATTTACAGCAATAAAACATAGTATTTCATTAACTGATATAATGTTAATGTACCAACCTATACTAATATAACAACTAAGAAGAATCAGTTATTTCAACAGAAATGCATCAAATGTGAAGTGTCACACAGGATATTCTGGGAATGGATAATTTAGTGAAAAGCCATAAAATGACAATGACTTGTTCTTTTTCATTTCCAAAAACTGTATTTTACTGTAGAATTATATTAAATGTCATGTTAGATTAGTTATTCACTGTAGTAAGGAAATTGACTGTTAAACGATTAACAGGTTTTTGCTGTCATTTTTACTGTCTTTTACGGCTAAAATCACAGTCTTATTTTTTTTTTTATTTTTTTTTACAGTGCAGCTGTAGGCAGAAACAAGCTTCCATAAATCATCCTGTGACGTTAAAAACCTTGGAGACATTCTCTTATCTCTAACTTTTGAAATAAAAATCTCTTAAAACCACACAATTTTAAGATTAAGCAACAATAGCAAGCATTGCAAGATCAAGAAAATAAGTAGCATTATAAAAATATCATAAAAATTGCATGAATAAATAATTAAAATATACAAACACTGATCAGGCATAACATTATGGCAGGTGAAGTGAATAACACTGATTATCTCTTCATCACGGCACCTGTTAGTGGGTGGGATATATTAGGCAGCAAGTGAACATTTTGTCCTCAAAGATGATGTGTTGGAAGCAGGAAAAATGGGCAAGCTTAAGACTTTGAGCAAGTTTGACAAGGGCCAAATTATCCAAATTCCCCAGATCTCAATCCAATCGAGCATCTGTGGGATGTGTTGAACAAACAAGTCCGATCCGTGGAGGCCCCACCTTTCAATTTACAGGATTTAAAGGATCTGCTGCTAACATCTTGGTGCCAGATACCACAGCACACCTTCAGGGGGTCATATATATATATATATATATATATATATATATATATATATATATATATATATATATATATATATATATATATATATATATATATATATATTAATTATATAATATAATATTATATGAATAAAAAACAAAGAAAATAAACACATATGTTCGCTCTCTTGAATCTACACACACATTGCTGTTAAGAAACCATAGATCCTTCACTGCTAAGATCATCAGTGTCAGTCCTCACAGAAATGGGTAGATGTGATATCGGTATCTGCCGGGCAAAGTCAGTCAATACACATGAATAATTTGTGTTCATTTGAGAAGGGGAAGAGAGGAGAGTGTAAGTAACACTGCATTAAACCTGGTTCATGTTAATATTGATGATGACACTTATAGTCCAAGTACTCATTATGATATAACCACCATTAAACATCACCTTGAAGTGATCAGACATGCTAATACCTGCTTGTAGATTAATTTAGGAATAATTTGGGGACAGATTTCTCTCCAGAATTGAGCTAAATCTAATAAAAACAGGCTAAATTTATAAAAATTATTCTAGATTTGCAAAAGTGGGGTTAGGGTTTAGTTAAGTCTATAGTGATAAATAGCCATATAAAACAGTAGATATCTATATTATGTCCTCATTGGTTGAACTAGGATAGCATGTGTATGCCTATGTGTGGTTTTGCATGCTGTCCCAAAGCTGAATTGCTCTCTATCCTAGACGGCCTTTGAAAACAAGTCAGTATCATACAGAGAAATATTTTAGTGTTTTTTTGGCTCATGGCGAATTGAATCACATGCATGCATGCTGAAATGCCCCAGGCTCTTTTCCAAATCTGTTCCGCTAATGTGACTTAAATCAAATTTAGTTTGCCTGCTATTTGTAACTGCTCTAAATCCTCACGACTAGTGGCTCTTGAACATTTTTGCCGGGTATGTTAACAATGACTGGTTTTGAATGTATTTATTCAGTGTGACTCCCATGGGTTGCAGCAGTGTTTTTCGGGGGTTATGAATCTCGGTCAGAGAAAGTAGGTGCTTTTTTTTTTTTTTTTATTTTAGTCAGACATGCTGGCCTATATTTTGTATTGGGCCAATAAGAGCAGCGGGCAGCCACATGTGACAGGTGCTTTACAAGCATTTTTCTAGTCTCTGAATGCTTGTGGCTCCAGTGTTTTATTGCTTGGTAATGAATAACATCTTTTCTGTCTTTTTGTGTCCTTTATTAAAACTGTTCATGTTTGCCACCAAACCAGAGTTTGAGGTTGGTAAGATTTTTTTTTTTTTTTTTTTTTTTTTTTATGGTTTTGAAAGAAAAACCAATACAGTATGATAATGATATTGTGAAATGTTAACTTAAAATAACTTTTTCTATTTCAATTTTTTTTTTTAATGTAATTTATTCCTTTGATCAAAGCTGAATTGTCAGCATCATTACTCCAGTATTTAGTGTCACATGATCCTTCAGAAATCATTGGCACACTTTACTTGAATCCTTTATGTATAATGCATTATAAAGGTATTCATAATGTACATTATAATGCATTAAATCTTTTAATAAATAATTGTAACCAAAGTTAAAATGCATTATAATATTTGCAGATTCCTTGTTACGTCTGAAATTGGTTGTTAGTTGTGTTTTAATGGATTTATATTTTCTAAAGGTGTAACAATGAATCAGTAAGTATTATAATGCAATATAACTGTGGTTACATTTAGTCATGAGACCAAGCAATGCATTACAAGGCATAAATTATGCATTAAAATACTTTTATAATGCATTATACACCGATCAGACATAACATTATGTTGTGTTAATATTGTGTTGATCCCCCTTTTGCTGCCAAAACAACCAGACCCCTGAAGGCTGTGGTATCTGGCATTAAGATGTTAGCAGCAGATCCTTTAAGTCCTGTAAGTTGCGTGGTGGGGCCTCCATGGATCGGACTTGTTTGTTCAGCACATCCCACAGATGCTCGATTGGATTGAGATCTGGGGAATTTGGAGGTCAAGTCAACTCGTTGTTGTGTTCCTCAAACCATTCCTGAACCATTTTTGCTTTGTGGCAGGGCGCATTATCCTGCTGAAAGAGGACACAGCCACCAGGGAATACCGTTTCCATGAAAACTAACATCCACATGGATGGCAGGACCCAAGGTTTCCCAGCAGTGTGATGTTCAAAGCATCACACTGCCTCCTCTGGCTTGCCTTCTTCCCATAGTGCATCCTGGTGCCATGTGTTCCCCAGGTAAGCGACGCACACGCACCCGGCCATCCATGTGATGTAAAGGAAAAGATTATTCATCAGATCAGGCCACCTTCTTCCATTGCTCCGTGATCCAGTTCTGATGCTCATGTGCCCACTGTTGGCACTTTTGGCGGTGGACAGGGACCCTGACTGGTGTGCCATACGCAACAAACTGCGCTGCACTGTGTATTCTGATACCTTTCTATCAGAATCAGCATTAACTTCTCGAGCAATTTGAGCTACAGTAGCTCGTCTGTTTGATCAGACCACACGGGCCAGCCTTCACTCCCCATGTGCATCAATGAGCCACTGTTCCTTCCTTGGATCACTTTTGATAGATACTTACCACTGCAAACTGGGAACACCCCACAAAAGCTGCAGTTTTTGAGAAGCTCTGACCCAGTTATCTAGCCATCACAATTTGGCCCTTGTCAAACTCACTCAAATCCTTACGCTTGCCCATTCTTCCTGCTATCAGTGTTATTCACTTCACCTGTCATAATGTTATGCCTGATCTTTGTGTGTGTTGTGTATTAATTATAATATAATATAATATAATATAACCCAATTCTAAAAAAGTTGGGATACTGTAGAAATTGTGAATAAAAAAAGGAATGCAATAATTTACAAATCTCATAAACTTATATTTTATTCACAATAGAATATAGATAACATTTCAAAATGTCTCACTTTCAACATTTGATATGTCATGCCAAATATTGTCTCATTTTGGATTTCATGAGAGCTACACATTCCAAAAAAGTTGGGACAGGTAGCAATAAGAGGCCGGAAAAGTTAAATGTACATATAAGGAACAGCTGGAGGACCAATGTGCAACTTATTAGGTCAATTGGCAACATGATTGGATATAAAAAGAGCCTCTTAGAGTGGCAGTGTCTCTCAGAAGTCAAGATGGGCAGAGGATCACCAATTCCCCCAATGCTGCAGCCAAAAATAGTTATTTTAGTCTTGCAGACTAAAATAGTTAATAGTTATAGTCCAAAGATTCAGAGAATCTGGAACAATCTCTGTGCGTAAGGGTCAAGGCCGGAAAACCATACTGGATGCCTGTGATCTTCGGGCCCTTAGACGGCACTGCATCAGATTCAGGAATGCTACTGTAATGGAAATCACAACATGGGCTCAGGAATACTTCCAGAAAACATTGTCGGTGAACACAATCCACCGTGCCATTCGCCGTTGCCGGCTAAAACTCTATAGGTCAAAAAAGAAGCCATATCTAAACATGATCCAGAAGCGCAGGCGTTTTCTCTGCGCCAAGGCTCATTTAAAATGGACTGTGGCAAAGTGGAAAACTGTTCTGTGGTCAGACGAATCAAAATTTGAAGTTCTTTTTGGAAAACTGGGACACCATGTCATCCGGACTAAAGAGGACAAGGACAACCCAAGTTGTTATCAGCGCTCAGTTCAGAAGCCTGCATCTCTGATGGTATGGGGTTGCATGAGTGAGTGTGGCATGGGCAGCTTACACATCTGGAAAGGCACCATCAATGCTGAAAGGTATATCCAAGTTCTAGAACAACATATGCTCCCATCCAGACGTCGTCTCTTTCAGGGAAGACCTTGCATTTTCCAACATGACAATGCCAGACCACATACTGCATCAATTACAACATCATGGCTGCGTAGGAGGAGGATCCGGGTACTGAAATGGCCAGCCTGCAGTCCAGATCTTTCACCCATAGAAAACATTTGGCGATCATAAAGAGGAAGATGTGACAAAGAAGACCTAAGACAGTTGAGCAACTAGAAGCCTGTATTAGACCAGAATGGGACAACATTCCTATTCCTAAACTTGAGCAACTTGTCTCCTCAGTCCCCAGACGTTTGCAGACTGTTATAAAAAGAAGAGGGGATGCCACACAGTGGGAAACATGGCCTTGTCCCAACTTTTTTGAGATGTGTTGATGTCATGAAATTTAAAATCAACTTATTTTTCCTTAAAATGATACATTTTCTCAGTTTAAACATTTGATATGTCATCTATGTTGTATTCTGAATAAAATATTGAAATTTGAAACTTCCACATCATTGCATTCTGTTTTTATTCACAATTTGTACAGTGTCCCAACTTTTTTGGAATCAGATTTGTATTGTATTATATTATAAAGGCTTTAAGTGTTACAAAATCATTCTAATATGCTGATTTGCTGCTCAAGAAACATTATTATTATCAATGATGAAACAGTTGTGCTTTTTAATATTTTTGTGGAAACTATGATAAATATTTGTAGGATTCTTTGAAATAAGAAGTTCAAAAGAACAGCGCTGATTTGAAAAAAAAAAAAACCAAATGTCTTGTAACATTACAAATGTCATTACTTTTGAGTAATTTAATGTGTACTCCTGACTAAAAGTATTAATTTCTTTCAAAGAAGTCTTACCCCAAACTCAAAAACCCAAAACAATTTATGTTTATATATAAAGTCTTTCTCAGACCAAAGCCTGTATTAGAGTGTAGTGTTGATATTTTGTGGTGCTGCATTGTTAGGGATATAAAGGAAGTAGCTTGTTCCTGTTCCTTCTAAAACATCTGTATGGATTTAATAGCAGGTATTATCTGCACTCTGTGTGTGTGTGTGTGTGTGTGTGGCATTGAGCTTTTATATATCAGCTTGGCTCAAGCCCAGCACATTACACTTTAATCATCTTGTGTGTGTCTGTCTATGCGGCTGATTGTATTCATAGTCACATAGACTCGCTGAGGATGCCTGTTATTTCCTCAATCCACTAGAATTGATGCAGGTCACACTGTAAAATCTGCACCCACCATCAATCACAGCACATCTTTCACTACAGTCACAATTGACTTAATCCCCCCCTTCCCGAACAGACAGTAAAACATGTATATTTAGTGCGGCTTAATTTTGGTGATAATGTACTCTTTGTATTCATGTTGAATTCTCATGGTTTTGAAAAAACGTAATGACTGTCAAACGATTTTAAATCCATTTAAGATAAAGTTTTAAAGAGGCCATATTATGCCCTTTTACAAAGTGTTGATTTTGTTTTTGGGCTCTACTAGAATAGATTTTCATGCTTGAATGTTAAAATAATAATTTTTCACATATTTAACAGCACCCAGTCTGTCAGAAATGCTCTGTTTAGTTCCCATCTCGATGAAGCCCCTCCTTCTGAAAAGCACACTTTGCTCTGATCGGTCAGTTGGTCAACCGCTTCGAATGTGTTTGGGAAATGTCACGCCCCTTACCATAATAGCAAGTTTCAACAGTCTTATCGCAACTCAAACAGGCCTCGCCCCCTTTATTCTGTGTATGCCTTGGGTGGGAATTATTTAAATGAGGGATATTGTGATGTGTTTGTTGTCAGAATAAAAATCAAGACTAAAATCGAGGCGTTTTAGAGAGTTCGGAAACAGTTCGCACTGATACAGAGAATAACTCCCTTTGTGCTTTGTAACTTTGCAGACATGTTTAATGCTCCAAGAGCAACGTTACATACTAAAGAAAGCATAATAGGTACTCTTTAAGGTAAAAACCAAAAAAGGTCAAATTATCTAATATTTTTATTGATCTTGACACAGTCATGAAGGTCTGCAGATGCTTATGTTAATGTTTCCTGTTGGTGTGGCATTGTTTCCAGGAAAACCGATGTTGTTAAAGAACATTGTATAATTGTTGGCTGTACTGTTCTTAATGCTTGTCAATGAGAGAACGTGACAGTTATGAGAGAGTCTGTGATTTTCATGTGTCTGGTTGCAGGGAGCTGAACTTCCGTAACTTCACTCTGATACAGCTGAACGAGGAGTTTTCTCGGGGTCGAGGGCTGGATGTGGGCGCTCGTGCCTGGAAGGGAGGCAATGTCCTGCTCTTCTTCTGTGACGTGGACATAATCTTCACAGCCGACTTCCTGAACACATGCCGCCTTAATGCCCAGCCCGGTGAGAGAAAAGAGGAAC
This sequence comes from Paracanthobrama guichenoti, assembly GCA_018749465.1. Lineage (NCBI taxonomy): Eukaryota > Metazoa > Chordata > Actinopteri > Cypriniformes > Gobionidae > Paracanthobrama > Paracanthobrama guichenoti. The sequence goes on along the minus strand of CM031952.1, from coordinate 5,145,619 downwards.
CACTATATATAGCCTAAAACGTTTTTGGACACTTAAAAATGGCCTAAATTGATAATAACCAGGAATATTTCCTGAGCAGCAAATCATCTTATTAGAATGATATACATACATATGAGACGTATATAAAGAATGATACATACAGAATGATACATATTCTGAAGGATCATGTGACATCCAGCTTTGCATCAGAGGAATAAATTATTTACCCCAATTATTGACTCCAAACTTTTGGCCAGTAGTGTAAATACATTTATATTGTTTCTGAGACTATATAAGAGAGAGGATGACCATCTAATAAAGTGCTTAAGTGCCATGTTTGTATCATAGCCAGCTGTTTGATGGCATTGTCTTGCTCTGTTTTAGGAAAGAAAGTGTTTTACCCTGTTCTCTTCAGCCAGTACAACCCAGCTGTAATCTATGGCAGCCACGATCACATCCCCCCTGTGGAACAGCAGCTGGTAATGCAACTCATTTCATGAGATTAAAATGCTTCATCAAGTTTGATGTGATTAATTGCCGCATTGTGATGGAACACACAATCATCACGGTCATTTGGCATTGATATTCTGGACGTGTAGATAATAAAGAGCTTGATTAAATGTACTGATAATGCGGAAAGCTGACTTGAGGCTACAGGACAAAATTACATTTTACCACACCTGCCAATGATGATTGAATTGAGAAAATCTATTGGTCCAAATATTTCTTAATGGCCATGACTATATGTTTTGCGATATGTATATTAAAATGTGTATTTTTCGCTCTTATTAGAGTGATATTATTTAGCTATTACCATGCATATTAGGGATAAACAAGGGCAAAACATATACAAGTTATTCTCTGTCTCGCTTAACTCTCTTTTTTTAAAAGTTGCCAGCCACCAGCAGCATTTTTGATCATTTTCACAAATAATGCCCCCCACAATATTTTGTTGTATGAATATCTAAACATGCAATACTTCAAAAGAAAGAACAGACCCTCTGCTTTTAAACAAGCTTCGTGCATTCCTTTTTTATCAACCCTTGAATATGGGTAAGTTTCATAAAAGCATTTGGAGCAAAAAGCTGAGAAAATCCAATTTTTGTCAAAGACTACATCAAGATCAAATTCGAGTCAATCAAGTCAAGTTGATTGATCGAGTCAATCAACACCCCAAAGCTTCACAGTCCTATAGCTCATCCTGAGTCGACATTTCATTGTTACATTAGGCAGTTTTTATTTATATGCTGTTTAATGTTGATGATCGTGATATTTTACATGTGTATATTACTTGATATCGCTTGTTTCTGCGGCTTCTTCGCATGTGTTTTGATCAGTAATCTTTCAGATGCGCAATTAGTTTTGATGGGTTAATGCAAGAAAATGCATATTTATGTTGCCACACATATATAATGAAAAAAAAATAAGCAAAGGAAATTTGTTATTTTAAAAAAAAATTATCTTGTTATTATCTAGTGGCAATTAATGCATTTTAGTTTAGATTTTCTAGTTATGTTTTTATTTTTATTTCCGTGAATGAAAATGCTTTCAATTATATTTCATTTTATTGTTCGTTAAAGGTGCTGTATGTAAAAAAAAATTTACCGTACTAAAGCATAAAAATACCATAATGTTTGCAGAGCTTTGGGAAACATGCTAAATTCAAATACTTGTTTCTTCAAAAAACAATGCTACAGCCAGTTGAATGAATGTGTCCATTCAGGGTCGAAATGTCTGTTTGTTTTGGTTTGTGTGATTCAGCCGACTGCCAGTTTACTCAATAGTATTTCAACACCCCAGGTTGCCAATTGGTGGAAAACACAGCGTATTGCAGCCATGAAAGCCAGCAAACGAACTGGGTCAGAAATCTGAGATTCTACCCGACCTAAAAAGCCTTGGCATCCATCTAAAAAGCTCCATGACCAGAGGCATATTAAAGCGTGGATATATATTGGACATGTGTTTGAGAGATGGCTCGTCGCTCTCTGTTGTCTGTTGCGCTCGTTCCTGTTGCGTGTCCTCAATCTGGCAACTCGCATGAGCGTCAAGTCTGAGGAGATTGAGGGAAACCACTCTCTTCAATATTTTGACAGAATTTGGACTCCAATACGCATTTCAACCACTAGCTATGTGTTACATAATCCACATAATTAACAATAACAACACACTGTCAAATCACCATCATTATTTGAGTTTGTTGTTGTTTGTTTACTGGCAACTAGCAGTTTTATTTACTAACCAAATACATTTTTAAACACATTTGGCACTAACTGTTAATATTGGACTGTGAATGAGACAGTAGACAACAGACCAGACAGTAGTAGCCAACTATAAAGGATTATATTAGTGTTCATACTCATCAGGATTCATTCTTTTACAGATCATTAAGAAAGACACTGGCTTTTGGAGGGACTTTGGCTTTGGAATGACCTGCCAATACAGATCCGATTTCATCAATATAGGTAAACGTCCTTTTTAAGGTCATTTTGAATGGAAAAAGCACTTGAAACACTTATGTAGAAGCAGTATGTAAAAAGTAAAATACATGAACTGTCAAATAATAATCTCAGAGAACACAATAGGTCCCACCTGTGAGAATCAAGAAGTTCTCATGACTTAACCAATTACCTGTGTGGACATGTGTAACATTACCTGATACAACAAGGGCTGATATTAATACTTAAGGGTGTTTAGTATAGTCAGTATATGCATTTCATGGACCTGACCATGGACATCTCAGCAGACAGATCACTAAAATCCATATGCTCCATTAAGGGAAGTCAATACTTTGTTTCATAAGCACAATTAAGCAAAAACATAAGCTACATCATACACTACTGTTTAAAAGGAGGTTCCGACTGAACAAATACACATTTACATGCTTTCCTACACAATAACACAGGAACAGACAACAGTGCTGTTTGTCCTGAGGGAAGTTCAAGCTTCCTCTTAACAGATGATGTGTATAAACAAAGTGTTTATTCAACATTTTCTTTCTGCGGATGCATTATTATTGCAGCTGACCGCATTAACAATACAGTAGTAAATTGAAATGTGCTGTTGCTGCCTTTTAAGAACAATATTTCTATTTCTGCCTGACTGACAAAAGTTTCTAAAGAATACAATTATTTTTAACTGCCATTTTCTTCTCTTAAAGGGATAGTTTACACAAAAAGTCTGTCATCATTTACTTAATGACATTTCTTTCTGCTGTGGAACTCAAAACAATTGGACAATTTTGTTTGTTGTAAATTGTTTCAATATTAAAAAAACAATGTTTAATGCTAAATGGTTATAAAAATGTAAAGTAAATCAACTTAGATTTTTACAAAGTACAGATCTGTACGGAAAGTAAGACATTTAATATAGCGTCGTCAAATTTAACTGTGATTTAATCCTTTATGCATGATGTTGATTCACCCATGAATAAACATTTAAATGTCAAAGACAAAGACATTTTTCAGAATTTTCAGAAAAAAAGTCGTAAAGGTTTGTAAGGACAGGAGAGTACATTTTTGGATGAACTGTCCCTTTAAGAAGTCATTGAGATTTTTAGGTTACCTGACAACATGCATACTGAACATGTTGAGACTATAGCCACTTTTCCACTATCAGGGCAAACCGTTCTCTTTTCATAATCGTTCCATTCTTTGTCGATCCGGCCCAGCCGGTACGATGTGGTTTAATTTCCCACTGTGGGGCTGATAACAGAGCTCTTTGAAATGTGATACAAATGTGTAATTTGTTGGAGGTAATGCATTATAACTTTTTCAAATAAGTTACCCTTAATGAATTACTTTTTCAAATAAGCAGTGCAAGTTACTTAGTGCAAGATTTCCCAAGTATTGACTGGCAGCTTGAAAGAAATGTTGAAAGAAATCAGGTGCAGAGGTTTTGTCTCCGCTGCGTATGCATGCTGGTTATTGTAGTTCTAGACTATGGCCCAGATTTACTAAACAGGGCAAATTAGTGTGAGAGCGCAATTTAAAAAACGCGCAGATGGGAGTGGAAAGTTCCACGCGTGATCTACTGACGACGCACAAATTAAAGCACACAGACGCAGCCGGATCATTAAGCCAAAAAAGGGTTTGCGCTGGCGCAAGCTGTTAGTAAATCTGGCCCTAAATGTGAGCATGCGTTTACTCATTTCACTTGCACAAAAACATTAAGTATTCCTCAAAATGAATAAATACAGTAAAATGTCAAATGAATATTACGTAACAGAATATTATGTAAACCTGAAATAATGCATCTATACTTTATGTATTTAATCTCACTTTATTAACCAGTGTCTTTACTGCTGACCTTTGATCCAATTCAACCATGCAAAAATGACACATCACATTTGTTTGTTTTTTTCCTTTTTGCTGAAGATGCTGCATCCCAATTAATATCAGTTAACATCCTCCACATTTAATTTAATTTAATGTCCTACTGAACTAGAGTGAAAACAAGTAGCACAATGTTCTGCCAGTCATGGGTCTTTTATGCAGAGGACTCTCCTCATATTTTTGCACGATGCGTTTAAAAGTTAATAAACAGATCTTTTTAGTAGTTCACATTGTTTCAGATGAAATCTAACATGGATAAGATTTAAATAAAAAATTTTATCGGGTTAAATGTTGATTTATTAATCAACCTTTTATTTAAACCTCTCTACTTAACCACCAGTCACACACATCCACAATGTTTGTAGTTCTGAACTAAATCCTCTTCCAAAACGCAATGGGTTGTGTGCAATATTAGCTGTTTAGAGTGTGCACGGATTCACGCTTTGAAAATCTACCGGAAATAGTAGACCATCTGGGGACTTTTCAGTGTCTTCTCCTGCATCCTTTTCTTCTGTGATCCAGAATGGCAACACAGCTGGAAGATTTGTTTGAGCTACGCCCTCTACTGTACAGGCGTGAATTAGCGTTTCCTTCAGCTTTAGGCTTATTTGTTTAACTTCTGGTGTGAAAGGGCCTTTCTATTTGCCAAAAATATAACTTTTTTTATTATTATTAAAGAAAAGTAATGCAAAAGTAATGTAATGCATTACTTTCCACAAAAAGTAACTAAGTACCGCAATTAGTTACTTTTTTAGGGAGTTCTACGATATTGTAACGTATTACTTTTAAAAGTAACGTTCCCCAACACTGGTCGTTGCCTTGGTAATGCAAGAGTTTACAGATATGAGATGTAAATGGCAACCGTGTTATGAAGGATGATCAGATATTTATTTTAATTTTATAATTAATTTGTGTTAACGGACATTTTAATAGCGTACCTAGCCAGCTACAGAGAAACCGTTAGCCAGAGAAGTGACTAATCCTGAGTGGTGACATCACTACACGCATTCTACCAGCACAGTTGCCAGGAATTCCGGGCCGGGAACGGTTTGGAATCGTGCCATACCAATCTCAAGTGGACATATAAATGGAACCATTCCTTATTGTTCCTATAACCGTTTGGCCCGACAGTGGAAAAGTGGCTTATAATGGAACAAACAGTTTTAATAATTGCTTTGAATTATTTTAATAGCTAGAATTTGGATTGTAGTATCTTGAGAAGACTGGCATGTCAACTGCTTGATGGTTCCATCTTGTGCTATTCAAGAATTGTCATAATGTTCATGCCCATTTTGACTATATCCAAATCTTACAGGGGGTTTCGATGTGGACATTAAAGGCTGGGGTGGCGAGGACGTCCACTTGTACAGGAAGTACCTCCACAGTAATCTACTAGTAGTGCGCGCCCCGTCGCGCGGCCTCTTCCACTTGTGGCATGAGAAACGCTGCTCTGACGAGTTGCCGCCAGACCAGTACAAGATGTGCATGCAGTCCAAAGCCATGAACGAGGCCTCGCACGGCCAGCTGGGCATGCTGCTCTTCCGACACGAGATCGAGGCACACCTCAGAAAACAGAAACAGCGAAGTGGAGCCAAAAAAGCTTGATGGATGTTACCTCTTCTATACATGCTCTTTAAGGGATAGTTCACATGAAGACATTCGGTCCTCGTTTACTCACACTCATGATATTTGGCATTCTTCGTTCTGTGGAAGCAAAATGTTCTATTTGTTCTCTTCACTGCACAATAAAGTAATCATAAAAAGGGTCCACATGAAGCCCAAAATTATGTTCAAAGAAGCAGCAATGTCCATTTTGACACAAAATCATTCTTTTGAGTCAAATCTTTTTATCAAATCAGTTCACAAAACCAGTTTGAATGATTTATTCACAAATCGGAGTGATCTGTGATTTCGACTCTGAAAATCTTGTTCTGTTTCTACTGTATGGCAGGAGTCTTGGAATATAGCATAAAAATTGGGGCTGCATGGGTTTTGACAGAAATTTCACGATTCACAAGCTTTTCGTTTCAGTTTGATCACGATGTCATTTGATTCAATGTGTGTACAAACATTTTAATTGCACAACAGTTTTTATATTAATATAATTATAACTTTTAATGATAGTTACTCCAATTCGTTTTTTTAAATATAAACTTTTGAACGTCCCTACTAAACAAAAATGAAACGAGAAGTTCTGTTTTCCACTACAAATACCATTACAAGCATTACAAATCATCAACTGTTAACCATTAAAACCATTACTAAATGCTTTCCAGTAAAATAGTTGGCAAGTTCACGGTTTTCCTGCAGAAATGGGCTACTTGATTAATTTTTTTTTTTCAAGGTTTGATACATTGCATAAACTGTAATTGAATGAAATGTATTATATTTTATAAAAATGCTAGATTGAGTTGTGACGGAGGGGCCTTTGAGCTCCTTTATGAAAACAGACTATTTATGATTACCTTTAGTGATTTTCAAGTTGAAATTGCGTGTATAACGCGTAACAGTGATTGTAGAATATATATTTTAGGTATGGGTGTGGCATATGATAGTTGGACAGGGTCATTGGGCTTGTTTTGGGCTCTTTTTGATCGGCTTTTGGGTTGGCAAGCCATATTCCATTAGGATTTAGTGGTTTTAACATGCCACCAATAGATGGCAACAAATTACCACAGGGAGGACCATTACATTTTCCTTTAAAACAAATACATTATAACCATTAAAACCATTACAATTTCTATGAGGGTTTATATTCTACTGTTTTTTGTTTTTTTAATAGGGGTGTGGCTGTCATAAACTGTTTTCATGTTGGATTTATTCAAACATTAAATATTGACGAACAGGTTAAGTAAAAATACAATATAGTACATATATTTAATAAAATGCTCCTCTCTTGCTAGTTAATTTTTCTAGCTGACTATCAAGTTTAATCATTGAATGTCTTTTATGATGTAACATTACGTGATATTGTTTACAAGCTTTTTTGACGTCCTCGGTTGAAACACTGATTAAGCGACTTAACGTCAAGATACGTTTCGGTATGTTGTACGGTTTCTTTCAACATATTTTCTGATGTTCGTTCATGTTTATTTCGTACTATAGCTTGTAGTAAAGAGGAAGAGAAGATCAGTTAAAGGGATGGTTCACCCAAAAATCTCACCCTGAAATTGTTCCAAACCTGTATGAATTTCTTTCTTCTGCTGAACACAAAATAAGATATTTTGAAGAATGTCAGGAACCAAACAGTTGATGGACCCCATTGACTTCCATAGTATGGAAAAGAAAAATGCTGTGGAAGTCAATGTTGCCCCACAACTGTTTGATTTACAAACAATCTTTTACAAAAAAATATATTATCTGTGTTCAGTAGAAGAAAGAAATTCATACAGGTTTGGGACAACTTTAGGGTGAGTAAATGACAACCGAATTTTCATTTTAGGGTGAACTATCCCTTTAACGTGCGGTTTGCGGTGTCATGCAACAGGAAAGCACCAAAACAGTAGGCCTAGTGTAATGATTGTTTGAATATTGTAATGGGCAGAATTGGAAAGCTGAGACTTTGTTTTATATCAAAAGTAGCAATGCACAAAGCTTATTGCGATTTATTAGATGGGAGACGCACTACAAATATTGTAGTTAAGTTTTGTTCACGCATCAACTTTAGATTTAAAGGTGCCGTGTGTAGTATTTATGAGGATCTATTGACAAATGCAATATAATATACATACCGTAGATATACATAACTCATTACCTTAGAATGAGCGATTTCAATCTTCATACACAACGGGTCCGCCCTTACAGTGAAATTGTCGTTTTGCATCGTCATGTTTCTACAGTAGCCCTAAATGAACAAACTTCTCTACAGAGCGCTAGTCACTCTCTACTCTCTCCAACGACACTTTTTTTTTGTGTTTTGTTTTGTTTTGTTTTGTTTTGTTTTGTTTTTTTGTCCGTAGCTTCTCTACGTGAGGGATGAGCGGTGGGCAATTACAATTCACAACCTCAATTTTAGTTGCCGCTAAAATTTACACACTGCACCTTTAAGACTCAATATCGAGAGCGAGCTGTATATTCTTCAGAATTTCTCGTGTTCCACTGTAGGAAAAAATTATTCAGTTTGGAACGAAATGAGGACGAGTAAATGGTGACAGAATTACTTGTTGTTATGCATGAGAGGAGAAGTGAAGGAAATATGCAGTACTGCCTTCAGTGAAGAGCCGGTTTTAGTAAGACTGACGCACACACATATGCAAACCCGAACAATAAGATAACCAAGAGACGCCACGGGATCAGAGCAGTAGACAGACATTCCCTAAAGACAAGACAGTCAAGCGTGGGTGTGCAGCAGAGGACCTTCAAGTCTCTTTGGGTTGCTACAAATGATCCACAGTATTATCGAGATGCAGCACATGATGTGTCTGCAATGCACTTCACGTGGTCAGTGAGTTACGCGAATAAACTTTTGGAAAGCGTGCTGTACTTACTAGTACAAGTGACATTAAGGGAAGACGCGTTGTTTCAACTTTTTTTAAAGGCAATTAAATGCCTTGTATTGCTGTTAATGTAATGTGGGTACATAACTTTAATTGTGAATCGTTGAGAAAGACGATTAAGGGCCTTAATGCATGTATCTAGACAACTGTCCTGACAGCTGAGATATGACGAGCGGTTCAAAGAACTGCCATTAATTTTTTGTTACCCTTGATTTATTAATGTTGTGGCGCCACCTAGTGGTGGCAAATGGTGAAAATTGACAGTGACCTGATGGTTTTAAAGGGGAACTTCATTATGTACTCAAATTATAAAACAATCCTAATTTATAATCAAATTATAGACCAAGAACCATTCTATTTTATTGATATTTTGTATTAAAGGATTCGATGAGTATTATGAATATTAACAGATTAGAGAGATTATTTAATGACACTTCCATATACTTATTTGTTCCCAGATTTAGCAGAATACAAGTCTGTCAGACCAAAAAAGCGGCGCAAAGCTCTCTGATTTTCTCATAGAGCGGTGTAGAATGCCTTATAATAATAATTATTTATTGGGGGACCTTTTTCACCCCAAAACTCAAAGCTTGTATGCCTATTTGTATTTTATAAATATGTTGGTTTGGGAAAAAATCGCTCATTTATTTCTAAATGAAAAATCATTTAGATTTTGTGAGGACAAGGCTGAAAATAAAGCAAAAGAATATGACTAATTTTCATACGTCTTCATTGTTTGTTTTATTGTTTTGTTCTTTACTAATAATATCATCGACTACGAATGAAAACGATTTGTGTAGCCTTCACCGCTAGATGGCAGTATTGCATCATATTTTCAGATTGCATGAACATTCTGTAGGCCTAATTAACTCATTTTCTCGCTATGAGATGATGCATAATATATTATGATTTTTGACAAATTGTAACAATGCACTATTTATTTATTATCTTTTCATTGACTTAATATCCACCTTTTCTTATTTTGTTACATTTAAATTATTACTACCCTACATTATGTTTCTCTTGAAGCCAATACGGAAATTGCAATACTGCAATTCATCGACAGGCTCCAGAAGGGAGCAGAATCTCATTGAGCCCCATGTTAAAATGCTTAACTTTACAGACGAAAAAAACATATTTACAGCCTGTTACAAATTGTGGTTTTGGTCTATACGGCTAATTTTGCCCTTCATGACAACTGTGAGGGGGGTGAGTTTTTTTTATAACTCATTCATTTACATTATATAAACCCTTAAAGTTCTGCATAATTAAGGCCGTGGCCACTTTGAATGACAGGTGGATTGTCGTTTGTCTGTTAGCCATGGTGTCGCCTCAGCTCCGCCCACGTTCCGCCTTTTTGGCCATTGTCAGTTATCCATGTGTGTCGCGTTGCTCGTCTCTACTTTACGCTTCAAAACTGCTCTTCAGAATCCTATGGGTGACGTCACGGACACTACGTCCATATTTTTTTTTAGTCTATGGTGCCATAACTCTGTCTGATGCACCCATCATGTGTAAACGGCTCCAGCTAGCCTACTGTTCAATAAGTGACAAAATAATGCCAACATTTTCCTATTTACGTTATGATGTGTATAGTTTTTTTTTTTAAATGAGCTCAACTTACTTTTTTTTACACATTGTTTATCTGTTGACTATAGGCTGTGTTGGGTAAATTACTATAAAAAAGTAATTAATTACTACTAATTACATCTTCAACAGTGTAACTGGATTAATGTACTAATTACTCTCTCTCTAAAAAGTGTTGGATTACTTATTATAATTACTATATTATAATTAGGGTTGTGTGTTATTTGGGTTTTGCCGTGCCAAACTGATGCTACTTTTAAAACGGTACCGGTGCCTAAATGGTGTCTGTACCGATACTTAAAAAAAAAAAAAAGCCACAAAACAACGGTTATATAGGTACGGTTTTGGTACCCAACCCTAATTATAATATAGTATTATTGTTATTATAGTACTTATTATAATCCTATATTTACCTTACGAGTTGAACAATACAAGGACAGACATGAAATTGCACTTTTAATTCAATTTCAAATAAATAAAATAAAATTGCTTAAATTATTCTTGAACTGACCAAAGTATTTAAATGGAAAAGGTTAGGACACACACACACACACACACACACACACACAAAAAACTTCCATTTTATCATTAGATGTTAAATTTTTATGTTAAATCCACTATTGTTTTATATAGATTGTTCTATAGTCTATACACTATCTAATGCAATTACATTAAAAAAATAAGAGCAATCTCTTAATTTACATTTTAAAGGAAAAAGTAATTCAATTACAGTAATTAATTATTGTGTATTTCATTAAACCCAACACTGCTAGTAGGCTGATGTATATTTTTTTTTATCAGATAGTGTTTTTTGACGACTCATGCTATAGATCTAAGTATATATGCGGATGGGCGTGATCATGTGGGCGTGGCTAACACTGAGAGTCACGCGATTGGCTGTAATGAGCCTCAGCTGTTGTCCGTCATGACAGCTAGTAGAAGCTCAGCAGTGTGTGGACCGAAGACCCGAGTCCTTTTAATCTGACCGGCTCGTCATCGCTTATTCTTAACCTGCGATGAAATGGTAGTCTTATCTAAGGAGCTACAACCAAATAGCTCGCTTTATCTCCTCTCCGGCTGATTATTAGTCGTCATTACGCAGTCAATGTTATTAAGAGTGTTTGAGCTCGCGTTAGTGCGCGCCCGTGCAGCTCATTTCTCTTTCAGTAGAGCTCTAGAGGTGGACGCTCCGTCAGGCTGTTTACTGTGGGAACACTAAGGACGCCTTAAATAAAGCCTTTATCTTCACAACTGACACACAGAAGGACACTGACACGCGGCACGATGTTCGAAACCAGAGGAATCCCCTTTATGTTGCTTGACATCGCGTGCCTAATACTCGGTAAGCATTTTATTAAGTAGCCTACTTCTTATTTAATGAATTTGAATTGATATTGTCTTAACTAGCAGAGTGACAATTATTTATAACCTGTTTTGGGCCTTCATAAGTACTGTACAGAAAGACCTAAACATACTAAAGGCGTATTTGGACATGTTGCCATGCACGTTGTTTATTTGCATGAGATTCAACATTGCACTCACAGAATAACCACGCACGACACCCATAGTGTGCGTCATAACGCATAACGCATGGGGCCCTCGTAATACACTCATCTTGCGTTATCAACATTTCCTCAGGAACAGGGCGTTACCTTTATGCAGAGATTCTCCTCTGCATAACAGTGACACGTGAAACTCAACTGAAAATCCTTACAAATCTCTTAAGAAACCCTACAGCCTTTTAAAACAGCAGCCCATATACTCTACTGTAATAATGTATAGGCTATTATAGTATGGTAGTGTAATATTACACCGCATTCTCTCTCAGAATTTTCCTGAGAATTTTCCATTTTCCTGAGAACCCAGTTCAACTTCCCAATGTGACAACTAGCCCCGGTCTCTCTTATATCACATAATAATGTGATTTATTCCTATAAAATTTTTTTTTTTTTACATCCATATCCAAATAATCACAAATGACTGAACAAATCACTGAAATCCACTTGTCAAAATATGATATTACATGATTCCCCATATGCTTAATCTAGTTTATCACCAATAGGCTTAGTTTTCACGGAATTTATGATGGAAGTTTTGATCTGTATTTTTTTAATTTTTTTTTTTATTTTTATTTTTAATGTTTTTACACAAATAACAAACAGATTGGACTTTTCACAAAGTAGCTATCTGAGTCACTTTCATAAGAGGGCTGTTCTGTCCGTTGCTATAGATGTACCAAGATGAAGGAATGATTTCAGCATCAATAAGTATGATAAAGTATAATATCTCAACACATATGCTGGTCATTTTTCTAATTCAAAAGTAGCTCACGGTCAATGGCTGTCGAGTAGACTTTCTTTTTTACAGGGAAGCTTATTGGTTTCTGCATTTGCATATGGATATTTGCATACCACCGGTATCCCCTAATCTCAAACTATGAGACTACACAGAAGAGCAGATCAGAACTGATGGGTTTAAACCCAAGTCTTTCCCAGTTGTGTTTGAGTCGCCCTTTGGGGCTTCATTGAACAATTTACCTCAATTCAGCTCTTCCTTCTTTCAAGCTTGAGCAGCCAGCTTTATCTATATGTGTGCGTATGTCACATGCAATCAGCGTCAGTAACAGACCCATAGTCTTTTACTGGGAGAGGAGCCTCAGGCTCTATGAATGAGGGTTTGTGTTGTTTTCCCATGATGCTTTGCAACAGCAGCAACAATAGGCCGAGGCTATAGAGGATTCAAAGTTTACATACAAGCTCTCACGATACAGTTTAAACCGTCAGGTCGCATTAGTGCAATACGGGATAAAGACATTAGTGTCAGCTAAAATTTGAGAGGCTGTAAGTGACAATAGCAATGTGTCTGGTACGAGCACTAAGGAAGGATAGCCCTTGATGATGAAATGAGCAATACAAATATAATGCATAAATGCACCTCTACGAGGATGAACATGTTTTTAACTTCTGAATTAGTTAAAATAATCGTATACAATTTCTGAGGAAAAATCATAACAAAACCGCTTCACTGCTTTTTGATATTTGAGAAATGTTTTCCCACCAAACCGAAGTCATGTGGTGCAACCGCCTCAACAAACAAAACAAAAAAGACATAGAGAGACCCTCATAACTTTTGTGTCAAGGTCAGTAGGTCTCTAAAATATTGTTTAATGTAACTTTTGGCAAGGTTAGTCCCCCAAAAAACTATTTATGATTTAATGATTCATGATTTTAAACATATTACAAAATTCCATATAGTTTTATAATACTGATGATTACACCACATGAATAATTAAATTTAAACTTTTCTGAGTACATTTCTAAGAACTTCTTTTAAAGATTGTTTCCTTTTATTTTATCATTAACACTCCTAAATGTCATTGATCCCTTTTAAAACTGTCGTCAGGCATATTCAAATAACGGATATCCAAAATCCAAAGGTACGTTTACACAACTAAGTACTAGAAACAGGAAACGTGGCATTTTTCATGTATAGACATCAATGTTGTCAATACGGTCCCTGTTCTCACAGATTCGCAAAATCATTTGAAAACGCTGTATTATTCATGCCAGGCCAGTAGTTGGCGATGTCACTTTGTAAAGAAACACTTTAGATTGAACATGTAATATGCGTGTGCAGGAGGTCAACGTTTTAAAAAATGTGTGTTTTTGTATTTAAGATGACAACAGTGTCGTTTTCAAAAACTTGCACTTTGAAACCCGTTTTCAAAAGTTTGCGTTTTCAGGCCCCCAAAAATGCTGTTGCATTGTAAATGAATGGCCAAAACTCTGTTACATTACCTGTCAGGTTTCCTTTCTGCACAAGCTTTGTCATTATAAACCCACATCCGTTATGTAATTGTTATCTCTTAGGTGGCAGCAGCCAATCATTAACACTGGAAATCAGCCCTTGCGTTTGATTGGTTGGTAGACCCTTTATGGAGTTGTTAATCCATTGTTAACCCTTCTTCACCCACAGCCGGCCTTCCGCTTGCAGCGTTTAACCTGGGTAAAATCAAACCGTATCAGCGTGGCTTTTTCTGTAATGATGAGAGCATCAGCTATCCCTTCCACTCCAGCACAGTCACCTCCACTGTGCTCTACACAGTGGGCTTCACACTTCCCATATGTAGTGTAAGTAATCTCAGATACAGTAGCATATACACACTACATGCCCAGCGTCCTCCCTCAAAAGTGTGTAGTGCACTCAAGCTTGTTTCAAGGGGCATTTTCCAATTCATTGAAGAGTTTAATGGACTATTGCAGTCACAAGAAGTGACCCTTTATTGTAAATGAACAAACAGCCAAACAGACACCGAAGAGCAGCTGTTTCAACATGACTCCTGACCACTGAACAGGTGCAAACTGCAATTTCAGTTGAGCTTTGTTATTTGGAGTGAAAGCAGCTGTTCAAGCTGTAGCTGCAAGTATCAATGGAGCAGGTCATCTTAGGAAAATTAAATGAGTTCAAATTCCTTAACTTTGCATGGGTTCTTTTATAATAGCCAAATTATTGTTATTGAGAATGAATTTCTGTGTGAATTCTTTTTAGGGGCTCACAGTATATCCGTGTTATATCAGTTATTTGGGCAATTTTAAGAGTTTATATATATACACACATTGTTTGATACTGGACATTCAATAGTGCATGCACATTTCCACTGTTTTTAAAATTATTTACAAAGTTAATAGTTCATCTTTAAAAATATATATAATTTTAATGTTCCAATTTTTATACTCCACATTATAATGTTGTGATGCCTAGATTCACATGTGCTGTAGCATCTATGACAAAAGTTTTTAGTTTTATATATCTTCAACAAAATATTTTCAGATTTTATATCAGGCCATTTATGGATTAACCATGCTATGAAAATTTAGCCCTAATTTATCGAAAACTACTGATTTAAGAATGATTTTTACATATTTACAAAGAAACTCTTTCTACTTGTTTAAAAATGAGGACCAATGTGACTTACCAATCATAACACTATATATTAAACATGAGCAAAACAAATTCCTTATGATATGCATTCATACCAGGGATGCACTGATATGAACATTTTTGTAGATACCGATAACCGATAATTAATTATATTTGAAATCCGAAAACCGATATATTGGCTGATAAATCTAAATCCAAATTTTTATATAATATATTTTGAGAGCCCGATTATAAAAACAAAAGCCTCACCATTAAAATCCATGTCCCAAGGACACAGTTGTACTCATTGTAATTTTATATAGTCTATATAGCAGACTTGCACTGCACATGTTGTACTTAACTGTTTTTGAAGGGATTCCAATCATATTTCAAGCAATTCAAAACCATCATGGTGAACCGTGCTCATCTGAAGTGAAAGGAAAAGCTGAAGGAAATAATCCAATATTTATTGGCTTTAATATATCAACCAAATTTTCTTATTGGGCCTATAACGTTAAGATTAAAAATGAACATATATCGGCTGATACTTCCAGTGTAAACTGCAATCTAGTTGTGGCGTATCGTGATGGACTACATGTGTCTGGTGTAGACATCGTGTATTGATGCAAGAAAATTCGGCAGCTTGGCTGGGGATACTCTGGGCATGTTGCTTGTCGTCAGCTTCTTAGCCAAGGATGTCCACAAGTACAAGAAATTGCCTTTTGTAGCTGTTTCAGATTAGCTCAGGTTTAAGGTATTTTTGGCTCTGAATTTAAACGCACCCTCCTTCAATCTGCTGCTGCTTTTTTCTTCTTTTTTTTTTTGACAACTGTAAATTAGCCAGAGTTTGTGGTTTTCATCATGTGAGGGTTCTTGGGTTTACCCACCAAACCACAGAAACTTCCTGAATATGTTTTGGAAGGGTCACCGTTTAGTCACAAATCAAGTACTCGTGTTCAGACGCCATGCATGACAGTTTGTGTAAATAATATCAACGTTTTTTAAGTGTTTAAGTTTTAACACGCAATTCTGCACACCAAAAAAAAATCTAGACCTGATGGAAGGCGTATCAGGAATATTGTGATCCGTTTGGAATGTGATAACAGTGGATAGTTGATATCTTCTGGAAAACAGATGCCATACTTTTGCCTCTAATACATTTCTCCAAAACTGTTAGCAATACTTTCTTTGATTAACCCCATATGACATAACCCTCAAGATTGAGAAAACCTCAAACGTCCCATAGTGCAAGATTTGGGTTTGACCTCTATGTAAGCAGCCCTCAGCTTCCACTTGCCTGCCAAGTCAGGTCAGGCCAGGCAGCGTGCAAGCGATGATCTAAAGCGATCCGTCCGCTGTGAATGTTACACCAATGACACTGAAATCCTATATGTTCAGACAGTATATCACAGACCATGACAATGCAGCTTTCACCAGAGCTAGCAAGAAGATATGGTGTAATGCTAGGAGACTTCAGTAGCGCTGGGTAACCTGCTCCGATCCACATGGCAGATTGAGCAGTTCATGGACGTTTACACGCACACAAGTATCTCAGCAGACCATATTCACTGCATGTTGGGTAAATGTCTTAATCTCTATCACATGCTTTGCTGCCATGCTTGAGTAACCTTCATGTCCCCAACAGGCTTGTAAAGTTTCTGCCAGTCTTACCACAGTCACCCTTCCTGCACTTTTGTGATGTTTATGTTGCCACTTTAATGTTTCTAACTGTGGTGGAGCAGCATTTAAGAGCTCTTTTATAACATCATGGTGTGAAAAACCACAGGGAAAGGCATTTTTAGGGATTATAAAGCCGTGTTCACACTTGGAAAATGATAAAGCGATCCAATGTCGTTCATTGTCAGTGGGAGTGTGATTAGCGAATGTGGCGACTACCAATGGTAGACCGTGAAGCTCACATGATCTGTCTCGTGAGATTCTATAGTCAAGACTAGTTAAGATGGAGAAGTGAGTGAGTGTTTATGATGTTCTATATGGTCTACTCTGCCCACATTAAGTGATATAATAAAAGTATGCATGGAAAACCGTGTCAGCAACCTCAAGCGATAAAATCGCTGTCAGTTGTGAACAGGGCTTGAAAGAAAGAGAGAGAGAAAAAAATATTTCACACCATTCATCTGTTTATCATAATGTTCTGACAAACAAATACTCAACGCTCTGTATCCATCACCGTAGCGTGCTGTTGAATCATTTGAGCTATTTTTGACATATTCTACTTCCCATGTCGACCTCAAAACCACTGGAGAATAAAAACAAGGCACTTAAACAAGAATATCTTGCATTACGCGAAGACAAAGTGCAAATTTATCCCAATTCATCCCGGGCTGCCACACCACCTACTTTCTAACCCTTTGTTCATAATGTGTTCAAGTAGAAAATCTAATGTCTGTCTAACCCACAGCTTTTCTTTCTGTATGAGTACCTCCCTGAGGAGAATGTAATTTGCTTGAATTAAGGAGAATAGGGTACAAAGCACTCTTTTAACCTTTGTTTTTTTGTTTTTTTCCTCTCTCTCACTACTTCTTTTTTTGCTAGTTGGACTCCCATTCGCAATACTCACAATACAACACAAAACATTCAAACGAGGATTTTTCTGTAACGATGACTCTATCAAGTACCCATATAAAGAAGACACCATTTCCTATCAGTTAGTAGGAGGAGTAATGATTCCTATCACTGTGCTTACTGTAAGTGCCCATCTGTTTGTTACATACAGCTCACCCCCTCTCCTCTCATTGTGCCTCAATGTTTGTGTGCTTCTCTGGTCAGTACGACTGTTCTCATGCCAGCTTGAGAAACAGAACTTTAAGATCTAACCACAGTTCAAAGGACATGCAGTCCTGTAGATAGATGCTTAAAGGGATCGTTCAATCAAAAATGAACATTCTGCCATTATTTAGTCACCCAGTTCCAAACCTGTATGATGTACTTTCTTCTGTTGAACACAAAATTAGATGCGTTGAAGCAATTTCATTCTGTCATTTTCCTTACAATCAAAGTATACAGTGACCAGGAGCTGTCAAGGTCCAAAAAAAGTGTCAAATGTGTTATGAGGCATTGTAACTTCAAACTGAAACTTTGGAATATCTTGGGCCCTTTTTACACCTGGTAAGATGCATTTTGGTTGATTTGAAGACCCATACCCATTTACACCTGGTGTTTTAAAGGATTGTTTCTACTTTACTCACCCCCATCTCATCCAAGATGTTCATGTCTTTCTTTCGTCAGGCGAAAAGAAGTTTTTTGAGGGAAAACATTCCAGGATTTTTTTCCACATTATAGACTTCAATGGCAACCAAAATGTTTAAGGTCCAAATCAATGCAGTTTCAAAGGGCTTCAGAGGCTCTGCGCAATCCCAGATGAGGACTTATCTAGCGAAACAAATTTTTAAAAAATTTATATACTTTTTAACCTAAATTGCTCATTTTGCGCTGCTCTGTGGCGCACCACGGACATAATCACGTCAGAATGGTCACGCTAGACGTAGGCGGAACTACCACCCAAAGGCGAACATGTGAGGACTAATACAAATGCCATTTACCAAAAAAACACTCCATCTTCAACTTCAAAATCGTACGACATCGTTGTGTTACCTTTTTTTGCTAAAGGACGTTTGTAGTCTTCGCATGTGCGCTTTGTAAACAGTACTTCTGCCTACGTCTAGCGTGACCTTTCCGACGTGATTACGTAATCACTGGCATGCTGCAGAGCAAGCAAGATGAGCAATTTAGGTTAAAAAGTATATACATTTAGATCGTTTCACTAGATAAGACCCTGTTCCTCATCTGGGATCGTGCAGAGTCTCTGAAGCCCTTTGAAACTGCATTGATTTGGACCTTTAACATTTTGGTTGCCACTGAAGTCTATAATGTGGAAAAAAATCCTGGAATGTTTTCCTCAAACTTAATTTCTTTTCGACTGAAGAAAGAAAGACATGAACATCTTGGATGAGAAGGGGGGTGAGTAAAATATCAGGAAATTTTCATTTTGAAGTGAACCAATCCTTTAATCCATCTCCTTTGTCCAGTTTCAAACACTTCTGTCCTGATTTCTTTGAGGGGAGGGGGATATAATGGACAAAATAAGCTCACGCAATTTACATATGAACGCGACTGGAGATGACGGAAAACCAAACCGAGAGCGTCAGCTTTCGTTTCTGTTCTGGATAGCCGGAAGATCATGCCGAACACAATGAGTGCATGATAGAAATCAGGAATTGTGAGAAACCATTGTGCTTGGTACGTTTTTTTTTTTTTTTTGTCTCAAAACCAAACTGGGGTCTTCAGCCGACAAAGTTCAAATCCCATCTGGCTAGTGCGCTTCCCATGATGTTTATGCATTAGCTCAGTAGGCGGTCTTTTGTGGCTGTTCGAACAGTCGACCACATGAGCGTTTACACTACAAAAGCAATCCGGTCGAAATGAGTTTTCGACTACTTTGGAAGTGGTCCAAAGTGGACAAGCTCGAAACGTTTTAGACCCCGTTTACTCCTGTACTTGGCGTCATCCACTTATGATCCGATCGACCAAAACGCATCTTAATACCAGGTGTTATCAGGGCCTTGGAGTCATTTGGACTACTTTTATAGTTCTTTTGGAGTCCTGACAGTTTCTGTGTTCTTTTAGTGTTTAGAAAAGATGAACATTCTTTATGATTTTTCCAATTGTATTCTTTAAAAGAAAGGAAGTCAAATGTGTTGTAACGACATCAAAGTTGTACATTTTAAATAAATAATAATAAATAATTTTGGATGAACTATTCCTTAAAAATGAACATTTGCAATTTTAAGCAGTATTTGACCTTAAAGTACTTAAGTGGAAACAATGTTTTCTGGTCTTCTACATATATTCTCCTATAAAAGCTCATATACCACAGAAAGTCTGGTGGTGAGACGTTTAGACTAGAGTTGGAGACACTCTGTGGTTACATCTCATAACTGTTTCTTTAATGCAGGCTTTTTGTCTTCTGTGATACCATCTACAATTTCAACACTGTGTCCTTTTACGGGTATTAGAAAAATATGTTTAAACTGAGCTTACCTATTCTGGTTAACATTATATACATACACACACATTCACATCTGTATAACCTCACAGTCACCCATGTGAGCTCAAAGCACATATCCCTTTGCCTTATTTAGGTTACTGCTAATGTATATTTATTTTGAAAATGCAGAATTCTATGCATTTTAACCTGCATATTTTAGTAAAGCAAAAGTAAATTGAAAGTACAAAGAATTGTATTAATACACATTTATACATTGATCATACTCCTCAACTACAGAAACGTTTTTAGCTGTTTAGAGAAGGTAAAACTGTATTACAGTCACTAGACCGTAGTCAGTGTAGACACCATAAAATGAGAGACTGAAGTACAGTCCATTCAGTATGATGTACTGGTGTGTACTTCATTTTTGATTGTTCAGTTGATGAAGAAAAGTCTTCAGAAGGAAAAAGATTTAAAAACTAGTCCCATCCCTCACAGCCTTGTTAACATCAAACTAAATATGGTGTCTAACAGGGATAACCTCTAAAGGAGGCAATGCAAGCATGGGTAACTGTGATGTTAGGGACATTTTCGTGAAAGCCAGCTGCATTGTCAGGTGCTTCTGCTGTTCGATCTTGTCTTCTATTCTTGTACGTGTGGACATCCTTGTGAGAAACAATCATCAAATATCCTCATATTACAAATGCATAACTGGTTGTAACAAAATTGTTGACTTTCTCTCCAGAACAAAAAAAAAAATAATGCTTCATTGCTTCCTCTCCCATCACAGATGATCATAGGGGAGTGCCTTTCAGTCTATCTAAACCGCATCAAATCAAAGTCTTTCTGCAACAGTTATGTGGCCTGTATCTATAAGGCCACTGGCACCTTCGTGTTTGGTGCCGCCATGAGCCAATCACTCACTGACATTGCCAAGTATTCCATTGGCCGGCTGCGGCCACACTTCCTGGATGTGTGCAAACCGGACTGGACGCAGATCAACTGCACGGGAGGGGCTTACATTGAGGACTTCACCTGTACTGGGGACGCAACCAAGGTCAATGAGGGAAGGTAGGTAACACTTCCTTTAGGCTTACTAGTTGTTATTCTTTACCTTAACACAGGGGTGCCCAATCTTGCTCCTGGAGGGCCACTTTCCTGCTGAGTTAAGCTCTGACCTGCTCTAACATATCTACCTGGAAGTTTCTAGTGATCCTAGACCTTGATCAGTTGGTCAAAAGATGACCAAAATTATCAAAGACTTTGATTAGTTGGGTCAGATACATTTGGGGTTGGAGATAAATTTTGCGGGAAGGAAGCACTCCAGAAGTAGGATTGGACACCCCTCCCTTAACTAACTAATTCATTAATTATATATAGCACTCTGCACTCAAAGTGCTTTACATATGGAAGGGTGGAATCTCCTCAACCACCATATGCAGCATCCACCTGGATGATGCAACAGCAGCCATATTGCACCAGAACACCCACCACACACCACCTTATCTGTGGAGAGGAGACAGTGATGAAGCCAATCAGTGTGGAGTTCAGATGAAAAAGCCTCTAAAAGCCACTTTGGTCCAAAAAAAAAAAAAATAACGATACTGAGTGAATGCTCTCCGCATATAGTATAAGTTCATAAAATATTTTCACTTCAAACCCACTAAATCCCAGCCTCAGCCCATTCAGAAGTACCGGTACTTGGGTAGAAACCTATACATGGAAGCCTGACAGAAATGCTTATTTTAAAGAAAAACATCAGATGGATTTAGAGGCTTTTGCATCTATATATATATATACACCGATTAGGAGGCCATGATGATGGACAGTGGCCAATGGGCAAATTTTTTCTGAAGGACATCCTGGGATCTTTACTGACCAGAAAAAGTCAGGACTTCTCATCCGAAGGACGAGACACACTACTGCAGGGTTGTCCAATATTTCTTCTGGAGGGCCACCGTAAGGTCTAGATCACTAGAAACATCTAGGCTGGTTTGATGGTGCTACTATGCAGGCCCTCCAGGAACAGAATTGGACACCCCTGTACATTTTCTGTGTCCTGCTTTGGATGGAAGAGTTGTCGTAAGAAAGGGAATTTTGTCCTTGAGGTGGAAGTAGGAATCCCTCAAATTAGTTCCTTAATGTGGTTCCATCCTGGAAAGTTCCTAACCAGTCAAGCCTGCATCTGCATTCATTATTCGACGAGCTTGTCCCTCAAAATGACTTGACCTCAGAACATCTTCAGACAGATGGATCTTACATGAAATTAGGCATAGTTGTAGGGAGTTGCTGGAAGGTGACCAATTAGCAGAACCCATTCAGTTGTGACCTCAAGTGTGCAGGAGTTCTTTGTATCTGGCAATGAGAAGAAACACCCTCATTAACATTGAAATGAAGGGCTTCTTCTGAAGTGTTTATTGTGAACCCTTTTTGGGTCAGTTGTCCACACAGTTGGCCACCCAGGCTCTTGGTGGAAATCTGTGGTTCACACGCTGTAGTGGTCTCTAATCCTGCGGTAAGCCATTTCAGAGCACGCAGGGTTTCTGTTGGGGTTCTTGGGACAGACTCAAGGCCAGCAGAATCCCAGGACCTCAGAATGCTCTCATATAACATAGGTGTGGTTCCCATCACTCTCTCACCTCTTTAGTGGTTGTCTAGTGTTTGCCTAGGAGACGATGCCATTTATAGAACAAATAAAGAGCAGTATGGGTCTGAGCCCAGAATAACCCAGATCACCTTTCACACGGGAGTGTTCTCCTCAGGAAAAAGGGATCTTCTGACTAGATAAGCAAGCGTAGTTACTTGTAAAAGGGGTGAGAGAGTCCTCCAGGTCAAGTCAAAACAATTCAGGTGTAAAGGATTTAAACATCTAAAGCATTTATTTGAGTGCAGTTTTGTCCTCATAGAGCTCAGGCACAGGCACATTCAGTCTGCAATGCTTTATTTCTGCTTCTCCACCTCACAGATAATTTACTTTAGCTTTACTTTGTCTCATGACTGATTCTGTAATTCAATCAGCAGGAACATGAAGATTTGGCCTTATTATTTTTTGCAGTGGTTGATTTTTATGGCAGTGTTGTGCTGCTTAGATGTTTCCAGATTTTTTTGCCGTCACTAGGCGGATGCTCCTAGTCGACAAGTGGTCTAAGCTTAAGTAAACAGGAACACACAAAAGCCTGCCGGATAGCCAGACCACCCTCCCTCTCCGATGCTTTCCGTGCTTCCCCTGTCCCGACCCCACCGGTCAACACGCGTCTCCCCCGAGCATGCCTTTATCACCCGGAAAAGGGTGTGTACGTGCTTTTTTTTTTTTGTAAAGGGATTGTTTAACGGGACCAAATGGGACAATGCAAATCTTCGCCCAGAGTGGGTTTCAGTGTTAGGATTCTATCCTGCCAATTTGTTAAAGTAATTGTTTGTTTGTTTTTACAAAGTTGGAAAAACAAATGTCAGCTTCGACTTTAGGGCTTCATACTGTTGCACATGTAATAAGTAGTTAACAGCCCTTCTGCATTACCCACATTGATTCTCTTGCTGTTTTGCAGACTCTCCTTCTACTCGGGTCACTCCTCTTTCTCCATGTACTGCATGTTATTCCTGGCAGTAAGTGTCTTTTCATTATTCTTTGCATGTCATTTGTTAGGGATACAGTTCACCCAAATGTTAATATTCTGTCATTCGTGTAATTTCAAGTCTGTATGACTGATATGAGGAATAACATAACATGAGGGGAATGTATTGACAGAATGTAAATTTTTTTGGGTGAACTTTAAATTAAAATGAGTTCTCCATTTTATAGAGTATTCTTGTACTATATACAGGTACTGATGTCCTTGATTTAATTAGTTAACATTTAAACTACAATGTTACATAACCAAATAACAAACTGATCCAATGAATACCATCATCGTTTCTGAGTGACAGAGAAATGGGATAAATCATGTAGATTTTGTTTTTACCACATTGATTTTTCCATTGGAAAATACCCATTATGTTGCAGTGAGGCGTATTGATTCAGTGGAGCAATCTTAAGGAGTCTTATGTCATTCTGCTTAACTTCTCCATTACAGCCTTGTTAGCAAACACAACCTACCATAATCTTATCACGAGAGTAAGCTTTAAGGACAAGCAGCTAAAGTTCATAGCACATTTGACCCGGGGTCAATGTTCAGCAACACTCAGAAAGATAATGTTGTATTATTTTTTTGCTCTAACCTGACCCCTCGATACGGAAATGAACTAACTACGTGTTCAAATGTAGATTACAAGCGTTAACCACATAAATCTAAACAAGAAACCATTCTTGAGCTTGTGTACTTTTTAAAGAGGGTATTTTTAGAGACCTCCAAAGATTTCTGGGAATCTTTACCCAGAGTGGGAGATTTTGTCCCATCAACTTGTCAAAGTAATCTTTAGTTTGTGTTGAGTTGATAAATGTGAGCTTTGATTTTAGGTTTTCATGCTGTTGCACAAGCACGTCTACATGTATTGGTAGTTAAACAGACTGTGTTTTGCCCACATTGACTCGGTTGCAAACTATCGTTCTACTTGGGGTCACTCCATCAAACCTCTAAATGAGTAATGAATTTGACAACAAGACCTGTAATGTGATAGTATCATGATTAATATTTAAGGATAATCTACATTTCTTAGTGGCCCAGCGTAGTCAACTAAAATAACTTGAGTTTGAGTTCCTGTTAAAGGAAGTCTTTACTTTGGTGAGTAGGCAGAACGGATGGCAGCTTTGAGTCGTCATGCCAAAATTTTTAGGTATGTTACCCTTGGGCATGAGATAAGAAAAATGAGCCACTTCGTAAACAGGAAAGAACTGGTAGCATGGGATATGTAATAACATGAAAACACTGCACACACACAACACCATCACAGTGTGCTTCAGTCAATATGACCATGTTAGTGAGGTCCTCACGTGAGGATCAGAGTAAGTCACGTGCTGTATTAGCATTTTAAACTGCTCCAATATTCAGTGTACTTTCCCTTTCTCAAAGCTTTATCTTCAAGCAAGAATGCAAGCTGAGTGGGCACGGCTCCTTCGACCCACACTCCAGTTCTTCCTGATCGCCGCCTCAGTCTATACAGGACTGTCCCGTGTGTCAGACTACAAACACCACTGGAGTGATGTGCTCACAGGCCTCATACAAGGAGCCATCGTGGCTTTACTAGTGGTGAGTAATACGATCAAACGCAAATTGATCAGTTCACAGAGAAATCAACTTATCCTGGTGTTTTCCCAACCTACATGACTGTGTAACACAATAGAATTGGTATTTCGTTTTTAACTTTAGTACTTCAATGTACGTTTTTAATTTAAGTTAAATTTTATTTTAGTGTCATTTCAATTTAAAAACAATTTCTGATAGTTTAAGGGTGCGTTTACACAATGTACAATGTGTTTTTCATGTACTGACAACAACGTGGTCAAACCGATCCCTGTCCAATATTAAAAACATTGTATTAATGCCAGGCCAGTAGTTGACTTTGAAAAGACAGACTACAGACTGAACACATAAAATGCAATCCCTTGACAAAAGTTTGTGTTGTCCTTTAAATGAACGACCAAAACACAAGTTTTCTATTTCAAGTTGAAAACAGTGTCGCGTAAACGCCCTTTGGTTAACAATAACTGAATTTTATTTATGTCTATAGAGCTGCTCCTAAATTGAGCTCAAAAACATGATGGTTTCAAAACCAGTGGTGGACAGTAATGAAGTATTTTTACTTTGATAAAGTACAGATATTTGGAAAAGTACAGCAACAGTATTTTTATTTTGGGAAATTTTACTTCACTACACTCCAAAGCATAATATTGTACATGTTTCTCTTTAGTTTGACCTGAAGAAATCGTCACCCGCTTTGAGACGCGAGCGAGCTGATTCTTTCCAATCAACTCACTGATTCAAATGATCTGGTCAGAGCAGAGATCTTCGGCGCTTGAGTGTGTGCGCCTGACGACACAAAAGAAAGTTATGATGAATTTTTGGATTCATTATTGTAAATGAAATCGTTAGGTTACGACTCAGTTGTTTGTGAACTAATCTACTGTAAAGGGCGAGCTGTTTAAGCATGAAATGTCTGATTGTGGACATGCCCATGTGTAACGCTCTGAATGGCGTTCAGTACGTTTCTTAATGTTAACACATTTCCACCCTGTAACCCATTTAAGCTCTGCGTTTAGTACATTTATAACCCCACGTATTGAGCAGTAGGATGAATAAAATTGCAAAATAAATATCAGTAAGTACTTGCTTTTAATACTCAAGTACAGAGGTCTTCAACCCTGCTCCTGGGGACCCACTGTCCTGCAGAGTTTATTTCCAACCTGCTTCAGCACACCTACCTGTGTATTTTCAACAAGTGATCCTGAGGATCTTGATTAGCTTCACCTGTCTTTAATTAGGGTTGGAGCTAAACTCTGCAGTTCTCCTTCTACAGGAGTAATATTTTATTAGGGCATCTGTACTTTAACTCAAGTACCTGATTTGTGTACGGTCCACCACTGCTCAAAACAAGGTCAAAATCTGTAATCTTTGCAGTCTAACAGCCCAAGTCCTCAATGCAACTTTTTTCCACAGGAAATAGAATCGTGACAAGTGTTGACATTTTAAACAAAGAAAAATACAGAACATTTGTATTTCAGGCTCTGCCACTCTAACTCAATTACACCTCTCACATCCTACAGGTTTTCTGCGTGTCGGATTTCTTCAAAAAGAAAGTTGAACCTCAGAAAGAGGCTGAGATCCCACACACCACCTTACAAGAGACACCTACGAATGGAAATCATTATGAGAACCCAAGCTAAGCCATCATGAACCTTTGCCGATGGGAAGGGGTTTCAGCGTGCACCCACTATGAGGGCAGACCACTAAGGTGGAAACCTGTGAATGTAACCTTGCTTTCTATGTTCTCCAGATACCCCTTTCTGGGGGTCTCTATGGACGCTGTCCCACATTGCCTTGGCTGGACTGCTTCTGCTGCTATCACAGCTTCCTGTGTATTTCAATACTAATATAAGTACCTCTATTATGCCACAAAAGAAAAACCTTTTTATCTGTATGAAAAAAGAATCCCTATACAGACTTTTTTTATTAAAATTGTTAAAACTGTATGTACAATATATTGCGCTTTTATGATGAAAACAAGAACCCATTATGCTTGATGAAAAAATAAAACAATTATGTTCCATGTACATTATGTCCTTCAGTGTTCTGATGCAAAATGAACAATGTCTTAAAAAAAAAAACTAGTGAAAGCACGCGCTCAAAACAACTCCGGATTCACAGGTAAAGACTGGCAGCAAACACGATATCCCTCTTAATCTTCGTTATACCTGTGAAAAACAAGAAATAGTCTGGATTTAAAATGAAACTCAAAACACTGACATAAATGGAAACTGGAAAGGCAGTCAAAGAGTGGTTTAGAACAAAGCTCTGTTCCAAAATCTAGTGTGCTACCTAGCTAGACAGCATGTTGAGGATTCATAGACGAGCGAGAGTAGCTGACTTCCTGTAGTCTTTCATACGTGACCATTAGATGTTGTGTGGTATTTTAACTATCTGTATATCATTTAAAAGCCAAAAGCAACCCTTTTAATTTATTTATTGAAATATATTGAAAATCCTGTTTGTGTCAATGTTGCTTTATGAAACTTAACCATATTCAAATGTTGAGAAAAAAAAGACGCTAGAATAAAACCGGCAAATGATTAAATGATCCATTACATCATCCTCTTTATTGCTGCTTATTGATTTTTGCATTCTATCGGCAGTTAAGAGTTTATTTCCGGTCCCCGTTCCATCAGCAGCTGTTACTTAAAGGTTTAGTTCACCCAACACTTTTATCGCCGTCATTAATGACTCTCGACCCTCATGTCGTTCCAAACATGCAAGACCTTCGTTCATGTTTGGAACACAAATGAAGACATTTTTTATGAAATCTGAGAGCTCTCTGACCCCTCCATAGTCAGCTATTTAATTAACACTTACAAGGTCCAGAAGGGTAGTAAAGACATCGTTAAAATGGTCCATGTGACTCCAGTGGTTCAACCTTACATATTATGAAGGTCAAGAATGCTTTTTGTGCACAACTCAAATAGTGCACTATATAAGGGTATACGGTGCAATTTTGCATATTTTACAGAGAGTCACATCTGGGTTAATGGAACAGAAAGGAGGGGGACTCTAGTGCCCCCTTGAGTACGGAGGTCTGTTACGGCCATATGAATGCAAAAAGCATGCGTTCGGTATGTTTTCCGTAAAGTACTTTCAGCCCAATAGGTTAAAGCAGAAAAAAACAGCCATATTGACATGATCTTGGATTGTGGCTTTATAGTTAACGTTATCTTATATCTCAAGCCCACAGGTTCTCAGAATGTGATCAATAATTAAATCTTTCCAAGATGGTTTACCAGTCAAGTGCTCAAAGCTGCCCACAATAAACTGGATACTCTTTGCACATGGCTCTATTTAGCTGAATGAGTCACACCACGAGTCTACAGCATGTCCTACCCGTTGCAAACTTGTTCTCCAGCTCTGTGTTTCCAATGGCCTTGGCTGCCTGGCACATCTGCCTCAAGAGCTCTTCCAATCTGCGCATACAGCGGATAATACTGCCTGAGAGAGCGAGAGAGAGAGAGAGGAGTGAGTACTCACTACATACCAATCACATATGGTCATTTTCAGAGCTTGTAACAGTTCCAATGTCCAGTTGCATTAGAAATGTTTATTTCTTAAGAAACCTTTCTTGGCACAAGGGGCTTTACTGGCATGATGTTCTAAGATCTCCAATGAGACCAATCCAGCACGAGGTGAACGGGGGATGGAGAGAAAGAGAATAGGGGAACGTCTCAATTTTTCATATAACATCTCTCCATGACTACAGTTTATTACTTCAAGTGCTGTGCTGTTTGCTAATGCACATGAACAGCCAAAATCTCACTCAGGAGCTGGAGCACGGACAGATCTTTTTGACAACAAGACATACGATCCACGTTTCAAGGCTGCGTCATGCTGCGGACAAGGCCAAATCTCAAAGCAGAGGCCTCTGGGACAAGACAGGCTGAAAAGACGTTTTAAAACATTTCATTTCCCAACATGTCTCATGCTGTACTTTAGTCAGGACCAACAACATCGCTGATTCCCAATTTTCTTACAAACTAATTACATTTGTTCATTTCTGGGAAGTCTTTTTATAGTAGAACTCCAAACAAGCCATTGTCAGGAACTAGAGATGGGCAATATGGGTAAATACAAAAATTTTGTTGTGCTAGCTAGTGCATTAATAGTGTTGCGTCATAATATGGACAAAACAGCCACTGTTATGCCAATTCAAAATCTTTAAATGCAATAAGAAATCAAATAAAAAGTTAATATACAAATATAACATTTAAGAAATAATATTCCCCTAAAAATATTTTAAATCTATTTACTTTTTTATATATAAATGTATTTTATACAACACCTTATGTGGACTTGAAAATTAAAAATATCATCAACTGAAAATGATAGGAAACAAAACTGGCTAAAGGAAAAGTGCCTTACAAATCACAGCATTATGTGTATGTAAGTTGCTTTAATTTAAAAATCAAACAAATCGTAAATGTGAAAGCTTGAGCAGAAATGCAGTATGTTTGTGACTGCTGACCGTTGTTCTGAGGGAACTAGTACCTTCAAACACGTCTGTCATTTTGCATATCTGAGCGAATGAAGAACCGTTGGCCCAGGTGTAGACCACATCCATCAGGTGCGGGCGGAACTGATTCAGGTAAGAGTCCTCGTCTATGTCCAGCTTGGCCTCCGCGGACACCTTAGCGATTCGCTTGGCACATTCCTAAAACCACAGCAGAACTTGAGTCATTCATGACAACATAGGCAAGTTCACACCACAGTCTGTCAGAGCTTGTTTTCATCGATTGAACATGCTGAATCAGAATTAGAATGTCTGAGGCAGTTAAGACAAGATTCTAGATTCTTTGAAATCTTATGGTGGAGGTGAGATTTGGCTTCAGAAGACTTGAAATATGGGGGACAATTTAGGCAAAAGAGCACCAAAGACATTCTGCAAAACATCTGTGCTCCACAGAAGTACGCCATTCATGTTTGGAAAGACATCAGGGTGAGTACATTTTAGTTAAGAGGGCTCTCTCTTAAATTTTAATTACTAATATAGTAGCAGTTTGTACACCCTCCAACTCTGAACCATTTATCAACACTGAAAATGTAGTAGTGAAATGAGGCCATCAAACTGACCTATATGTGCCCTCGCAGAAACTTGCACATAGTAAAAACACTGTCAAACTGTTCAAAACGGCATCTTTGGAAAATCAGACTGACCTATCCGCATAATCCATGAATGCAAACAGAGGCGGGAGTTTAAGCTTTATTTGGTAAAAAGTGTGTGTGTGTGTGTGTGTGTGTGTGTGTGTGTGTGTGTGTGTGTGTGTGTGTGTGTGTGTGTGTGTGTGTGTGTGTGTGTGTGTGTGTAAGCTTGTAATGTGAAGAATTTCAGGGTGGAATTTCAGGTCCCCCCCAAAAAACACGCTACCTGCATCTGTCGCAGCGGTCCGGCCAGCTGCTCCGTCAGTTTGGGCATCTCATTAGCCTGTTGATGGAAAGAGGGTCAAAAAGGAACACTGTCAGAACAAATATACCACACATCTTGACAAAGTGCACTTTAACTTTCTAAATTATGCATAATGGGAATGTGATCTGCCAGGTTTCATGGGAGAAGCTTTAATTTTATTTCTGAACACCATGAGTCAGCAAGGAGGACGTCAAATATATGTAAAAAATGGATTGACTTCTCAAAAGCAACAGGTAAACTCTGCATCTTGTGACAAATCACTTAAATTTAATGGCTAATGTCAAGTAAAAATTATAAAAATCTTCAAAGCATGTGAATATACACTTTTTCCCCCAAATAATTTATTTTGTATTTTTCCAGCATGTTTCAGTTACAACAAATTACTTAATTTGCCAGGAAAAATTATGCTATATTATATAATAAGAATTTCATCCTTTTAAGGACTTCTTTACTCCTTGGTATTGTTTAGGACAGCTGTACCACATTTTAGACTTAAAAACAAAATTTGAAAATTCCATTCAAGTCACTATGCATGAACTGCATTTTCTAAACATTTTAATTAACAGGTTTCATGGTATCAATTTTTGATACCACTGAAATGTCATAATTCTAGGTCACCAGGCTTCACGGCGCTGGGAGCCACTTTCACCCAGTTTCATGGTAAAATACCACAAGTTTAACCTCTCTCTCTGCCGCCTGCTGAGGGATGTTTTTTCTTTCTATCCCAGACTTTCCCACCAGCTTATGACAGGTGAGACTGCTCAAATTGACAGATGACTGACAAGAATTAACAGCTGTCCCATGACCAACACGCTTCATGAGCTGACGTGCACGACAAATGGCACAACGGGGTCAGACATAACACTGGGTGAACAAATGGCATGTTTGGGGTGGGACACCGTTTGTGTAACCAATAGCATTACACTGCGGTGCAACAAACATAATATACTTAGTGGCCCTTTTTATTACTACAGAATTTCGATTGTTTCCTTAAAATACGTTTCTTGCATGCACTGTTTCGCTACTGCACCTGTAAAGCCAAACACATTCTTTCAGTAGCTTGTTTGACTGTTCCTTTTTTGACTGTAAAACAATGGGCTGGGCCAGCGCTTCCACATTGTGTTGTGGACCAACTAATTTGCAGTGCACATGGCATAAATTTCAGCATCAGCATAGTAAACGTATCCCGTTCTGTTTTTTTCCTTCCATAACCGTTCATACTATGCTGATAGCAAAAAATATATCACACACTCTTAAGACTTCTGTATGTAAATGACCCCTTCTGATTGGCTAAACTCATTTCTCAAAAACATTTACATTTTGTACACCACAGCATTGTTAAATTTTTGATTCTGGCAATGGAAATGGAAAACTTCCAAATGAACAAAACCTCTTAAAAAATTACTTTCAATATCTATGGTATCAAATCAAATATATGATAACATTTTTATGGGCTAATCTGCATATTGTGCAATTATTCAATGAACATGGCATGCTCTTCACAAGTCTCAAATAGAAGTTGAGCCTTTGAATAACCTCATTCCTGCATTCATGACCACCACACAACAGGTTATTTGGGCCCATAACTGTCATAACCCATTGACTTCTCTTGTATTACACCCTGACCATATTTCTGCATGTGTATGATGACATTTTGGACTTACATTTTCCTGGAAGACGAAGCAGCTGAGGAGCGCGGTGGCCTGCTCTGCAGTCAGGTCATTGAACAGCCCGTTAAACACCATCTCTGTCAGTAGCAGCTCATCTGCACTGTAAACACAGGAAAAACCACAAGATGCTTTAGAAACAAGCCTGAGTATTAAAAATAACGGCTGTTTTGGGTGCAGTTTTTTTGTTGTTGCTTTTAGTGCATGACTGTCGGCATGAAACTCTGTCCTGGAGGGCCGCTGTCCAGAGTTTAGCTCCAGCTTTCTAGTATGCCTAATAAGACCTTGATTAGCTGGCACATGGACTAGAATTGTGAACATTATACAAGCAACCGACCACCTTGCTTGATTTTTTTTTTTTTTTTGTGGCAATCCTACCTGCTGATCTCACAGGCTACACGACCTTTCATCTCAATGACATCAGAGGAAGTGGCGAATCCCAGGCGTCGCAGCACACGCTTTCTGCACTTCAGCTCGTCCATCTGCAGCACAGTACGAGCTCGCTTCAGCTCACGCTTCGCCGCTTTAATGTCCCCTGCAATCTGATACACACAAGCAAAGTGAGAAAAGAGGCGCGTATTATTGTTCAAAACGTGTGGTTTAACACATCTCCAACTACATGTTTTTGCAACGTAAACATGTACATTTCAAAGATGCATGTTCTAGGAAGAAACAAAATAAAGCTACTCATAACACAACTGTCGCACACTCTTGCGTGCAAAATACACCATTAGAGGTTTCCACAAACAAATGACATCTGTAAACATGCACCCAAATTATTTTCCTGCACTCGGTTTAAACTGTTTGCATGTAATGCATCAACAAGCTTCACGGCAAAGGCGCCACATAGAAAACAAGGCAGTATCTGAAGTGTAATGTTTAGATGCACAGACTTCACATGGTCACAACATGAAATATACAAAACTATCGGAGCCACCATCTGTCTAAGTGCATAAAACATGGGCAAAAATTTGTCTAACTTAAGTCACGCTTCATTCCATGCATTTCTGAGGCATGCAGAACAATACTTTTCCCTCAAGATCAGCCACTCCTTTACACCATTAAGAGTCAATTCATGTGAAGTTACTACTCTTTCTATAAATAAAATAAATAAATAAATATATATTTTTGCTGTACAAACAAACACCCAAATGGAATTGCTAGTCATGGAGAAAATAACGGCACACATAAAGTGGGTCATAGTTATTTTTATATTCTCGGTTAATTATTTATTAATTTTTTCCCAAGTTCAAGAAAATTTGTTATGTGCTTATTTATATTTAATTTCAGCTTTATTGATTATTAATTAACTTTTTTAAATATTTTTATTTTTAGTTAATAATGGCATTGGTAATGAATTGACAATATCAGGTACACTTGATTTCAGCATTACCTACTGATCAAAAGTTATAAATTATTTGTATTTACTCAGTCTTTGAACTTCCTTAAAATCCTATCAACATCAGGGGCTACACTTTTCATTCTTTTAATTGGACTAATGAAAGTCAAATTCAGAATGAAAGCACTGACCTGTAATGACAGAGGATTATATTAAACAATTAGTTACCATTCACTTAAAGAAACCCAAATCAGTCCAGAGGGCTAACATCAGTTCAGACAGAAAGGTTAAATGGTGTTGGCCTGCTAAGGCACAATTGATTCACCCCTTACAAGACTCCGCTCTAATGCCATTATCCACTTTACAGCTTATCTGAGATCTTTCTAAAGTGATTCAGTCTCAGACTGAAAACAGGACACTGAGAAGAGCTGAATTGTTTAAGCAAAAAGGTTAAGAATTTCTCACTTCCCCAGAAACCGCACCCAACGCTCACATTCTTCAGCATTAAATATACAAACATGCTGTATTGTGTATTGCTAATGCTAATGTGTGGTCTGAATGACCTGACCTACATTCATGCCTACAACTAGGACATGAGCTTAAATGAACAATTGTACCTCTTAATAAACCAGAAAATGTTAACGTCCTAGAAGAGAAAGTCATTCAAATCACCATCAATTTTATAAAAGACTTCAAAAGCAAATACATGCCAACAAAGTCTGGCCAACAACGTTTTAAAGAAGTCTTGGAAAGTTATGAGCAGTAAAATCCTACAAGTAATTTTATATCATGGTCTTGCAATATACTTTAATTCAAAGAAACAAAATGCTTAATATATTAACAAAATATAAATATTTAAATGTAAAAAAAAAAAAAAAAAAAAAAATACTATTAAATTCTAAACATTAAGTATTTAAATAATGATGTGCTAAGGTAGTGCATCTAGAAAGTATTCACAGTGCTTCACTTCATTTTGTTACGTTACAGCCTCATTTTCCTCAAAATTCTTCAAACAATACCCCATAATGACAACATAACGTTGTTTGAAATCTTTGCAATTAAAAATAAATAAATAAAAACGTGTACATAACTATTCAGTCTTTTTTTTTTCAGTATGATGCTACAAGGTTGGCACACCTATTTTTGGGCAGTTTCTTCCATTCTTCTTTGCAGGACCTCTCAAGCTCCATCAGGTTGGATGAAGAACGTCTGTGCACAGCCATTTTCAGATCTCTCCAGAGATGTTCAAACGGGTTCAAGTCTGGGCTCTGGCTGGGTCACTCAAAACACATTCATAGAGTTGTCCTGTAGCCACTCCTGTGTTATCTTGGCTGTGAGCTTAGGGTTGTTGTCCTATTGGAGGAAGAACCTTCGTCCAAGTCTGAGGTCCAGAACAGGTTTTCATCAAGGATGCCTCTGTACATTGCTGCCTTCAACTTTCCCTCAATTCTGACTAGTCTCTGAAAAACATCCCCACAGCATGATGCTGCCACCATCATGCTTCACTGTAGGGATGTTAATGGCCAGGTTATAAGCGGTGCCTGGTTTCCTCCAGACATGACGCTTGTCATTCAGGCCAAAGAGTTCAATCTTTGTTTCATCAGACCAGAGAATTGGTCATGGTCTGAGAGTCCTTCAGGTGCCTGTCATGTGCCTTTTACTGAAGAGCGGCTTCAAATTTTTCTGTAACATTCTCCAGATCTGCTTCGATACAATCCGCTCTCGGGGATCTACAGACTCCATGGCTTGGTTTGTGCACTGACAAGCACTGTTAACTGTGGGACCTTATATAGACAGGTGTGTGCCTTTCCAAATAATGTCCAATAAACTGACTTTACCACAGGTGGTCTCCAATCAAGTTGTACAAATATCAAGGATGATCAGTGGAAACAGAATGCAACGGATCAATTTTGAGTGTCATGGAAAAGGCTGTGAATACTTGTGTACAAATGACTTAATTTTTAATGAATAAATCTGCAAAGATTTCAAACAAACTTTTCACGTTGTCATTATGGGGAAATGTTTGTCGAATCTTGAGTAAAAATGAATTTAATCCATTTTGGAATAAGGCTGTAACATAAAATGTGGAAAAGGTGAAGCACTGTGAATACTTTCCAGATGCACTGTTTATTTTAGGATAGTCCAGTTAATAAGCCAT
Source organism: Paracanthobrama guichenoti (assembly GCA_018749465.1). Classification (NCBI taxonomy): domain Eukaryota; kingdom Metazoa; phylum Chordata; class Actinopteri; order Cypriniformes; family Gobionidae; genus Paracanthobrama; species Paracanthobrama guichenoti. The sequence goes on along the minus strand of CM031952.1, from coordinate 5,109,538 downwards.
TTTAAGAAAAATCCAATCATTTTTTTAGTGATAATAATAATAATAATAATAATAATAATAATAATAAATATAATACATAATGTAATTATAATGTATAAATTATATATTAAGTAAATGCATAAGTTGAGTATTTTACAGTATTTTAAGTGTAAAAATATTAATAGAAATAAAAAAACAAGAGATTATACATTTTATAATGTTACATTACATTACTACATTATAGTAATATATAGTACATTATTCTATTTTATATTTTAGATATTACATTAAATGTATATAAAATATCTGCACTTGCATTACAAAAAATTAAAAGTTGTACATTTTATAGTAGAAAATATTAGTTTCTCAAGGCCATTGTGAAGGTTTAGTTCTGGGTTAGTTCCATTGATCTTTATAGAACAGGGTTGATCCAAACATATCTAATCTGGTTTGGAGGGATATCCCAAGCCCCCATGATGCAACTGACCATTTGATTCCATAACACACTCAACAAAATATAACCCGTGTGCAAAGCCTACAGGGACCATATTAAAACAAAAACACTTATCCCTTTAATTCCGTTGCACAATGAGAACAACTATGTGGCCGTAGGATTGTTTGTGATCCGATTTAAGCACCTATTCACCCTGTGCTAAAGCCAGTTTCCCGCTTTTGTTTGGTTCTGGTGGACCTTCAAGATTTCAGCTGCAGGAAATGACATCCACCCCCTTCTAGCGTGCTAAACAATGGAGCCATATTTCAAATGACATTTGTGACTCCTGCGCTGACCAGAAAAAGGTATCTATGAAAAGAAGTGACATTTATATCAATCCCGCACATTCACGCACATCCTACAGTGGACTCACCAGCGCTTTCTTCTCACATAGTGTGTAAACAGCCTCCAGTTTGGGGTCGCTGTGCAGGGGGTGCGTGTACATCCTGTGCTCGAATGCCTCCACCTTCTGAATGACCTTCTTCAGCGCTGGATCCTTGATACCCATGTCATCTATGGGATCAAGCAGCGGAACGCCATCTGGGAAACGTTTCTGCACCTCCTGGGAAGCAGAAGCAGTCATATGCTTTAATCTTTAAGATCACTCAACACCTTCCATTAAGAGAACGGGTTGAGATGGTCCAACAGGAAAAACAGTCGCATGGCCACTCCTAGAGATTAAGCATCTGCAAATAAATTGAGGTCAGTTCGGTGAAGTATAAAAGAACTATGCGATTGTGTAGGGAAGGGTTTAGGATTAACAAGATTAAGCAACTTGCTATGCTCAGCATGGAATAATACAGATTTGCCCTAACTTTTTGTAGTGTAGTGTTGTGTGGTAGTATGCAACAGTAGCAGTATGCTACAGGTGTTGTCACATGACATCACTACTATGTAATACATTATGCTTTTATACATTTTCAACTTTCTTTAGTGTAATGTTGCTGTTTGAGCATGAAAAATGTCTGCAATGTTACAAAGCAGAAAGTCTCCAGACTGCGACTAAGACGGTCACATTTGCAACAAAAAATATTAATTTGCGAATGATATTTTTGCAGACCATATAAATTTACGTTATGATTAAAAATTGTCTTTTTACAGACATGTTCTGTGATGAGCAGCCAATCGCATCTTTTGTTGTGTTGACAAAATGAGACGTCACGCAACAAAGTTGCAGTGGAATAAAACGTCACTGAGTCTGAGCGTCAAAATACATGCCAGAAACGGATTTCAAAATGGAAAATAAGGTTTTTCAAAGCCCTCGTCTCTATCGAGCAACAACGGTGACAGCTGTGCCAGCATGAGAGTGACATACAACGATGGAGACGTGTCAATGAATAAACATCTCAGTACTGTAAAAGTGCAGGAAGGCAAGTGCACACAACGTGGTTAACCACAACAGATAAACATGTCAACTGTGTGGACGAGAACTAATCTGTAACAAATCTCGTTTTTAAATTGATACTGATATGGATTCTTATTCTCAATACATTTTAATCTTTGTTTTCTGTTACTGCCTGAACTTCACGTTTAATGTCACTTAACTTTTTTGTTAATTTAAGTAAACAATTAAACTTTTGGCACTCTTTAACCCTTAGGACCCGAGAAACACGCCCACGCGTTTTGCTGGATTTTTCCTCATGACCGTGTAAAACAACTTATAATACTCCTGAATGATATGTCTTTACAAAGCTTAAAGTGTCTACTTTTATGTACACTCAAAATAAAAACTAAAGGTTGTGAGTTTCGCTAAATAAAAGGAAACAAACAGGATGTGCGTTCGCCCGTCTGTCTCCCTGTGAATTCCATTCTGAAATGCGTGTGAAAATATACTCAGAACTCAGAGAAAACTTGCCACACAGACATATCTTTATTAAGCCTGGAATGTCTACTTTTAAATGAAGTAATTTGTATAAAAAAGATGTTCTCTGTTTATGTAATCAGTATGAAAACAGCGACGGGTCCAGTTTCTCAAGCAGAGCCTCATTAACTTTAAATGTGACCAGACCCACGCGCACGCAAAGTGATTCACATGCAAATAGTCCACAAGAAAGGAACGCAAACTTCTAAACAGCCCCCCCATCACCTCCAAACAAAGACTCGTCTTCATTCTAATGATTTTCATCGAGCTCGGAACACACGCTGAGAGTTTACCTTGGATTTACCTCAGAATAAGAACAATGCGATTTTAAGGTAAACCATTTCGTCTCACTTATATTAGCGTTATTGATGCATAAACTTCACATTTTAGGCTACTAGTTGAACAATTGTCAGACTAAAATGTGTGAAATCAACGGAAACATGTTGAAATATTAAGTAGGTAGGCAACCTCAATGCTAAAAAAAATACACGTACGAAATGAGGATATTTTTATGCTCTATAATATTAAACGCAGCATGATATAAAAGTAGGGTTGCCAACTGTCCCGTATTAGCAGAGACGTCCCGTTTATTGACTGGTACACTGATGTAACCATGCACTGTCTCGTTCACGTTGCGTCTTTTGCGCGCTCAAGTTCGTTATTTTTAATGCAGACTCGCAACAAGCGCGCTCAAATAGGCTAGAGACTAATTTTTTTTCATTCATCTTGCACTGTCCCTGTTTGCCATGAATGTCTCTTTTGCACTGTAAACCCAAGTATACACTACCAGCCAAAAGTTTTAGATTTTCTAATGTTTAACAAAAAAATAATTTTGCTTAACAAGGCTGCATTTATAAGATCCAAAATACAGCAAAAACAGTAATATTGCTAAGTATTTTTATAATTTAAAATAATTGTTTACTATTTTGATATATTTTTTAAAATGCAATTTATTCCGGCCTTCAGTTTCACGTGATCCTTCAGAAATCACTGTAATATGCTGATTTGCTGCTCAAGAAACATTTGTGTACAATTTATTTCTGGATTCTTTGATAAATAGAAAGTTCAAAACAACAGCATTTATCTGAAATCTATTGAAATTAATACTTTTATTCACAAAGATGCCTTATATTGATCTAAAAACACAGTAAAGACATTTATAATGTTACAAAATCGTTTTATTTCAGATAAATGTTCTTTTGAACTTTCCATTAAATCAAAGATTTATCCTCTGGAGTTAAATCTTTGATTTATCAAAGAATCCTGAAAAAAAAAAATTACACCACTGTTTTCAACATTCATAATAAGAAATGTTTGTTGAGCATATATCAAATGATTTGTGAAGGATCATGTGACACTGAAGACTGGAGAAATTATAAATTCAGCTTTGACATCAGGAATAAATTACACTTTACCTTTTATTCACATTCATTTAAATAGTAAAAACAGTAATATTTTTAAATATTTACAATTTTGGATCAAATAAATCCAGCCTTGGTGAGCAGAAGAGACTTTTTTAAACTGTAGGTATAAAGTCTGTAGGTATAAAGTCTTTATGTAAAGACAATGTTTAGTCAGATTACTTTAAATTAAACGTGATTTTGTGAATAAGGTACAAACAATACATTCAATCATTAAATCTCCTCACATTCATTTTAGTTCCCTGTCACATTCCTCATTGATATTCAGGAGGAGTCATTGATGCCTCAGCTGTGAAGATTCATGATGATCCACACCCTCCCCGCATACAGCCATTCTGACAATAAGTGTCTTACAAAAGTTAAATGACTATTTTGTTTTGTATGAATGAGTGATCAAAATGGTTCACATTGTTTTGAAGAAAAAACTCTAGGCAACAACATCCAGCTGTGAAGAGCCTTGTGAACAAATGTGTTAGATGGCCTTATTTCAGTGATTTAAAATTTTATTTTTTTCAAAAACTACGCATAAACGATATTTTCTCAAAACTACAAACTTTTATATATATGTTGCTCACATATTACTGTAGCCCTGTTTGTGCTGAATACAGTGTAATCAGATTTTAGCCATTAATATGCTTTAAAGCAACTGGAAAAAAAAACACAAATGTCAGAGCATGTCAAACTTCTTCAGGGCCACAAATTAGCCTTAGGGTCCAGAGAGTTAATGTGGCCTGACAGATCACCTAATCAGCATTTCGACCTTGGAAAGAGCTTGTATAAAAAAAGCTTAAGGTCACGTAACAAATTTACCTCAGAAAAGCCATTCAATGCTCATAAACCCGTTAGTCAGCTAGAAAAATAACTATAGAAAGGGTCATTTTACTAAATATATGCACTATATCACATAATCATCATATTTTTACTTAAACTGTTGTCTTCATGAGAAAGAATGTAAGGAGCTAAAAATGAAATTCAACACTGCCCATATAATTGCACGTGAAAAATGTAAAACTGTTTATTATTTTGTGGCACTTTGTGTGTAACTTTTTCCCTTATAGGAGCCAAGTGCTCCTTAAATGTTTTCTTTGCCTGGAGTCCTGGTTTCTGAACTTCCTGAAACGCCTCCATTGTAGTGTTGAATTTTCCTTCCGTGAACAAATCACATTCCTCATTTAAATAATTCCCACCCAAGGCATATGCCAAAAAAAAAAGGGGGACAGAGGGGCCTTGTGTGTATTAGTGTTGAAACTCACGGTTATGTTAAAGCCACAATATGTAATTTTTTGCCGCTAGAGGTCGCTTATTCAAAATAAAGGCATAGTTTGATGACGCCTTGATTTCGTGACGCTTTTATGCCGATGTAGACCACCGCTTCGGCTTCTTTCAGTCATGCATATGTGGGGTAACGCAGCGCAGTTTTATCATATTAGACATTATACGAGTGTGTTGAAAGTTAGGCTTTAAAATATTAACTATTCTCAGAAGCACGGGAGTCTCGAGAGAAGCAGGTTATCCTGGTATACATTTCTGTTGATATGAAAAAAAAAAAACGGGTACTACCGTTGTACAGAGCAATTCATAAAATACATACCATTCTGATACATAAACTTGTAGATGTATGAGTGGGTGGAGGTGGGGCTCATTTGCATAATGATGAAGCAAGGGTGTAGAGTTACATTCAAGCTATTTTAAGGCATATATATTTTTCCACATGAAAAAAAACTTGTCATTTTGGTGATCAAAGATGAGTTTTGAGGGGTGTGATATTTCGCGAACAAGCTGGAAGCGGTTGACCACTTACAACACACCGACCAATCAGAACATATTGAACTTTTCAGAAGGAGGGGCCTCAGAGATCTGAACTAAATGGAGCGTTTCTGACAGACTGAGAAAAGAGAGGTACTGAAACAATGTTAAATGTGAACAATAAGGTGTTTTCTGAACATTCAAGCATGAAAACCTATTCTAGTAGAGTCAAAAAACACCTTTCATTACTTTTCAATACTTTGTATTAAAGGAAACCTATTATGCCCCTTTCACAGAGATAAGCCTTCAGTTCATGCCTAATAAAATGCTGATCACTTCGAATTTAATTGTGTAAAAAAACTAATTAAGTGAGAATTAATAAAAATAAAAAAATTAAACGAGTAGCAGTTCAAGCAGTATGTTGTGAGTGTGTGTGCCGACCTGTATGGATTTGAGCATGCTCTGTCGGTTGTCGTAGGGCCGGAGGTCTTTGGGGATGTAGAGGCGAACTGAGCTAATGGAGGTAATGAGATGAAGAATCACAGGAACAACCTGGAAAATAAACAGACAGTTCTGATTGGACAAACCTCTTTTGGCTGCCTCTGCATGAAGAATTTCACATTGTGGCCATATATGACCAAAACCACAGCGAGAAGCTGGAGGGTCAATCTAAACACATTTAGCAGGCCTGGCGTAGACATAAAGCAGAGTTTACGAGCCCACGGAGATGGAGAACAAAAACAAGAGCCATCAGCTAAAGCCATCGAACCTCAAACCTCTGGAGCGCCATCTAAATTGCTTAATGTTTGGGGGTAATGGCAGTGATTTGTTAAATCACTGCCATTACAGCTGTATTGTGGCACTTTGTGATTTTTATGCTTTGTTACATGGATGAAGAGGGTTTTTTTGTTTTAGATGATGCTTCATGAGCAATAAGTGCCAGTATTTTGAACTCCAACCAAATGAAACCGGTTCAAAATCCAGCTGGTGGAGGCAGAGTTCCCACGTTTCACAGGAACAGGGTCAGTCTGCCGAATTGGGTTAAATTAGGGCTGCCGCATATTGATGACAAGTGCCGTTATTGTTAATAAAAAACATTCAGGAATTTTAACTAGCTAAAATAAGTTTTAACTGAAGAAGTAGTGACATTTCTAAAACTTAAATAATTTTGAAATAAAAACTAAGACGCAAACTTAATTTTAATTAAAAGCTAATTTAAAATATGAATAAACACTATAAGGGGCAGTTCACACAGAACGCACTTACAAACCACTGGTCTACTTTTCCATTGTTTTTCAATGTAAACATACTAGATAGATGTACTTAACCATTGCGCTCATGTCTCGCATCTTTTGAGTTTCTGGGGTAGATTAACCACCAAATTCTCTCACCTGCATCTCGCCCTTTTCCCCTGGGCCAGCTGGTTTGGCTGCCTCTGTGGCCGCATTCTTCACGCTGTCTTTGCTGCAGTGGACCAGAACCTCCACCACAAACAACGGGTCAACATCACCACCTCCGGCCTACAACATACACATTCATCAAAAGACAGAATTTGGTTTTCATGACCATTTTTTACCCACTCCATGACTTTTAAAATAAAATAAAGCATTGTTTTTTTTTTGCTGGGCATTTCAAAAACAAGCCATCATGTCTGATGAAAGAAAGGTTCAGAATGAATCGTTCTTACAGCTTAAGTCTTGAATATACTACACAGCTTTATATAAAAACTAAATAAATAAAAAAAACACTTAAAAACACCAGGCATCATACATTTGCCGATTTTGTAAATGGTTACAGAGAAAACTGATCATCATAAAATAAACAACTGAGGATCACACACTACCAGACTTTAAGGCTGCGCAGCGCTTTATTGAAAACACGCTGGCCTTAGGGGAAAAAATGCTTTGGTGGACACAGCCATTCATTGCTAGTAGAAACAAAACAAAAAGTGCATTACAAAATTGGCTCAAAATATCAAACATGTTTGGATATAATCAAAGTCTGAAGCCAAAAAACAAACCAAAAAAAATGTTTTGTGATATTGGTCAACTTCGACTGTCCAATATCTGCAAGTTGGCTCTGACTTTAAACAATTAGCACTGACTCGTCCAGACAACAAATCGAGGGGGAATTTTTTTGCAAATGTGTATTCCAGGCTTTTGTTTCCTTTTTTTCCTCACTTAGATGGACGTTTTGAGTTCTGAAAGTACAATAACTAGTACAAGTGCTCTTATAGTACATCATAGTTGGGGACTCTAACCACAAAGAGAAAAAAAAAAAATTCTGATAATACCTTGACATTTGCCTTCTTTTGGAAATTGACAATTACACCCCAACCAAAATCCAGATCTTCCTTTTTCACCTGGAAATGAAAAAGTGTGTTTAGCATTTTCAGTTTTTCTAACCAACAAAACCAAGCAGGTCTGTGAGGCTATATTTTCCAACGAAACAGTTGCTAGATTTAGATGAAACATTAACTGTATTTGCTTGTACAGAAAAATCCACTGGCAATTTACCCTGACCAGTCTGCCCGGCTGCAGGAAGGGCAAGCAGTATCTAGGTTTGTGAATAAATTCCTCAATTTCTTTGCCTAGCTTGGCCAGCTGCTGACGGATCTTGTAGTAGGTCACCACGCTCTCTTCATTGGGGATTCGTATCGCATTATACTCCTCCTCCAGCTTTTTCATCTCTACGAGAATTACAGAAAATAAAGACAGGATTTTGAACCAAATATGAACTGTTGTGTGGTGCTAACCCCATATGATTAACAGGATTTTTGGTCAAACACAAATAAAAGACATTTTGAAAAATGTTCCTGATGTTCTGTTCCACAGGGAACATGAATAAATGCTTACAGAATTTGAACTATGGGAAATATTCCTTTAAATCAATCATTCTTACTCTCTACAACGCCAGGCACAGCTCTATAGTGTTGGAACTGGTAGAAGGATTTCTCCAGCATGTACTCTGGATTGATCTCCTCCACACGTAGTAGATTGAGCACCATGTTGTAGGTCAGGTGGAACGCACTGTTCAGAGGATCCGCCGAACCCTACGAGAATAAAAGGTGTTACTCAAATCATGAATCCAACACAATCCATTGACACCCATATGGTGAAGATGACAGGCAGTAAAATCAGTTCTCTAATGCTTGCCGACCTATTTAACCATTTGACGTGTTTTTAGAGTAAATATTTGATGTGAAAACATCTTATAATAAAAAGCACATTTACCCACAATTTTTACTAAACCCCTTAAATGCAAAAAAAAAAAATGCATTTAAAAAAAAAAAAAAAAGAAAAAAATCACATGCAAATGCATTTTAAGTAAGGACAAATTAATAGTCTAATCAGAGTTTTGAATTGATTCACTGAAAAAGTTTGAAATGATTCATAAAAACAATAGTTTTGCTATTGTGGGCAAGTATCTGACGATATTAAAACATTTTAAAGTCCAAATCAAAAGCTCATTGAACCAACTGCAATATTTTATCTTGATATTTGGTAATTATGTTATACAGTAGCAGCAAAATCATCAGAAATATAGTGTGAATATTAAAAATTTACTTAATTTTATAAATTTACTGTAAAATATAGCTACAAGCATATTTAGGATTCTGATTCTTTGGCTCAAGACGATTAGAGGAAAAATAATTTTGTTTCTAGCCTTTGGCGTTCAAAAGTTATTTGCAGTTAGTTGACAGTTGGAGGCGCAGCAAATTTGCTGTGGTTACTGTTGGGACTGTCCTCTATGAGTGTGCCAAATTTCACAACTTTCTACCATACAGTTCTGTGGGCTGCCGAAAACTAACGGATACAAAAAAAGCTTGTGCTACCAAGGCAAACAGCTTTCTCAAATTCCACAAAACAAATAAAATAATGAAACGTTCAACTGCCGAAACCTTCTTTATACATGAGTAAACATTTTCTGACCGTGCTATGTTAAGTTTAAAAAAAAAAAAAAAAAAAAAAAAAAAAAAAAAAAAACAGGGCTGTATTGCAAAAGCTGTTGATTTGAATCTGATTCTACACAGGCCCAGAGAAGAAAATTGAGAAGGCACTACTGGTGTGCCAGTTGATTCATTTTAGTGACATGGCTTTCTCAGTATTCTCTTTAAAAATGTACAAATGAATCATTATAAAAGCACAATTGAAAATCAGCTGGAAGGACATTGAGCAAGACTTTAATGGACCCCAAGCAGACATGGGATGTGGCAATGCAAACTTCAGGAGTCTGCAGGGACAAATCCTGGCAGGCAGGCATGTGAGACAGAGAGAGCTTACACGTTAAAGAGTGTATTAAATGAACGGGACGGCCCCTTACAGAGGGTGCCAAGGCTTAGAGGAGGATAAGGGGTTTAGGATCAGAACGTTTGTGCGTCAGAGTGTGTTGGCCATCACGGAACAAAACATGAGGAGAACCGTTTAAAAGAACGGTTCACCCAAAAAGGAAAACAAAAATAAAGAGTCATCATTTTCACCTTCAGTAACTGTTTGCCCACCGCAGGGCTCATCTTCTCATCCACCATGAAAATGACTATTCCCCTCTCGTCCATTCCTCTTCTGCCGGCACGTCCTGACATCTGGATATACTCTCCAGATGTGATCTAAAGTGGGTGGTGGTGAAAAAAATATTTTATAACTTTTGTAGCGATTTGGGAACCAAAAGACAAAAAAAAAAAAAAAAAAAAAAAAAAAAAAAAAAAAAAAACAAATTGTAATAGAAAAAAAAAACATGTTCATGTTGATAAATGCATGTGGTTAGAAATACACCACCATGCAAACGTTTCAGGTTGGTAAGTTATGTTTTTGAAAAGTCTCTTATGATCATTTATTTGATCAAAAATACAGTAAAACAGTAATATTGTGAAATATTACTACAATTATTAACTTTTGCCAGTCTAGAAAGATTCTTATTAATATTAAAAACAGTTGTGTAGCTTAATATTTTTGTGGAAACTGATATATTTCTTACAGGATTCTTTGATGAATTTTAAAATAAATAAATAAAAATCACTAAATTAAATCTTACTGACTAAACTTTTGAACGGTACTGTATACCTCATCTTCTGCATTTCTTTCCATTGATTTTCATGTTTTTCATAGATCAGGAAGTTGGGCGTTCTGTTGACGTGCATAATAGTGGTAAAAATCACCACAAGATGTGGTTAATAGATTTTGCTGTAGGGAAACATCTGCAGTTGCCCAAATGATAAGGTTTCCATCTGAAAGTTCTTTACTGGTACAGCTCTGATAAATCACAATCTGGCACCAACCTCAAACAATGTAACACATCAAGCCTATTCGTTTTGCAAATATTGTTTTTGCCTGATAACCCCTCCTAACGTTCCTCTGCTATATTACAGCAACCCATAGCTGACCCCAGATCAGTCTTATCTTCTATTAACTGCTAAAAATCCCAGAGGGGCTCAGTGCCTGCGAACGGTTAGACAAAACCTTTCTGGCAGACTCATGGATACCAGATGTTCCTCACAAAACGCTTCCATCTCTCATTCGCTCTGTGCTAGAGTATAAAAGCCAAGGGCCTCTTTTATTCACAACAGCTTGAGTCATTGCCTCACACTCACGCAAACAATACGTGGCAGCTTGGACGGCACTGTTGCTCAACCCCGTGTCCTCTCTATGCAACGGTGGATGAAGAGGCAAAGAAATGCATTTGGAAATTTGATTAGTGATTTCGAGGAGAAGCAGTATAGCTTGTGATTTACCCAGCGGAAGTCTTTGCCATCAAATTTGCGCGCACTGGTGAAAAGCACGGTTCGCGCAGGCATGTTGATTCCCATGGCAAATGTTTCTGTAGCAAACAAGGCCTAGAGAGAGAGAGGTAGATATAATAAATAAATAATATAAATATATAAAAATATATATATATATATATATATATATATATATATATATATATATATATATATATATATATATATATATATATATATATATATATATATATATATATATATATATATATATAGAGAGAGAGAGAGAGAGAGAGAGAGAGAGAGAAAAAAAAGCTATTATGAAAATTTTGCCTGAGAAACTAGTGAGGTGTTTTAAAGGGACAGAACACATCTCATTCCTTCATAATCAAACCTGTATGACTTTCTTCCATGGAACACAAAACAGCAGCCAGAATATTCTTCAAAAAACTATGGTGGACGGTATATTAACCTTTTATTATAGCACCTGTGTATGATGTTATTTTTGCTGAAAGTTAAACCTAAATTTATATACACATGCATGCACACACATCAGTTGATACATTTCTACTATTGATGGTCGAATTGGAAAATAAAAAACCTGAAGCCAATTTTTTTGTGAACAACGCACAGCTCACTGTATTGCTCCAAGAAAATATGGTGGCATTAGATGGATTAAGTTTAATGTCAATGATACTTTGACCAAAGACTTTAGATTTAGAAAGATGGTGCACTCATATTACTATGAATGGGAGAATATGGCCTTCTAAATAAAAGAGGCAATAGCTCATTGGTAAAGTCATCAGTGCAGCTGCCGCTATAAGCTCCAGCTGCCATAGAGAAACAGTCAAGAGTTCTGAGACGCGTGCTTAGGACTACGCATGCACATTGGCTGGTCCAGTCTGAAAATGTGGATTTTTGTCATGATTTGAGCATTTAGAAAAATAATTCATGAGACAGCTGTTGTCAGATTTCATTGGTGATGTCAAATATGAAATTTAATCAAGCGTTTCCCCATTCAAAAGATATAGGAGCTGCACTTGCATGACTGAAATTGCTGCCCGAAAAGGAGTTTTTAAAAATGGCTGCGCCCACCGAATGAAATGACTTGTCTTAAACGGACTTTGCTTTGACTCAAATGCCCTCAATATGCCATTTTGCTTAGGAATTCATTATTCAGTCATAATCTTGCTTTTTGCATGAGCTCTAACACAAAGCTTCAGAAGGCTTGGAATATAGGGCATGGACTACTTTTAATTGGCCTTCAGCCCTCATTTACTTTGGGAAAAAAAAAAAAAAAAAATTCACCGTTTGGTGTTCCATGAGAGAATTTCAAACAGGATAAACAAGAGTGAGTGAATGAACAAAAACCAAACAAAAAATCTTGATAAAAGGTTGTCAACTCTGAATGACTCAATGTTCAGCCAAGGTGAACGTGTTTATCCAAAAATGCACAACGGTTTTTCCAGTCACCTTTATCAGACCCTCAGAGAACAGGATCTCAATGGTCTCTTTGAGGATCGGGAGGAGGCCACCATGATGAATTCCGATTCCTCTCTTCAGCAACGGCAGAACATGCTCCACCTGTTGAGAAATTCTCAATTATAACAGGCCATTATTGTGTTTAAATCACAGCTCAGTGTAGCCAATCAAGACCAGTGTAAACGCCTATTAACACCAAGGCCACATTTTCCAAGACGCAAAAAAGCACAACATTTTCAAGGAATGATTCACCCAACAATGAAAAGTTGGTAATTTATTACCCACACCCCTAGTCAAGCTTAATTGTATGGAACAAAAAAAAAAACCTGACCTCTTCCATACAATGAGAGTAAATGATGATCACAGCAGTGTTTGGATCCCATCCACTTTCAATGTGTGGAAAAGGGCAGCTTTGTCATTTTACTGCATTTCTCCTTTTGGGTTCTACTCAATGACAGTTTGAATTGTTTTGTTGAGTTATCCCCTAAACAAAGCAAAGTCCAAAATAAATGTACTATGATTTTTATTTCATTTTGTAATTGCCTTTAAAAGCAAGTATGCTTATGAATTTATAGTTGCATATATTAAGCTATAATGCAAATTAACCTAATAAGTTTGCCTTATTATTATTATTAATAATTATTACTACTACTAATTTATTGCAATTGTGTCAAGAAATTATCTTGTTTAAAATGTAAAACTATTGAAAATGTAATACATAAATGATTTTAATTTATTCAACAAACGCTTAAAACAAAATTGGGAAGTGAAAAAAATCCACAAATGCAAATCTAGGTCAGCAGCGTGAAGAGCTCAGGATGAGCCTTTAGAAATATGTCAGAGAACAAACAGTCAAGGGTCAAGTTGAAGGATGGTCCATTCCTCATAAAGGCAACATTTACACAAACTGCATATCTGAACTAGTCCTGTAATCACTCATCCTCCAACAGCAATCGTTCTGACGGAGGATCAGTTTATCTTCACACTGACAGAGCAGCGACCTTGAAGACCATCTGATCTGAGATCAGCACCTCTTCTGCATGAGTACAAGCCAAACTCTGCTCTCCTACAACATGGAAATGGATGACAGGATTGTTGAGATGTAGAAGAGGAGGAAAAATGAGGTAGGAGTAACAGTGAACAGGAGGGCCGAAGAGAGTGGAAAGTTTTACGAGCCTCTTAAAACCATTTTGGGAATTGCGAACACACAGAGACACCTCAAACAAGCTTCACACGTACAGCCTGACTTTGCTGTGGTTTGTGTGGCAGACCTTCAATTAATTTTTTGGTAAAACAGAAAAACAATTTATAAATGCAAGAGTTAATTATAGTACAAACTCAAATGTGGTCCATGTGAGAAATTTTAGGGTAGTCAAAGAGCAATTTATTAGCAATTTTGTGTCATTTACAACAATCATTAAAAATATCAAATATTTGGAATACGCAAGTTTTTTTTTAGTTTTTGAAAATGTCTTATGCTCACCAAGGCTGCATTTATTAAAAAGACAGGGGTACACTATTTTAAAGGTGACCGTTACATTGTACTTATTTGAGTAAGTACAGAGTAATATTAACTATATGTACTTCCTATAGAGTTACAGTTAGGGTTAGTTCCTTTTAATTATGCATTATATTAAGGTGACAGTTACTATAGTACAACAGTAAATTATGCATAAGTACCTAAGCTAAGGTACTTATACAAGTACCTTACCGTAACTCTATAGTAAGTACATGTAGTAATGTGTAACTATGTCATCTTAAAATAAAAGTACCTCCAAAGCCAGTAAAACAGTAATATTGTGAAATATTACAATTTAAAATATGTTTTACTCCATTTTACTATATTTTAATAAAAATTCTTTATTCCTGTGATGGCAAAGCTGAATTTTCAGCATCATTACTTTAGTCTTGTTAGTAGGCATGTTACGGTGAGGAAATTTGTATTACCAATAACACCGGAGGCATCAGGGAGCCACTATCAATATGCAGGGTTACTGAAATGGCTTTTGAATGCACGCTCGAATTCGCAATCATGTGTACTCTGTGTATAGGGAGCGGTGGTACTGACCACACATTTTACAAGATAAGACATGTCAATGACGCTCAGGATCTGTTGCGCATCAAATCCTCTAGCATTGTCCTATCAGTCATCTCTCCTCACATTTCACGTGATATGTAAAATCTGACTCCTGCAGCACTAGTGAAGCTAGTAATACTGCAGCTTGTGTTGTATGGCGCAGATGCTTTTAGTTTATGTAGTCGACTAACAAAAAAAAAAAACCTTTGCATGCTGCAGGCATCAATGACATACTTTTTGCTCTAAATCTTGCCATTACTGTTGTTGCTGTGGATGTGAAAAAACAATGGCATGTGCTTTCAGGCACATCCAAAAGTGGCAAATATTTTATTCATATTGAAATATTTGGATCTTTTAGAGTGCATCCCACTGCACAAGGACTCGCATTACAGAGCTTCCTGTACTGCTGTCAAAATATTTTTACCAAATGTTTGCTTGGATAAGAACGTGAAAGAAAATCTAAAATATATAAATACAATAGCCTTTAGAGTTTTTACATGTGCATTAACTCAATGGCAGCAATCTAATTTTCAAATCAGTTTAGATTAGTACTTTTTTTTTAAATTTCATAAATGAACATCACAAGCAAGTTAGCTTATTTTACTGATGTAAAGTT
Source organism: Paracanthobrama guichenoti (assembly GCA_018749465.1). Lineage (NCBI taxonomy): Eukaryota > Metazoa > Chordata > Actinopteri > Cypriniformes > Gobionidae > Paracanthobrama > Paracanthobrama guichenoti. The sequence goes on along the minus strand of CM031952.1, from coordinate 5,094,147 downwards.
TGAGACTAAATATAAATGTCATGCAAGTAAAATAATAACATGACGTATTCAGCTATTCAGGCAACAAGAAACTTTATGGGTCTATGCTGACAAATTAAATAATAAAATGTATAATTTTATTGTTGACAGACCAATTAATAAATCCTTCTGTGATAAATAAATCCTTCAAAACAGAAGTATATACAAGTAGCGGCTCCTGGCCATAAATTTAGGTAGGGCAGATTATCTTAGTGCTAGTTTATGATAAACATTGTGTAAGCTTAATATTCTAATCACTGAACACAGACACAAATTTTGGCAGAATTCTAATTGTGGGGCACTGTAGAGCTGGAGAGGGCTCAGGCACCCACTGCACTGCTTACGATACATGCCTGCCGAATGCATGCACCAAATTAAGACACATCCTGCTCACTTTACAACTTAAAATAGTCCCAAAAAAAAAGTGTTTGTTGAAGAATGCTGAACACATTTAAAACTTATTAATTCAGTGTACATATAGAGGTCTATGTCTGGATGAATATCTTAGTGGGGCTCTGCCCTTACAGACGAGCTGTGGCTGGGGAAATGAAAAAATTTTTACCTGTGGCAGCTTTTTATCTTCATCAGAGAGACAGTCTGTGGCGTTGCTGAACACTTCTTCCACCAGTTTTTTCTCGTCGTCTAAGGTTGGATAGAGAAATTAGAAATCAGACATCAAACTGGGAATTTCAGAGGACTGTGGCTAGAAAAAGCAACTGGTTTTTGGTAGTTCAGTGTGCATGTGTGCCAGTTCAAAGGCCTCTGAAACACAGCAGCCAGCATCACAAAGTTAGGTGTGTGTGTGTGCACTTTACACAGTTGCTCAGAGGACTTTCCAATATCCCATGAAAAGCACTATAAACCAGAGATATATATAAATGTAGCAGGGTTAGTGTAGAGAATGAAAATATTCAATAAGTGTATTGAGCAAAGGGAGTTTCCATGTTTCCTGCTCCAAACAGAGCCTTGAAACAATGCGTCATGAACTTTAAAACATCTCTATTTCTGCCTGCAACACGTGTAGTCAGATCTCAGTAGGTTTAGCACAATCAAATTTACAGCATAACAAAATAAAAACTAAATATAGACCAACAGTTCAACTGGTTTTGCTTCAGAGCTCGTTTTGCTGCATTTGCCCAAACATCAAATGGTGACAACACAGCGGCAAAAAGAAGTTTAAAGAAAAAAAAAAAGTTTATCAAAACAACAGCAATAAAAGCTCTCAATTGCATGCAATTAAATAAATGTATTAAACTTTTTAGCAACATTAACATAAATAGGGATGGGTATCGAGTTCGATACTTTTTAGGTAACAACCGAATTACCTCTATACCATTGAGCTGTAAAAGGTCTTGTTGTTCGAACCCTAAGGGGTTAATTGTCAACATCAGTGAGCCAATAAGCATAAAGCACGATTGGCTGTGGCACAAAAATACTAGTTTATGCCTAGAGACGCGGCTAGCACATTGAGGCTATAATGTGTAAGTCCGTCTGCGGCGCATTACAGCTCAGACAGCCACCAGAGCTGACCACGGCCACTCTAGTCAATGCTTCTGTTTTTGCCAGCCGCACCACGGCACAAGGATGGAACAAAACTCAGGAGCCATGACGTGCTGTAGACGTGTGCAGTGCAAAGAGGAGGGTAAGCATCCCACACAGATGTAAAAGATGGTGGAAAACATCAAAAGTGTGGCTACATTTCACCAGATTCAATACAATATTTGTGACAGATAATTGCTAAAATTAGTATTTGAAAAAAGTATCGCTCAGGAACCGGTATCGAAGTCAAGGTATCTGTATCAAAAAAACCGATACCCAGCCCTAAAGATAAATATTAAATTTCACAAGTTAATAATTTCAAATGAACTTGCACTCTTTAGACAGTGAAATTTAACAGGTTTTAAAAGTCATGGTGTAATGTAACAAGTAAATTAATATATTTAACATAACATCTTAAAAAGATTCCATATATTTAATGAAAATAAATCAGGTTGTACCAACTTACATTAAGCCAAACCAAATTTTCCAAGTCGCAGTCAAGATCAAATTGTCCGATATTTTAAGGGACTGAATGACCTTGACACACTCATGGGGGTCTGCAGGGGTTCTCTTTTTTCCCCCTATGAGCTTAAATATTGGTTGCGCCACATGACTATGATATTTTTCAAATATTATTAATATTTCAACAGCTGCTTTGTTGCTTTTTTTTTTTCCAAGAAGGGAAGAAAAAACAAAAGTACTTGACAATCTCAAGAAGTTTGTGCCACCTTGACTTTTTAGTTTAGTTATTCTAATATGCATGAGCATATGGTTAGGTGCACATTACCACTTATCCCCATCTATCTCTGAAAGAATAGACCAACCAGAACAAAACCAGTAATAGAGACTAATATATGCATCTGACTATCGCAATATGGCCACAGCATTACTTGAGACGCAACATCTCTGCAGTGGCCTCTGCTTAAGCAACGTCTCTAAAGATTAGAAAACCAAGAGACCAACCTACTTGTGCATGCTGGAAATAAAATAAATAAATATATAAATATATATATATATATATATATATATATATATATATATATATATATATATATATATATATATATATATATATATATATATATATATATATATATATATATATATATATAAAATAAATTAGATGATAGATAGATAGATAGATAGATAAAAATAGATATATTCACACTTGAGCTGGAAAGCTCCTATGATGACATCTGCTCAAATAGAGCCAATGAAAACAGTCTCCCCACCTAAAGCAAGACTCGCAAAACAGTAACATCTGTGTGGATGACTGCTAGTGCGGTCCCAAGTGCTCACCCATATATACACCATCAAAGGCCAAGGACTTCAAGTTAAGTGCACACTATTCTCAACCAAAACATTTAAAAGTCCACAATAATGCAATGTTTCACTGTGCGCCGCCACAGTCACTTTTTAAATAAATGAATTAGGCCTTTCAAAGCAAATTGGTATGGGAAGTGGCAATACTTTTGAAGATTGTTAAGACTTGCTGTCCATTTCCCTTAAGAGAACAGAAGGTTTGACACATCAATAGAGGAAGGGCCATGTTTGTGCATTTGGCTCTGTAACACATTCTGCTTCAAATAGAGGAATACTTGATAAAGAACACCCTGTAACTGTTTCAAAAATGCAAAATTCCCCAAAACAGCACAAAGCTAAACTCATTTCTTTTTCTGACGCTTTTTTTTGGCCATGATTTGTTAGATTTTTTTTATCTTTCTATTTAATAGGATAGATAAATCATTATTGCACCAATATTTAAGCAATGAGAGTGAGATAAACCTTAAGTTCTAGAATGGAAAACTAGAAAAATGATTTTATGCTCTTCCAAGGCTTAGTTTAGCCCTTGCAGGTGTGACTGAAGATAAAAGATATCAGTTTAAACCCCTAACTCAAGCATGAGCAACAGTAATAGTCTTAGCAAGAAGCATTATTTATTGCAACTAATACCTGTGTTGAAATCCAGTTTAGCCACTTGCAGTGCATAGGCCTCACATTCTTTCTTACTGAAGCTAAAGATGATCACCGGCTGGAAGTTCCTTTCCATGATCATCTTTACGATCTTGAAGACGTTAGATGGACCTGACCAAAAACACCAAAAATAAATACAAAACACACCAAACAAAAGCAATGCTTTGATACAAGTTCCAAACGTCTAATGCCCTGTCAAATGCTTAATATTAACATCCAAGGCGATTTGAGCACGTGGACACTGCTAAAAATACAAGCAGAAATGTGAGACACTAAACATACAGACTATAAATTTTTCATAATCGAGTTTAATCAACCATTTATTTGTTGCCTGAATTGTTGGTATGCCTGACAGCAAAATTCAGTAATAGGAAGTTAATTACATTTGAAGCATGCTGAGCATCCAATCACTAGGCAGTAATAGGAAGTTCAGCTTGATTAAAAACAATATAGATTAAAAAAACAAGAATTCAGTTTGAAAGGTCACATTTGTGGTGAGTTTAAATGAAGTATGGTGGACTTCCATTTATCTGAACTAGAAACTGAATTGTGGCCCTTAACTGCACACTTTCACAATTTAACCTTAAAATCAACATGGAAGAGTTCAAAACATATTGTACTTCCATAATCTGATGTTATTTCAACGCAAAAAGGGATATTACATTTTTAAAAAATGTGGGGTTGGACTCAATTTTATTGTTGATTGGATCTTAAAAGTTGGTGTCGGATACCAAAATACTTTTTTTTGTCCTTGGTGTTACATTGATCATGCCATTTTTAAATATGACATTCTTAAATACTAACCTTTGGTTCCACCCCTTCTGCCTTTGGGGTCCCATTTGCCCCCAGTGTTGGCTCCAGTGTCCCCCACATCCCTCAGGACCTGCATAGCGGTGTTAAAATTGTCTTCTCTGAAGTCTCCCTGGCAAGAAATGCCAAAATAAATGATTACGTAACCACAGTGATATGGGAACATTTTCTTAAACTCGATCAGTTTGTTGCGTAGTTGAGGCTTGGCAGTTATACAACACACACATGCACTGATATTTCAGCATTCAGGATCTGTGTTTAATTACATGTAGACGTGCAATAAGCCATCTTGAACGACAGCTCCAAATCTACACCCATGTCAGATAATGGTACACAAATTCCCTACATTGTAAAACAGAGGGCGACACACCCCAGAGAACACCAAGGTGTGTTCACCTTCATCTTTGATGACGGAATAAAGGCTTTAAATGCAACTATTCGGCTACTTACATTCTCATCCACAACAAGATGGAGTCCATCACCACCTGCTGGAAAGATGTAGTGCTGCAGTGGAGTGGGGCGGTAATCTGTATACACCACGTGACAGGGCTGCATGTAAACAAATAAATCACAGTCATCCTGGAGCCATTATAGATGCATTAGAGATTCACTATGGATGCATTAATGAACTCAGATCCACTTCCTTTAAACTAAATCTATTTGTTGAGAAATTTTTAGACCTACTGCACTTGAGTTAGTGGGGCATTTTGGGTTGTTGACAACATTCAGTGATGTTTAAATTTTTTTATATACTATTATTTAATTTATTTTGAATGCGCACACTGCCACAGTGTGTACAGTTGTAGCCTCCATGACTCTAAGCACGGCACTTTAAGCTGGTGCAACTGTTCGTTTTGTGCAAGTTGCAACAACCGTTCTGTGCAAAAGAAACACTGGGTGTAGCAGTCTTTACTGTTAATTAACCGTGACGTTTTTAAGCGTGGTTAATCGAGACATTGGTTAATCGCTGCATCCCTACCTGCCAATTGGTCTTTCATACATATTGCCCTTGTCCCCAAAAAGTGTAAACTACTCAGGACCTTGATTAATGCAAATTCCCATTGTGAACTCATGTTTCCATTTGAAAAGAGGTTTCTATCTTGTTCTGGTATTCAAGGAGATGTAGCAGGAGACTCAAGGCACAATTCTGTACTCAAGTCAGCTCATAACACTAAGTGTTACTACTCTCTGAGCATTTGATGTTATTTTATTTACTTTCTTTGAATTGATTATGTAATGTGTGCATGTATGGCATGATACAGTTATAAATAGTTACATTTGATTTTATTCTGACTTACTCTAAACTCTAGAGTTAATACTAAATTATTAACTCTAATAGATTACAATGTATCCTTTGTTACCACAAATGTGTCAGGTATAGGTACATAAACTACTTTGCCACGCAGAAAAGAACAAACACGCAGAAATCGTCACTCGCTTACCTTCGTTGGACTGATTGAGCAGCCTTTACATCTGGTTTTAACAAGGTATTCTTAGTGGTTGACAGCAGGTTGCTAAGGTGGTCTAGATGGTTGCTAGGCAATTAAGGCCCCGATTATACTAGCGCGTTTTCGTTTTAAAACGCATAACTTTTTTGCTAGGGTTACGCCTGTCGTCTACACTACTACCCCGCCGTTTTGAACCTCGAAAATGGAGACATTTGAAAACGCTGCAGAGCCCGTTTTAGTTTGAAAACTCTGGGGTTGTGTTTCAGTGTAAACCGACCAAAACGGAGACTTTTGAAAACAATGGCATGGCTGGCCACATTACGCTACCTGAACACGACAATAACAGACCAGGGCTACGTTTCCAAAAAGCATTATACTCCTGAGTTGATCGAAGAGACCGTTGGTGGCTATCGTTTCAATGCTTTTGGGAAACACAGTGGAAACGGTCATGTGGCACGCGTTTTCGGTCATGTAGTGTGGACGAAGATCGTTTCTGAAACACAGCAGAAACGCCAGTATAAACGAGTATCGTTTTAATTTCAAAATGCCGTTTTAAAACGAAATTGCACTCGTGTGAACACGGCCTAAAGTTAGGAATGTTCAATGCAAGTCTATGGGATATTAGACCATCCACTAAAGGAAAACCACCAGATAAGGCAGGGGGAAAAAAACAGAATGAACATGATCCACCTGTTTGTGGAGGTGACAAATCCACTCTGCAAACTGTCGAGCATTAGGAATGGTCGCTGACAGGAAGACATGGTGTACATTGTCTGGCAGCAGGATGATAGTTTCCTCCCAGACCACTCCACGCTCTGCATGTCACAGAAAGACATACTCAATGACAGCAAACATGCAATAAACTATTATGCACTTCACAATATTTTATAATATAACATGTATTTTCTGCCGATTAAACATTAAATACAACCCACCCGAGTCTCTCATGTAATGGATCTCATCAAAGATGACCCATGCCACCTCCCTCATAACCTCTGATCCTCTGTACAGCATGCTCCTCAAAATCTGAAAGAAAACACCCCAAAACAATGAATCAATAAAGAACATGCTGTTGATGTTGCAGCAGATAATGGGCCGCTGTCTCACCTCGGTGGTCATGACCAGACAGGAGGCTGTGGGGTTAATAGTGACGTCACCGGTCATCAGACCCACATCCTGGAACTCTTCGTACATTTCTCTGTACTTCTGATTGCTCAAAGCTTTGATGGGACTGGTGAAAATGACTCGCTGCTTTTCTCGAAGCGCCAAAGCAATGGCATATCTGGGTACAGAAGGAAACACTTAGATCTAAAGCAGCGTTTCTCAACCAGTGGATCACAAGAACGTTTTAAATCATGTGACAGCTGGTAAGTTATCATTAATTATGTTTAGTTAGACACGTACACACAATCAGTAGAACTCAAACGATCTGTGACAATCCAATACTATTACACATATAAATAATAAAAAAAAAAAAACAGCGCCCCCACAACATGGCGGCACTGGCGACAACAATACTACAGCGAGAATAAAAGTTACGCCTTCTTTCTTTGCGTATACATTTGGGCAGTGTTATGAAACTCTGCCCCCACATACTGATGTAGTGTTTGAACGAAGCATTTTATGAAGGCTTTTACAAAGAATATCCGAAGGAAGCTTATGCAGCGACTGTGTTCTTCCGCAACCAGGCACTGCACAATATTTTGTAATCTTCAACGGCATGTTTATTGCTTGGAAGCTCGATCCGGTTTACAGCCACGTAGGCCTATGTTATTTATCGATTACATGTCATGCGCAAATCGGTGGGTGGGTGGGTGTGTGTATGTGTGTGCGAGAACCTTGGTTCAAATTCATAATTTAGGTTGCGGCTTGACCATGGGAAACTGTGTGTGCGATGGCCAAACCATTTGAGAACCACTGATCTTGTGCAAGTGTGCAAACAGACAATATTTCAATGTTACGGACACTCACTCCGCACACACTGTCTTTCCTGCCGACGTGTGGGCCGACACAAGCACAGACTGGTTGTTATCAATGCACAGGATGGCCTCACGCTGGAAGGGGTCGAGTATGAAGGGGTACTCCTGCATGGGGGAAAGCAAACCATGTTCAAACAAAAGCAAAGCATTTATGTTGTCATAGGATGTTTAATGAGGTTCAAATCACCTTAGCAGCTTTTCCAACACGTGGTTTCAGCTGAGAGTATTCCTCATCGGCAGGAAGAACAACCTGAGAAAGTAAGATAGGGTCAGCACATGATAATTCGACGGAGAGATGTTTTTTTATTTCTACTGTGCGTTTGTGTATTTACCTCATGAGTGCAGCCCTCCACTGTCTCCACCTGCTCCGCCTTCACTTTAGGCATGAGCTCTGACAGACTGGATGACACAGATGGAAAGAATTACTATAGGTCAACCAAAGAGTGGATTTCACCCATAGGGATAGCTAAGATAATAGAATTCCGTGACCTTTCTAACGTGACTACGTAATGCGTTTTTATATTTTATTTTAGAAAATGACTGATCGTTTCGCTAGACCAAGACCCTTATTCCTCGGTTGGGACCCAGGAACGTTTTCCTCAAAAACCTTAATTTCTTTTCGACTGAAGACAGACAGACATGGATGTCATGGGGGTGAGTACGTTTTAATTCTGGAGTGAATTTATCCTTTAAACTCGGGTAAATTATGAGCAATGTGAAACGTGAAGCAAGATAACCCCGGATTCTATTGACCAGGGTTTTAACAACGACCCAGGGTTAAGTAGTTCAAGTGTGAAAAGCCCTTCTTAAGTATTTCAGAAGTAGTACACAAACAGTACATCAAGTACACCAATCTTACTTGATCTCCTCAGCCGACACCGTTTCCAGCTTTTGTTTTTTTCCAAGTACCGCCTCATCTGGACCGTCATTTTCTGCATCTCTTTTACGGACGGCTGGTGAATCACTCTGCGGTTTATCAGCTTTATTGGGAGTCTTCCTATTAGATGTAAAGACAACAAAGTTTCACTCAACAGTCATTTAGTGCTTATTTGTACAGATTTCTAAACTAGGATAAAGTGGCTGGTAGGATATTGCTAAGCATTTTCTAGTATAATCTGGGTGGTTGCTAAACAGATATATAGACAGACAGGTGTGTGTATATATATACACACACACACATACATATATACACAAACATATATACACACACACACATTATATTATATAATATATAGACAGAGAGAGAGAGAGAGAGAGAGAGAGAGAGAGAGACTGACAGATAGACAGGCACAAGCAGTGTGTGCGTTTACATTAGTTTTACTTTTTTTTTTTCTCTCAATACAGTTAACGTTAAACGGTCTTGGTTAGTCTGAACATTTAACGTTTGTCTATGGGATTTTTAGGGATGCAAGCTTGTGCACACAAAAGTAAGAACGTAAAAACGCGGCATCTAAACACAATAGCAAGAGACGACGTATATAGCAAAAACCTAACTGCTGAAGGCCAAAATACGCCGCTAAAGGGTTTATGTGGTGTGATTTTTCCAGGAGTTTCTATCGATCTGTGAGTACGCGTCACATGTGTTCAGGAAAGACCAGACAAGTACTACAATATCTATTGATTAGCTATGCAAAACAAACATAACTTATAACCCGCACGTTAACCTACCCTGCCTCCGCTGCAGACTTTGGAGTGGCTTTTTTACTGGAACCGGCCTGTTCTTCGTCAAACACGCTGAACAAATCGTCTCCAAAAGCGTCCGCCATGACTTCAAACAGGCACAATCCACAAACCGCGTGCCGGAAATGACATGTGGCGCGTCGAGCGTGTGAAACGAGCGACGGTACAAGACAGACCTATGAGACAGACAAATAAAATGCTTTCCTCTAAAATAATCACAATTTAAAAAATCTGAATATATGGTAATTTAATCCGTAATTTGAGTTTGGTATTTATTTACTACTATTTAGTTTATTACTATTTAGTATTTACTTTGATACACTACAACAAATGTGTATTCTACTGTCAGCAATTAGAAAGAAAGAAAGAAAGAAAGAAAGAAAGAAAGAAAGAAAGAAAGAAAGAAAGAAAGAAAAAGAAAGAAAGAAAGAAAGAAAGAAAGAAAGAAAGAAAGAAAGAAAGAAAGAAAGTTTTCAAATGTTTCCGTTGAACTTTTATTTTGAAAGAAGCTTCTGTAGTTTCAGCCTTCACAGACTCTCATCGAGTTGGCTTGGCTGGCTGTCAGCACAGTCTTCTTTAGCATTCTCTAGCTTTGTGTTTATAGAAATGTTGATCATTTTTGTGTACTGATCAGTAACAGACACTTGAACCGATTATTTTCGCGATGGGTGGGAAGAAAAAGAAGTCGGCAGCAGTTCCCACGAGTGTGCAGCCGGCTGCTGCTGTGAACGCGACCAATGCAGCATCTGAATCCACAGGCAAAAAACACCAACAGAGACCAAATAATGAGAAATCAGCCTCGAAGGAAAACAAACCCAGAGGTCAGGCGTCCTTTTAAAAGCTGCATTGCATTGCACAGTGAGGAGTTTGATTCATAAAGACATTCACAAGCATTAGATATGACAACACATATTAGATATGAAACACATTTCTAGCTATTTGAATGCAGATGTACAGTGTAATGTATTAATCAGTAAGAGTTATTATTATGTACAGTGTTTGTTAAATGATTTCACTGATTCAAATTATTTTCAGACAGAGCCAGTACAGTCATGGCAGTTTGTCTGCAAATGTCTTTAATATTTGTTCCTTTTTTTTTTCTTGTAGCTCCCAAAACATATAGTCTAAACACTAATGCACAGACGGACACAGGCGGTGTATCTGATAAATCAATCCTGAAGGTAAGTCTCACATTTATATATAGTTCATGTTTATACAAACTGAAAACCTACCCAATCTAAAAATAACAGGTACAGACCTGCATAGATGGCTTCTGCAGACAGATGAATTATGAATGACATTTTATATATATATATATATATATATATATATATATATATATATATATATATATATATATATATATATATATATATATATATATATATATTGATCACAGGAATAAATTACATTTTAAAATATATTATAGAAAACCGTTGTTTTAAATTGTAATAATATTCATAATATTACTGTTTTTACTGTATTTCTGATCAAATAAATGCAGCTTTGATGAGAATAAGCATAAAAACTTAGTGTACACATCAATGTCAGTTATTGATATTATCAGTCTGTTTTTGCATGTCTTGAAGGTTGTTATCCATCCAGAACTGGAAAGGAAGGTGATCAAGTTGATCAATGATTACAGGCAAGAACATGCTGATAAAGGACCAATATCTGGGAGACTCACCTCCAAAAAGTTGCTGGTAATTCTTTTCCTTTTTGTCCAAAATTGCAAAAAATATAAAATATTATTTATTATCTACGAATTTCAAATGAACATCTATCATATATTGTTTGGTTGTTGCAGGATTTGTACACAGCCTTGCAGAAGTTCCAGTTTAAGACGGAGCACATCGAGGAGGCCATGAAGAGCAGTGTGCTGTATGGAGGCGATCTGCACTCAGCGCTCGACTGGCTCTGTCTGAATCTCAGAGATGGTAAAAGCTTCAGATTGCAGTCATAATAAACCTCATAAACCCAAGTTCTGCTCCTCAAACCTAAACCCTTGTTTTGCTTTTTCTTGAATAAAGATGAGCTACCGGAGGGATTCAGCCAAAAGATGCAAGAGGAGAAGCAGAAGACTCGCCCTAAGTTCCAACCTACTAAAGCGGACACGAAACAGCCGGTGACCAAGAAAGAAGCTCCCAAAGAGGAGGAGAAACCTAAGGCAAAGGTGGGTTAAAGTGTCATTTTATGAGGACTTCTAGTCCTCAAACAGCTATTTTACATGCTGCATGAAAAGTAATATCCAAAAACGCATAAATGGGGCGCTTTAATCTTTTAAGAGTCAAAAACATTTAATTTGATGGCAGACACCTGTAAAAGATGATGGTGGCAGTATGAAGGAGTGGATACTGCGCTACGCCGAACAATCTGAAGATCAGAGCAGTGAAGAAGATGAAAACACGGACACAAGTGTTTACAACCCAGAGTTGGAGGAGAAGTTTGATCCTGTGAGTTTTACTCAGTCTAGTTTCCATAATATGCCGTTATTACACCTGTAGCTTCCAATAAATTCACGCACTCTTCCTGCAGAATGAGAAATACCTGCTGCTGACCGCTCAGCTGTATGATGCGAAGGACATGGCCGCAGGAGCAAAAGCCAAGAAAGACAAAGCAGGGCAGAGGACAGCACAGGATCGGATCAGAGTCATTCAGCAAGGTCTCTGTGCCTGCACTGTTCGCTACTTTTAAGGGTATTTGTTCATTGTAAAGAATGTGAGGAAGTGTTACTATGAATTTGTTTCTTAATAGTGTTTGTTTAAATTACAGAAATGAAGTATTTGGAGTGTCATCCAATGTTTAATTCAGCTATCAAAATTAAAGACACTCCTAAAGAGGAAAAGAAGCCAGTTACACTCACTGATGGCAAGGATGAACTCAACTTCAGCCTCTTTGAGCAAGCAGACACGCCACCAGCAGAAAAAAAGTAAGAGAATTTATTTATTTTGTTTAACGTAAATGTATTTATTTAGTTTTATTTTTGTTTTGTGATGTTTATTTTAATGATTTTTTAAATACTTTATTATTAAATATTAATATTGAATACTAATATTATTTTTGTGCTATTTTATTGTACAGTATGTTATTGTATTCTGTTTAGTCTGTTGTTTTATTTTATGTTATTTTATATTTTTGTTTATGGTATTTTACATTATTTTGTTTTATGTTGTTATATTTAGTACTGTCAAATCGATTAATCACGATTAATCTAATTCAAAATAAAAGTTTGTTTACATAATATATGTGTACTATGTATAATTATGCATATATAAATACACACCCATTCATGTATATATTTAAGAAATATATATAATATACATACATAAATAATTATACATATTACACGCATATGTTATGTAAACGCATACTTTTATTTTGAATTAGATTAATCGCGATTTATTGATTTGATAGTACTATTTGTTTTATTTCGTTATTTTATTGTATTTGTCATGTTATTTTTCTATTTTACATTTTCATCTTTTTATTTAAAATTTTGAATGCTATTGCTTTATTCAGTTTATTTTGTGATTTATTTTATTTTATGCTGTTCTATGATTTTGTTATTTATATTTTATTTTATTTTGTTACTTTATATTGTTGCTATTTCTTTGTTTATTGTATGCTGTTTAATTATTGTTTTATTTTTGTTTTACATTATTTTATTTGTTATGCTATTATTTTTATATTGTATCTTTTATTTTAACTTCATTCTGTTATTTTATTGAGTTTTGTTTTATGCCATGTCCTAATTTTTTTTATTTTTTTATTATTTCATACAATGCTATGCTTATGATTTGGTAATACCTAGGTTCATTGCCAGATATTAATTAATTTTTTGCATTTCTGATTTTTAACCCCATAATTTGTCATCGTTGATGCTCTAGTGGAGAAAAAGCAGAAGGAGCCCAAAGACATCCGAAACTTTGATTACACATCAAGGAGCTGGACTGGCAAGTCGCCTAAACAGTTTTTGATTGATTGGTGCAGGAAAAACCTCCCGAAGAGCCCTCCACCATCCTTCGAGAAAGTTGCAGTCGGGAGATATTGGAAATGCAAGTATGTTGTGTTAATTTATTGAATCTTGAATCTTTTGTTTCTGACTGTGTACTGAATGCAGATTTGACTGTCTGGTTATTTGTCCTTGATGTAAGAGTGCGCATTCAGAGGCCTAATGACATTTTGGAGGTGTGTCCCACTATCCTGACTGAAGATGGCATGCAGGCCCAGCACTTAGGAGCCACGCTAGCCCTTTATAAACTAATCAAAGGACAGGTGAGTTTCAAAACAGTTCACATATTAGGCAGATAGATGCTTGCTTTATGTATTTCATTCTTGTCATCTGTCCTTTGATCTCCATTAGTCAGTGCATCAGCTGCTGCCGCCAACGTACCGTGACGTTTGGCTTGAGTGGCGAGATGACGAACAAAAAGAGGAGGAGCAAACCCGCTCCGCCATCAACAAACCCCGTGACCAGTTCATTGCACGTCTGCTCACTCGCCTCAAACAGCAGCAGGCCCTCCAATTGCAGTCCGAGCCGCAGGAAAGTCTCCGGGACACTGAACCGGAAGACTCCTGGGAGAACCTGGACATGCAGGAGGACCACGAGCCCCAGCGTGGAGGAGGCCTCATGGTGGAAGAAGCGTCCCGGAAGCTGTTCCTCAAACTACGAGGCTCTCCTGTGGCACGCAGGCTGTTGACTGAGAGAGAGCAGTTGCCTGTTTTCCAACACCGTGAGCAGGTGCTAGAGGCTCTACGGCGCCACCGTGTGCTTGTGATCGCTGGGGAAACAGGAAGTGGGAAGAGCACACAGATTCCTCAGTTCATCCTGGAGGAGCTCCTGGCTTCTGGGGAGGCCGCTCAGCCTTGCAATGTGGTGGTGACACAGCCCAGAAGGATTTCCGCCACGAGTCTGGCCAGCAGGGTGTCACAGGAGCTGGGGAGTGAGGACGGACCGGGAGGCAAGGTTAGATCTCAGGAAGATATTTTATAAAACTGTGTGTAGAAAAAAACTCGCTTTTAATGTTGTTCATCTCTAATAGGTCAGGTGGTATGTGATGAGAATCAAACATTTGGGCCAGTAACCACAAAAGTTGTAGGTTCAAACCCCACAAGAGACAATCCTTGAGCCACTGCAATTTAAGGCTCAACAATAAGTAGTTTTATAATCTTTTAAACTTTTTCTTTTTTTAAACTAGAAAACCATTCAACTAAATAGACTTTTTAAAAATGGAAATATTTAGCTAAGTATTAATAATATAAATATTAACACAAATTAATAAGTCGATATACTTTTATTAAATGGGTCAATGACCATGCTAATTTTTAAGATTAATTTATTCAGAAATATATTTAAAATGAATACACCCTTTTTATGATTTGCATGTTTGTCATTTCTGAATTAAAATTGATTTAGAATTATTATTTTTGACTGGGAAGAATTAAATTCTTTTGGCAGTATTTTGGCATAATTTTTTATATATATATATATATACAAAACTGCTTAATGTTTATAAAATTAATGTTGCCCGCCAAATAAAAGTCTTGTGGCGCTACCAACAGAAACAAACCAAACAATTCATGATATTTGTTTAAAAAAATCCTTTATAAAAATTTTAATTTTAAAAATGTTTAGCGCCAAATTAAGTCATGTGATGCAACCAACAACAAAAAAAACAACAACATAAAACCAGAAATATCATAGAGAAGGACCTCTGCCGACCCACATATATGTAGTATATCAAGTAGTATATCAAGAGTATATCAAGCTCAATTAATTTGTCTGTAAAAATATGTTAATTTGAATTTTTTGGGTTGTGAGAACAACTTGATATTCTTGAATTAATTTGTTAAAAAAAAAAATTAATTTTACCTTGAAAACTATTTAATAAAGATTTCAAGATTCAAGAGTTTTATTTAAACATGTTTAAAAACAAAACATGTTTAAGATAAACTCGCATGTATTCAGAGTGTAAGGAAAACACCACATAACATTTTTAGAGTTGAATTAATACTTTTCCTAAAAAAATTTCAAATCCATTTCTAAGAACTTGACACCAAAGAACTCCAGTAAAGGTGTCTTAACACTCTGGTGCTCCTCATTTGGGTGTTCCTTTGGTTATCTTCCCAGTCAGAAGTGACCAGACACCTAAAAATTAAACTTCCTCCACCCCAGTAAAACCAATGTAATTTATTTTTCTTCAATAATATTTTTTATTTTTTATTTTGAGATGATTTGATGGTATTTTTTTATATTTATGCAATAATTATGGTCTATTTAAAAAAAAAAAAAAATAATAATTATTGCAGTATTTCAGTATTCAGCATTCGGTCGATTGTTATGTGTTTGCCAATTTCCTATTCATTTCCTATGGTCGGTCATTTTTGACTGAAGAGCACAAAAGGTAGTGTTTTTTTACGACCACCCAATGCCATAAAAGTCACCAAGTTTCATATTCCGATGAAGCTGTGATTTTTATTTATTTTTATTTTTTCAAAACAAAACATTTTCAGGTCAGAAATGACCAAAGAGCACAGAGGGTAGTTGACGGCAGAGACACCATGATAATAATATTGTGAATATTTGTATTACAGAATTCTCTGTGCGGATACCAGATCCGTATGGAGAACCGCTCTGGTGACTCCACACGACTGCTGTACTGCACCACTGGAGTTCTTCTGCGCAAACTACAGCAGGACCGGCTCCTCAGCTCCCTGACTCACATCATCGTGGACGAGGTCATGCTCGCATATATCTAGGGATATACCCACACTTAGGGCTGGACCATATAACCCAAAACTTATGTCTCAATATTTTAGGTTCATGAGCGCAGCGTACAGTCAGATTTCCTCCTCACCATACTAAAAGAAGTGGTTCATAAGCGCACTGATCTGCGTTTGATACTGATGAGCGCTACAGTCGACTGTCAAAAGTTCGCCAACTACTTCAACCGCTGTCCTGTGGTAACCATACCTGGCAGAACTTTCCCAGTGGAGGCAAGATTATATACATCTAAATAAATATCAACAAATATAATTACATAATGCTTCATTTATTCTGTTATAAATGCCAAATAAATTCCTAATAAGAAAAAAATCATAAAATACTGGTGGTAGGTGTTTCACCTGGAGGATATCGTGGAGGAGACGGGTTATGTTCTGGAGCAGGACTCGGACTACAGTCAGAAGTTTGTGGAGGAGGAAGACGAGGTCAGCATCAGCATCGCACAGAAGGGAGGAAAGACTCTTCTGCATCAGGTGAGACAGAAATCCACTTTTTCTTTTTCAACAGATGAATATTAGTCCAAGATTTATGTTGCATCCCAATTTGCATACCATCTGTCCTAAATGGAATTCGAAATTAGAATTAGTGCATCCCAAATCGTAGTATGTTCAAATGAGTATTCCAAAGATACCCACATGGCCTGGTTAGGATCTGAAGTGCAGATCCATGCACACTCTAACGGCTAATATTGCCCACAACCCATTGCGAGTTGGACAAAGATTTGATTAGAACTACAAGCATGGATAAAAAGTGTTAAAAAACTACAAACATGAGTCTGACAGTTAAGTAGAGCGGTTTAGTAAGGGGTTTGAGTGATTAATAATCAGTATCTAACCTGACAAAAATATATTTATTCAATGTTATCCACATTATGCTTTATCTGCAACAACATTGTGAACTTTTATATATGTTTAAAAGCATCATTATGCAAATAGCAAACGCATGAGGAGAGTTCTCCAGACTCACAACTGGCAGATAAACGCACTACTAAGTAAAGCATTCTTCTGCCATGCTCCATAATAAGTAACTTAATTTATTACACAATTAAATATATATTAATTAATTAAATGCACATTTCTGTAGGTGACTAATCTCGTCACATTTTTCTAAAAATAACATGTTAATAGGTAATTCATACTGGATTTTTTTTTTTTTGGAATTAATTCAATGAATAGTTCACCCAAAAATGAAATAATTGTCATCACTCTCATGCCGTTCCAAACCGTTCCAAGATGTTCCAAGACGTTCGTTCATCTTCGATACATGAAGATATTTTTAATGAAATCTGAGAGATCTCTGTCCCTCCATTGACTTTAACAGGCATTCTCTACTCAATCCTGAATGGTACATGACCCTCTTGTGCTCTGTCTAAACATTATTTTCCTAGGTTAGTTAGCATGCGTAAGGCTATTTTGTGGCATGCCATTGCAGGCATATGTTATTTTGTAAATATTTGTTCATGTATTCTGTTCAGGAGCTGATTGTGAGGGACTCTGGTTCAGGCTGGGATCTGGGCCCTGAGTTGGATCACTTCAGCAGCCGGACACGACACGCCCTGCAGTACATGAACCCCAACAAGATAAATATGGATCTGATATTAGACCTGCTGGCGTACCTTGGTAAAATAACAACACATACACTGTATGCACAGAGTCAGCAGTTATAGTGATTGAACATGCACCTCATTAGGAACCATGACTCATATTTTCCTCAAAGACTGTGAAGTGTTTTTTATGAATAATTGGAGTACCTCTGGCTCTTTTCCTAAGATAAATCACCTCAGTTTCGTGATGTGGATGGTGCGGTTCTGGTCTTCCTCCCAGGCCTGGCTCATATTCAACAGCTGCATGATTTACTGACCACCGACAAGAGGTTCAGCTCAAAGAACAGGTAACTCCAATCTAAATAGAGACAGGAACTAAACAGAGCATTACTGACAGACTGGGAAGAGAGGTGCTGCAACAATGTCAAATATGTAAAACATTCAAGCATAAAAAACAATTCTAGTAGAGCCCGAAAACCAAATCAAGACTTTGTAAAGGGGCATAATATGGCCTGTCTAATTAAGTTTTTTTCAGAAATACACTATATATGAAGTATGCTATAAATACAATGAAATATATATTAAATACAAAAATGTATTTATCATCAAATGTTTTGTTTACATCTAGATACAAGCTGGTCGCACTGCACTCCTCACTGTCATCTCAGGACCAATCTTCTGCATTTACAGTGCCCCCTGCTGGAGTGAGAAAGGTGCCGTTCAGAATAGCATATTATATACAGTTTTCACGTGACGTCACAGCCTTATAAAAAGGCCCAACTGGAGGGTGAAACAAGCAGATAAACCCAGAATATAATCACAATGCGCAGTTTCTCATTAAGCGTTTTTCAAAGAACCATTAAGCATTGAGCATATACTGAATTTGATCTTAGTATATGGATGACAAGTGCCACAAAACATTAGCCTTCTTTTGAAATGGAAAATTGACTGGTCTATGCTGCAGTTCTATGGACGTTTTGCCCTCCAGGTCTCCGTGCCGGTCATGTGACTGTAAACTATGAATTACTATTTCTGCATTTCATAGTATGTATACACCACTGTCACATCTTCATTTCTCTGTAAGATCGTTCTGTCCACAAACATCGCTGAGACTGGCGTCACCATTCCTGATGTGGTCTTTGTCATTGACACAGGAAAAACAAAAGAAAATCGGTGAGGCAGGGCAGAAAATATCTGATGTTAACTCTCTATGATTGAATGGTTTTGAATGTTAGTGGTTGTCTGCTGTTTTTGTTTTCAGGTATCATGAAAGCAGCCAAATGAGCTCACTGGTGGAGATGTTTGTGAGTAAAGCCAGCGCCCTCCAGAGGCAGGGGAGGGCAGGACGTGTTCGAGAGGGCTTCTGTTTCCGCCTTTATCCCAAATTCAGGTACAACACCTCTGGGATGATTTAAACGGAAGTTGGGATAGTGTTTTCTTCCCTATTGTGATGTATATTTGAGGGAAACAGCTTCTTAAACAAGAAAAACTATAGGGCGGGGCTTGATTTTGTCCATGGGGAATTGATTGGATGGTTGTGGTTTGCTATTGGTGGAGCTCATGTGAGTGACAGGTTGCCCCTGCCCTCACGCCGGTAAACACATCATCAGAGAAAAGATGTCGCTGCAAGAGGGGAGGGGAAGTTACTTCAATTTAAAAATTACGAGGGCACATGAATTCAATAATGTGCACGGAATAATCATTTATAATAAATACAGCAGTATTACATAAACAAGAATTGTCCATTCTGATTTGATGGTGACTTTAAAGATTGTGGCACATACAGTACTAACCTTTTTCAGAGATCAGTGACCTGTTTTGTTTGGTAATATCAAATATTATCAAATAATATAATGTAAATTTATATAAAAAATGTATTATTGCTGAAAATGTATTGGAATTTGATGGACACAAAGTATGCAAAAACAGCTTCATATTATTCAATACTTGAAACAAAAGACTCAAAACAGTAAAATGAATATTATAAAATGGATAGATCTCTATTTTCTGATTTATATACACATTTTTTTGTACACTGTATATACTGTGTTACCACACTCGTGTGAGGGAATTCTCTGGTTCTTTGTTTTTCCCTCAACAGATTTGACAGCTTCATTGACTACTCTATCCCTGAGATTCTCAGAGTGCCTTTGGAGGAGCTTTGCCTTCATATTATGTTAAGTACCATGTTTTTCTCTTTAATCTACTCTACCATTCAAAAGTTTAAGATATCTCAATGTTTTTTAAGAATACAATAAACCGTCAATATTATGAAATATTACTACAATCTAAAATAACTTTTCTGTAATATATTTTCATATATATAATATATAATATATCTTTAGTGTCACATGATCCTTCAGAAATCATTCTAATATAGAGGGTATGCACATGCCGTCACCGTCGGCCAGAGTCACTGCGGTTACGCCCACTGAGCGGCAGCATCACAAAACACATCTAAAACTGGAAAGAGCTTTGAGATTGACCGTACAAACAGATTTGACAAGAAATCTGAGGGATATTTTTACAGACTACCAACTTCTACAGAATAGAAAAGCAAATGGATCACTGCAATTCACAGAAACAGCTGAACTCCAGGCAGCGAAACATGGATTTGCAGTTATCATTTTTTGTCAATATGTTGAATATTGGGGTAAAATCATCCCCTACAGTATATATAGTATTGACAACTCATCAATTAAATATTTGCCATCTTATATTCTGCATAATTGGATGTTTTTAAATAAACACTGACAAAAACGACAAGTTTTAGGGCTGGGCGATATGACGATATATAGGCTATAACATTGATATAAGTGATCAACCGGATTTAGACCTACAGTGCCTTGCGAAAGTATTCGGCCCCCTTGAACTTTGCGACCTTTTGCCACATTTCAGGCTTCAAACATAAAGATATAAAACTGTAATTTTTTGTGAAGAATCAACAACAAGTGGGACACAATCATGAAGTGGAATGAAATTTATTGGATATTTCAAACTTTTTTAACAAATCAAAAACTGAAAAATTGGGCGTGCAAAATTATTCGGCCCCTTTACTTTCAGTGCAGCAAACTCTCTCCAGAAGTTCAGTGAGGATCTCTGAATGATCCAATGTTGACCCAATGTTGACTAATGATGATAAATAGAATCCACCTGTGTGTAAGTCAAGTCTCCGTATAAATGCACCTGCACTGTGATAGTCTCAGAGGTCCGTTTAAAGCACAGAGAGCATCATGAAGAACAAGGAACACACCAGGCAGGTCCGAGATACTGTTGTGGAGAAGTTTAAAGCCAGATTTGGATACAAAAAGATTTCCCAAGCTTTAAACATCCCAAGGAGCACTGTGCAAGCGATAATATTGAAATGGAAGGAGTATCAGACCACTGCAAATCTACCAAGACCTGGCCGTCCCTCTAAACTTTCAGCTCATACAAGAAGACTGATCAGAGATGCAGCCAAGAGGCCCATGATCACTCTGGATGAACTGCAGAGATCTACAGCTGAGGTGGGAGACTCTGTCCATAGGACAACAATCAGTCGTATACTGCACAAATCTGGCCTTTATGGAAGAGTGGCAAGAAGAAAGCCATTTCTTAAAGATATCTATAAAAAGTGTCGTTTAAAGTTTGCCACAAGCCACCTGGGAGACACACCAAACATGTGGAAGAAGGTGCTCTGGTCAGATGAAACCAAAACTGAACTTTTTGGCAACAATGCAAAACGTTATGCGTTTGGCGTAAAAGCAACACAGCTCATCACCCTGAACACACCATCCCCACTGTCAAACATGGTGGTGGCAGCATCATGGTTTGGGCCTGCTTTTCTTCAGCAGGGACAGGGAAGATGGTTAAAATTGATGGGAAGATGAATGGAGCGAAATACAGGACCATTCTGGAAGAAAACCTGATGGAGTCTGCAAAAGACCTGAGACTGGGACGGAGATTTGTCTTCCAACAAGACAATGAATGATCCAAAACAAAGCAAAATCTACAATGGAATGGTTCAAAAATAAACATATCCAGGTGTTAGAATGGCCAAGTCAAAGTCCAGACCTGAATCCAATCTAGAGTCTGTGGAAAGAACTGAAAACTGCTGTTCACAAACGCTCTCCATCCAACCTCACTGAGCTTGAGCTGTTCTGCAAGGAGGAATGGGCAAAAATTTCAGTCTCTCGATGTGCAAAACTGATAGAGACATACCCCAAGCGACTTACAGCTGTAATCGCAGCGAAAGGTGGCGCTACAAAGTATTAACTTAAGGGGGCCGAATAATTTTGCACGCCCAATTTTTCAGTTTTTGATTTGTTAAAAAAGTTTGAAATATCCAATAAATTTCATTCCACTTCATGATTGTGTCCCACTTGTTGTTGATTCTTCACAAAAAATTACAGTTTTATATCTTTATGTTTGAAGCCTGAAATGTGGCAAAAGGTCGCAAAGTTCAAGGGGGCCGAATACTTTCGCAAGGCACTGTACCTATATTGTATTTAAATAAAGCATTCACAGGCACATTTGCTTTATGTATTTCCCCGACGTCGAAATCAGGCACTTATAAATGTCAGGAAACACCATTCCTGGCTGCACGTCAAGATCTATGGATCACCGGATCTTTGGTACGTTTTAAGGAACTCTTTATCGAGTCCAACCTTTAGTTTAAACTGATGATCGTTTGTTTTACTTGAGTTTTCGCAGTTTCCCCTATTAAATCCAGTCATGCAGCAGGCTCTTTTGCCACTCAGTCCTACGGAGGGAGGCGTAATCTGGTGGGAAAGTGACATTAGTGCATATCCTCTACTGATTTGATGCTCAAGAAACATTTTGGTTAAACTTTATTTTGAAGTTCCTCTTTAGACATTCTGTTGACAATAAGTAATGTTGCATCTACATGTCACCTAACTCTCACTAGAGTATTAGATGAGCATTAATAGACTGTTAGGGTTAGTAGAATTAGTTGAATGTAGTTGCAAAATTACTTCTAGTCAATAGAATGTCTGTTGGGGGAGCATCAAAATAAAGTGTTAGCGGATATTAAGCAGAGAGTCTACTAATACTCTAATGACTGGTAGCTGACATGTAGTTGCACACATGTTGCAACACACATGTTCCAGTTTTTTGTGTGGAAACTTTGTCCAAATTTTTGAAAGCATAAAACAGCTTTTTTTCATGAATAACACTGTCACTTCTCTCTCTCTGTATTAACAGAAGTGTGAATATGGCTCTCCAGAGGATTTCCTGTGTCAAGCTCTTGATGCGCCTCAGCCGCAGGCCGTGTGTAACGCTATCAGTCTGCTGAGGAAGATCAACGCCTGTCAGCAAGATAGCCACATCCTAACACCGCTCGGCCATCACTTGGCTGCCCTTCCTGTCAATGTCAAGATTGGCAAAATGCTCATCTTTGGTGCCATCTTTGGTTGCCTGGAACCCATTGTGAGCATTTTTCTCAGCATGTTATTAATTTAAAAAAAGGGAAATTCTGTAACTCATAATTTACTCACCCTCATGTTGTTCCAAACCTGTATGACTTTCTTTATTTTGTAGAACACAAAGAATATTTTTGTAGTGTGCTTTAACTGATTTTACAATGAAAGTCAATGGGGTCCAAAAACCAAACTGAGAAATGCATAATATAATGTAATATACATTTAAGTTAGTTCGTTTATTTTTCAGGCCACCATTGCAGCGGCCATGTCTGAGAAGTCCCCGTTTGCTACTCCTATGAACAGGAAGGAGGAGGCCAACCTGGCTAAATATGCTCTAGCAGTCGCAAACTCAGATCACATGACCATCTTCAATGCTTACCTTGGGTAATCACACGTGATCAACAAAAAAATTTTTCACGGACAAAGGAAGTGAAATAATTGTAATGAAGTTACTGTTTTATTCACAGATGGAAGAGTTCACGGAGCGAGGGAACGCGTGCTGAGATGGCCTACTGCAGGAGACACTTCCTGAATCGCACCGCCCTCATGACGATCGAGGTGAAATACTCTTACAACTGCTAACACACTTGCTGATTCATTTGCTGAGTCATGATCAAATGTACCTCTGATCTGCTAGAACATGTGTTGATTGATATGCGTGTGTGCAAATAGAATTTGAAATGTTTCTTTTAAGGTATAAAAGTTTCATACATTTTGTTCATACACCATTATATCGGCATTTATTTTAATGTCTCTGTGATGTAACCATCCAGTGTTATTTTAGTATTATTTATATATTATTAGTATTTTTGTTACCTGCTTTTGTCATTTTTATTATAATATTTCGGTAACACTTTACTATAGTTAACTGCAGTATTTAACATGAACTAACAATGAAAATTATTCTAAAGCATTTATTGATCTTAGTTAAGGTTCATTTCAACATTTACTAATACATTATTAAAATCGAAAGTATCTGTTACTGTAATATAATGAATTTGAATGAATTAGTTGTGCTTTTATGGGACTTTATTGTAACGTGTTACCAGTCTCTCTCTATATATCTTTAATTTATTTTGATTTGAGTTTTAGTAATTTAGTACTTGAACATAAACATGCATTTACATTTCTAATCTTCATCTAATATTTATATTTAAATTTCAGGTTTATTTTAATTACCAAAAAAAAAAAAAAATTGTTTTAGGGTGCATTTACACATCAACGATGTACTAAAAACGGAAACGATTTCCTTTGTGTTTTTGCGTACAGACGACAACATTGTCAAAGTGATCCATGAAAACGACTAAAAACGCTGTATTCATGCCAGGCCAGTAGATGGCGTAGTCACTTTGTAAAGAAACACGTCTACAGACTGAACACATGCACATGACCTCACATTACATTACATTACATGGAGACGATAATGGTATTGTTTTCATTTGAAAAAAAAAGGTGTGGACGCTAATATAGTTAACGTTCTTGGTGTGAACAAGCTTTAAAAAGTATTTTTAAACAATATCATGAATCTCAACATTTTTGAAGCATAAATAAAATGAAGTTTACTGAAGTTAATCCAGTTGACATTTGAGAACCTACAGGGGTCCTTGTCAGTGATTTTATTATTTCCTGTTTTGTGGTTTTCTATTTCATGATAACAAAATGCCTTCCTGCATGTTGGGTACACCACACTGCTTTGGATTTATTGCAAAACGTTTTTCAAATAGTAATAATATTAAAACAAAAATGGGACTTTTTCAGAATCTCCAAATAGTTACACCTCCTTATTTTAAATCACAAAAATATCAAAATGTATGGAATGAATTTAGAAGGTGTATTGAGGTGTATTCGGTTAAATGTATGAATTCGGAGTGCATTTTTGAATAACTATAGGCAATGCATTAAACTGATTTAATGATAATTATTTAGTGTTTAACTTCCTTCTCAGGATGTGAAGCAGGAGCTCATTAGGATGGTGGAGCAGGCCGGTTTCACAGCCTCCAAGCTCAGCCGGACTCCTCGCTCTCGGCCCAGCACTGAACCGAAAGCCCTCGGCTCGCTCTCCAAGCAGGACATCTCTGTTCTCAATGCCGTGCTGACGGCGGGTCTGTATGACAACGTGGGCCGTATCCTCTTTACTCCCTCTGTGGACGTTCAGGATCGGGTGGTGTGTGTGGTTGAGACAGCTCAGGGGAAGGCCCATGTTCACCCCTCCTCTGTCAACCGCTTCCTACAGACCCATGGTTGGCTGCTCTTCCAGGAAAAGGTGTTTTGGGCTTTGACATTTGTGTGTTTTTTTTTTTTATCTATCCCATGTCAGTCACATCCTAGTACACGGCTTACTCTGGTAGCATTTTATTATTTGGCAGTCGAATTATCTTGATTTATTGGCGAGACAAGCATTACTATTACTATTGCTTGTTTAACTAATGTGAACTGATGTTAATCTATTCATTTATTTGAAAATGCATTAAAAATGCTGCTCATACACTACTGTTGAAAAGTTTGAGGTCAGTTTTTGAAAGTTTCTTTTGCTCACCAGTGCTAGTAATATTGCTTAATATTATTACAATTTAAAATAACTGTTTTTTTTTTTAGATTGTAATTTATTCCTGTGATAAAAGCTGAAGTGTCAGCATCATTACTCCAGTCTTCAGTGTCACATGATCCTTCAGAAATCATTCTAATATGCTGATTTGATGCTCATCATATTAGACTGATGCTGAAAACTATACTATTTGATGCTAAAATGATCTCATTATTATCAATTTTGAAAACATCTCTGAAAAATATGAACTGCTTAATATTTTTGATCAATCAATGCATCCTTGCTTGATAAAATTATTAATTTCCAAATAAAAATCTCACTGACCCCAAACTTTTGAACAATATTCACAAGTCGACATTATTACACCTCTTCTATGATGGACATGTTTTTAATTTCTGTATTAAAATTAATTTTAATACAGAATGTTTCCGAGGGCATAAGGTAAAAAGAAGAAAAACGTGAAATGTTTGAAAAGAAAAACTTAAGGAACTTGCCTTATATTCTATTATTTCTTAGAAAATTTTTATGATTTAAAATTATGTATTTAGATCATTATATTTTAATCAAATTGCTTATTAATATTTGCGTTAGTAAAGTGTCATATGGTGTGACTCCTCAAAAACAATGATATTTATAATAAATGCTGTTAGGGGATAACAGTTTAGGACCCAAGACCAGTAGTGAAGAATGAAGACCAAGAGTCAGGAGTGGAATTAATTAAAGAAAAATTTACTGAACAATAGTTTGCAGTTTCATCAGCAGAAGCCAGCTTCAAGTCTCACAAAGAGTTTGTAGGCCGTGCACCCTCTCTACCAGCTTTCGTACATACAGTTTCTTCTCAACAGTTATACTGTTTTCAAGGTCTATCCATGTCATTACTGCAAGTTGAATGATTCTGATTGGCTAAAAGAAAATAGACCGTCATGGTACATTTCCATCATGTTTTCACCCCGGAATTAGGCACGTAGTGACCTTCCAGGTCTGGAGCAGGCGCCAGCTTTCCCAGAACAACAAGTCCACCCCATCTCTTAGGATGCCCATAATCCACCTCCAGTCCTGATCTGTAACATGTAATACGGCGCACATACACAGATACACAGTCTCTCCAAGTTTGGTGTTGGTTAAGCTCCAGTTCTGATCAGAAAGTTTCCCAAAACATACTGATAACATGTGCTTTCTCTCAGTGAGAGGTACAGACAGTAGTACAGGCAATATTCATCTTGATTCTTTAGTGTTTCAGTAAAAGGAAATAGAAAATATAATAAAAATGAAAGACAAATCCATATTTCATCTCTGGAAGCCGGGCTAAATGAGCAAGCACTGTTACTGCACCCCTATCAGGTTAGGGGTGTGTGATACCTCCAAAATCCATAACTGAATCATAACTGAAATCAAGTGTTTAGTGACACATCACACATCCTTAAGAGATGCTCAGTCACCACGCAGAGACCAAATACAAACTCTAGAAAACACAAAGGAAAAAATAAACAATCAGTGGTTCTCTTGATTAAGCAAAACCATAACTGGAAAGAATCATTGAAA
This sequence comes from Paracanthobrama guichenoti, assembly GCA_018749465.1. Lineage (NCBI taxonomy): Eukaryota > Metazoa > Chordata > Actinopteri > Cypriniformes > Gobionidae > Paracanthobrama > Paracanthobrama guichenoti. The sequence continues at coordinate 5,066,865 of CM031952.1, read as the reverse complement.
ATCATTATAATAATTATAATTAAATATGAATTTAATTCGGACATGCATAGGTATATTGAAGCGTCAGTGGATTTCAGAATCCAACCTTTCAGTACTTTAATTGTTATAAACATTTTGGAAATAAAAATGGTGTCAATGGAAAAACATTCCTTTAAAAAGTTTTTCAAAACCATATGAAACCAACATAAATAGTAGTATATTTCTAAGAACCTAACACCTGTTTTTCCTTTCGTTTTAAATTACTTTTTTTTTCCATTATTATAGACACTCGTATATGTCATTGACCCTTTTGTCCCATTTTTAATCACAAATGTTCACATTTTGCCTATAGGTGAAATACTCTAAGGTGTTTCTAAGAGACTCTACGTTGATCTCGCCTTTATCAATGCTGCTGTTTGGAGGTGATATTGACGTGCAGCACAGGGAGAGGCTCATCTCTCTGGATGGATGGATCTACTTCCAGGTCAGGGAAAGGTTTTTGTATGCGTGTCCTGTTTCATTGGTTATCCATGCTTGGCTGGTTACCCGCTTTGCATTGATCACGTCATTGGCAGGAGCACTGAGGCATCACAAAATGGTTTGTCAAACTGTGAGAGACCCATTATCTCAGTTTACTCCGTTTCAATTCCCATCAGGCTCCGGTCAGAATTGGCGTGATCTTCAAACACCTTCGCAAGCTGATGGACTCCCTCCTGGAGAGGAAATTGGCCAACCCTAAAATGAATTTGGAAGGTAACTTTAACCGTACAAGTAACTGGTTATTAAATGAATCATCATCATAGTCAGTCTTTGTGTTGTGAACGGACACATGATGCCGTCTTTCATTTTTATCCTCTTCAGATGAGAAGACCATACAGATCATCACAGAACTGATCAAGTCAGAAAGCATGCTCTGAGGAAGTGCCTGTTTGTATTCAACCATGAATTGACTATGAATTAAATGTTGACAAACCTCACTGAGGGGTGAGACTGTAAATTATGTTGCCAAACTAGAATAAAAATATTTTAAGACAAACAAAATGTTTGTGGTATTCTTAAACCCCATTACCATGATAGACTGACAGGGTTGTGTTTTCACTATAAGCCAGTAGGAGTGCAGACGAACAATCTTGTGGTGATAATATAATTGTTTTGTTATTGATAGACATGAATGCAATATCAAGTTATGTGACGTGGTTAAGATTCATGTCTCAAATCTGACCATAGTTATTATATATAAATAGTAGACATTAAAGGATAACTTGGGTAATGTCATGGACACAGTGGACTTTTAGGGCGGAATCTTTCAAAAATCAAATCATATTATTCAGAAGAACTCATTAGCTCTCAGTATATGAATTATAGTCTTGGTTCTTTTATAGTTGAAATTGAGTTACATGCTTTCAGGCTCTACATGAACATCTGTCTGCTTTAAAAGCCTATACAAATGAATAATAATTACATTAGTGTACTTCCTGACAAACCCATCAACAACACACGGTTCTTTCCAGCAGGAAAACAAGACTTCTTGAACCATGCTGCTCCACGCTCAGTGTTTTCCCACTAATAGAATTCTTTGTAGAATAGAATAGAATTAAGCCTCTCTCAGTGTTGTTATTGTTAACTAAAACTACTAAAAATATTTTTTAGTAATTGAAATAAACCTTAAAATAAAATATTAGATGGAAAAACTTCAGGTGATATAAAACTATTCTTATCACCATGATGACACATGACACATTATCTGTAGAATAGACCACATGACTGGAAAGGACTGTTACTTTAGAGAAAGAAATGTGCACTCTAAAACTTTGTTCTCTTCTAAAATTCTTCTAAGAATGCCTAGTTATTTTCTAAACAAAAACGGCTATAGACTAGGGGGTGAGCGTAACGCGTGGCTAGTTGCAACACACATGGTTTGAAACTTTCCACACATGCCAGCATGATGAAACTTTGAGTATTTACTAGTTGCCATATCAACACTATAGAGAAAAAAATCTTTGGAAGATATCACTGAACATTTATTTAACCATTGCAAAAGTACATTTCCTACTGAAGTTAATGTTTCATCTCTGTTTTTTCTGTTTATTTAAAATAAGACAAATCTGATATTATTGTAATCTCATATCTGTTATTTAACAGTTGATGCTTTAATGCTGATCTAACAGCAGAAGACACGAGCCGCGGTTAAATCCCAGTTGTGCAGGTTGTAACAGTGCGTTACATTGTGCCCCTATTAGAACTACGCTATTATATTCTATACTTTATGCATTCTATTGAGAAACCACAAGAAAAGGGTGAATAATGACTGAGAGTCAATGTTCAGAAATTATTCATTATTATTATGTTTGAACTATGCTGTATAGCTGTTTTGCGGTATTTGTCAAACTCAGATTAGTTTATTAATAAAAATGTCAAAAAAAAAGTGAAAGAGTTATGAAAAAGTTAATAATTGTATTAATTGTATGCTGTCATGTTACAATGTATCCCGCCTATGGGGCATGTTGTCACAAAGAAAAACGTATACACTGTATTAATGAAACAAAACCACATAATTGTACTAGACGTGTGAAATTAATGTGGGAAAAAATAAATACCCTGAACCCCAAGTGGATTTACACAAAGTGAGAAAGTCAAAACCGCTCTCACTAATTGTGAAGTATTAATCCTGATGTGAAGGAATCCAATGTACACAACAGCAGCGTTTGAAGTGGGCGGAGCTTCGGTTGCCGCTTAAATGAACGGCGCTCTGAAGCGCGCGGACTCCAGGCACGCGTCGCTACACACACACCTGACGACAACGGTCGCCGGTCGCGCTGTGATGTCACTCCAGGTCTGACTGACCGCAACACTCGCATCATCCCTCCACAATGCAGACCTGCTTCTACACTCCGCTGTCTTATTTTATGGTAGTATCATTATAGTACAATCAATGAATGAAAAAGGCTTAAGAATTTGCATGAGTCATTTTATGACATTTCATCAGCAGGATAACGCAGCGAGCCCAGCCATCCAATCATCTAACGAAGATCTGTTGTTGGACTTTTCCACAGGTGAGATGTGGTGTAGACCTGAGAAAATGACAAAATACATGGATACAGTTAAGAAGTTAGATACAGATACGAATTTACATCTGAAAATAGTCGCTAACATTGTTTTAATTAGCCTACGTTATATATAAAATGAATAGTGTTAATTTTTTTTTTATTTATTTTATCTTACCCTTATCCACAGGGCAATGTCAGTCACATGAAGTGTCAGAGCACACAGATCTCTCTCTAGAGCTGAATAGACAGGTGGGTGTAACAAAAACAAAGCTGCATACTATATAGTTATTACTCGTCTTATTTTTGTCTAATTAAATTAGCCAGAATAGCTCTGTTTTGGGTGTTAAAGGAGTAGTTCGCTTTAAAATGAAAATTATCCCATGATTTACTCACCCTCAAGCCATTCTAGGTGTATATGGCTTTCTTCTTTCTGATGAACACAATCAGAGTTATATTAATGAATATCCTGACTCCTCCAAGCTTTATAATGGCAGTGACGGGGTCCATTGAGTTTCAAGCTCAAAAAAAGCACATCCGTCCATCATAAACATACTCCACACAGCTCCGGGGGGTTAATAAAGGCCTTCTGAAGCAAATCGATGGGGCTTTGTTAGAAAAACATTCATATTTATAACTTTATAAAGTAAAATATCTTTCGCAACTTACGCAGAAAGTGTAACGGCGCTCGCAGTTCGAAGCACTTGCGCTACGTTCTGGTGATGCGTCGCACTAGTTATGCTTTTTTCGTAAGTTTAAGTTAAAGTTATAAATATGGTTATTTTTCTTATAAAGCCCCATCGAGTCGCTGCAGAAGGCCTTTATTAACCCCCCGGAGCTGTGTGGAGCACGTTTATGATGGACGGATGTGCTTTTTTTGAGCTTCAAACTCATGGGCCCCGTCACTGCCATTATAAAGCTTGGAGGAGTCAGGATATTCATTAATATAACTCTGATTGTGTTCATCAGAAAGAAGAAAGCCATATACACCTAGAATGGCTTGAGGGTGAGTAAATTTTAAGTTTAAGTTTAAATTTAAAGTGAACTACTCCTTTAAAATAGTGTTATAGCATTACAATCGGGGACTCTAATTTTGCATTTTAATTCATGTCAAGAAGCCTACCAAGCATTTTAGAGAACAATTGTGTGTGTGTGTGTGTGTGTTTTTTTTTTGGCTTAATTGTTTTATAGAGAAGCTTAAAGAGAAGCAATGCCATTAATTTTAGGAATTTTAAGATTTAAGAATCTTTTTTTCCTTTTACAAATGAGTTAATTGACTGCTAGCTGACTTCTTGTGCCAAGTTTCCAAGGTTTAGCCAACATTAAAAAAATAATAATAATAATTAAATAAATAAAAATTCTAATCCAAACCATAAGTCCACTCGAAGGTTGTTAAAGGCTATGATCAGATCTTTATTCCAAGATATGATAAATGTAAACGAACAGATCTAAGATGTTTCTCTTTTTTAAAATATAGTCAAAAATTCCTCTGACTGAAGAATCAGCCTAAATATCACACTTCAGGATGAGCTCATTTCCAAATCATCACAGCTGTAAAAGTATGCTCAATTTCTCAAACCCAGCTAATTTCCAAAGTTGCAAACACTTTGAAGTAACATAATATAGTATTTTCTTTTTTACTACACGGCAATTGTTTGGAAAACAGAAATGATAAATCAAGAATAAATGTGCTTTTAAATTTTAATTTGTTTCACTTAATGTAACAAAACAGACATTTTGTTTTTTCTGAGAAGAAAACTTTATAAATAGCTTTAGTCGTGTAAATACCACCTTTACGCCCTTTCGATACATTTCAGTCACAAATGTACAAACCCGATTCCAAAAAAGTTGGGACACTGTACAAATTGTGAATAAAAAAAGGAATGCAATAACTTACAAATCTCATAAACTTATATTTTATTCACAATAGAATATAGATAACATATCAAATGTTGAAAGTGAGACATTTTGAAATGTCATGCCAAATATTGGCTCATTTTGGATTTCATGAGAGCTACACATTCCAAAAAAGTTGGGACAGGTAGCAATAAGAGGCCGGAAAAGTTAAATGTACATATAAGGAACAGCTGGAGGACCAGTTTGCAACTTATTAGGCCAATTGGCAACATGATTGGGTATAAAAAGAGCCTCTCAGAGTGGCAGTGTCTCTCAGAAGTCAAGATGGACAGAGGATCACCAATTCCCCCAATGCTGCGGCCAAAAATACTGGAGCAATATCAGAAAGGAGTTTCTCAGAGAAAAATTGCAAAGAGTTTGAAGTTATCATCATCTACAGTGCATAATATCATCCAAAGATTCAGAGAATCTGGAACAATCTCTGTGCGTAAGGGTCAAAGCCGGAAAACCATACTGGATGCCCGTGATCTTCGGGCCCTTAGACGGCACTGCATCACATACAGGAATGCTACTGTAATGGAAATCACAACATGGGCTCAGGAATACTTCCAGAAAACATTGTCGGTGAACACAATCCACCGTGCCATTCGCTGTTGCCAGCTAAAACTCTATAGGTCAAAAAAGAAGCCATATCTAAACATGATCCAGAAGCGCAGGCGTTTTCTCTGGACCAAGGCTCATTTAAAATGGACTGTGGCAAAGTGGAAAACTGTTCTGTGGTCAGACCAATCAAAATTTGAAGTTCTTTTTGGAAAACTGGGACGCCATGTCATCCAGACTAAAGAGGACAAGGACAACCCAAGTTGTTCTCAGCGCTCAGTTCAGAAGCCTGCATCTCTGATGGTATGGGGTTGCATGAGTGCGTGTGGCATGGGCAGCTTACACATCTGGAAAGGCACCATCAATGCTGAAAGGTATATCCAAGTTCTAGAACAACATATGCTCCCATCCAGACGTCGTCTCTTTCAGGGAAGACCTTGCATTTTCCAACATGACAATGCCAGACCACATACTGCATCAATTACAACATCATGGCTGCGTGGGAGGAGGATCCGGTACTGAAATGGCCAGCCTGCAGTCCAGATCTTTCACCCATAGAAAACATTTGGCGCATCATAAAGAGGAAGATGCGACAAAGAAGACCTAAGACAGTTGAGCAACTAGAAGCCTGTATTAGACCAGAATGGGACAACATTCCTATTCCTAAACTTGAGCAACTTGTCTCCTCAGTCCCCAGACGTTTGCAGACTGTTATAAAAAGAAGAGGGGATGCCACACAGTGGGAAACATGGCCTTGTCCCAACTTTTTTGAGATGTGTTGATGCCATGAAATTTAAAATCAACTTATTTTTTCCCTTAAAATTATAAATTTTCTCAGTTTAAACATTTGATATGTCATCTATGTTGTATTCTGAATAAAATATTGAAATTTGAAACTTCTACATCATTGCATTCTGTTTTTATTCACAATTTGTACAGTGGAATTGGGTTTGTAACCCATGGAATTAAATGAGTTCAAATGTTTTAGAGAACTGGAGAACAGCAGAGTCATGAGAAAATATTCACACGCCGCAGCTGCTGATTTCCACAGAAAAAATTGTCCTATGTGACATAACTGAAGATCACTTCTCTATTTTGTGTTATATTGCTTAGTGACTCAATTATTATCTTGTTATTGCAAGAGTCGTTCAGGCCACACTTTGTCAGTGCATCCTTATATTTGTAATTCAAATAACTGGGCAATCTATTCCGATTCTGTGGCATGTCGTCCAATACATTGTTTCCTATATGAAAATTCCAGCCTGTGACAATGATTCTTTGCTCGTTCAGGTATGCAAACGAAATGACTCTGAATGAGCTCATTGTGTGCGTGATGTTTTGAGAGCACATGTTTAGATGAATCACATCATCTCTGATGTCTCCATATCAGTGCTCACATACTTCACTAATTGTATTACTGAGTAATAATCATGTGTCTCTCTCCACAGCTTCATGCCACTCTCAGGAGAAAGCAAGAGGAAATATCCGCCTTGAAGGAGACGAACGCCCAGCTGAGAAATCTGGCTAAACAGACTGAGCATCATGCTACAATACTAGATGTAAAGCATCTTTTTTTTTTTTTCAGAAAGTCAACATGCACAACTTACCACACAACCCTGGTCTTATTGTGAACATTTTATCTGTTCATGTTATTGTAAAGAAAAAACTGTTAGTCTGTGCTCCATTATAGTATGTAACACCCACTTCTCACCATTTAATCATTTCCAACTCATAAAAGGACGTTGATTCAGGAACATGTTCATGAATCATGTTAACCTTCACACTGTCTGTCATGTCCACAAATGACCGTTCGTCAATTCCACTTCCTGTCTACTAGGTCTTGACAACTTCGTTCCAGAGAGACACACTGCACACTCCTGTGAGGCCAACAGAGGATGATTCTTCTGAACACTCCTGGATCTCTCTGCTAACACAGGAAGAGCCATCAGATCCATCTTCCACAGCTTTAACTACCTCCACCAATACTGACGCACAAAGCCCAACATCAGGGGTCAAGCGGCAGCTGTGGTCCAGCTGGAATGAGCTTCTCTGTGAAGACGCTGAGGACTCCATCTTGAACTGTCCATCAGATTCCAAGCAGCTCAGGCTTGATAATGAACTTGTACAGGTAGACTTGGAGCATCTGAAGGCCCTGCTAGACCAGGATGCACAGGCTCCTCAACAACTAATAGAAGATTTAGTGCTGACTCAGAATAAAAGCCTTGAGATGTCCTCTGAAGGGCTGATTGCACAGAGGAAGAACATATTTGGGGCTTTCCATGGACTTCAGGTGGTTACGGAAACCCCATCCATCAAATCTGAACTGAACATGAACAGTGATAACGGGAAATTTGTATGCTTCAAGACTGCAATTAGAGACCACAGTACAGTAAAGACAAAGGTTTTCTCACATGGAAAGGCATTCACCTCTCACACACCAAGTGGATCTTGTCGGTTCCTTTGGGTTCCTACTGAGCACTGAACAGATATATGGCCTGTTTACACCTGGTGTTTTAATCTGTCTATTTTGTCCACTGTCAACCACTTCTGTCCTGATTTCTTCAAGGATGGGTGGGTGGGTAAATGTATGAGCTTTTTCAGATCTTTCGATCTAATGGACAAAATAAGTTCACGCAATTTATATATGAACACGACTAGAGATGATGGAAAAACATATGGAGAGCAGCAGCTTTCATTTCTTTCCATTGCATAAAAGTTTTTTATAGTGGAAAATGGTTCTTCAGATTATTAAAATGTTCTTCACACGAAGAAAAAAAAAAAAAAAGGTTCTTTGAAAAACTCTTCACTTTCTGTAAGGTTCCAAAAATGGTTCTTCTATTGCATCGCTCTGCAAACCCCTTTTGGAACATTTAAGTGACCTCATCAAAATTGAGAGTTCTCATTTTTTATAGAATATTTATAGAAATTATTTATCCATGCACATCATTATTTTTTTAATTCATGTGTCCTCGTAATCTTTAATCTTCCCTTGCCTCCTGCAGTGACATCTCTTCTCTGATGTGTTTACTCATGTGAGTGACGGGGCAACCTGTCACTCACATGAGATCCACCAATAGCAAACCACAACCATCCAATCAATTCCCCATGGACTAAATCAAGTCCCGCCATACATTTTTTCTTGTTTGAGAAGCACGTTTCACTTGGATGTGTGTCACAATAGGGAAGAAAACACTATCTCGATTTTAAGAGTGTATGCTGGTTATGTGTAGTATGTTCACATTTAAAGACACGGTATATCCATCATCTTAGAATTTTATTTGGAAGTTCTTTGACCTGTGATGTATTAGCAAAAACAAATGAACCACAAGGACTCTCTTGGTATCTAGAGGTATAGCAGTCATGGTTCAACTTTTGAAATCTAATGGCTCCTCAGCTTCTGTGGCCTTATGGGATAGCAAAATGTCAAATGGTTGCACGCTTTAGAATCTTGTTTGTTCACTTGGCAGCCATCTTGGAAATGTTTTCTATTCATGTCTCAAACGGACACTCCTCAACCGAGGAATAAAGCTGATATACCACACTATTTTTCAATGGACAATGAGATCAAATAAAATATACATTTATTGAAGAAATGTATCCAGTGGTGCAGGACTGTATTGCCAGTGTCTAGAATCTTACATTAGAAATAAATTATACTTTTTGCAGCCTTTTCAAAGCTGCTTTAAAGGTGAAGTGTGTACCGCTAGCTGAGCCAAACTTAAAAGCAGGTTTTCACAACAAACCCCTCCCCCAATTGCTGGGGGTGGGGTTAAAATATGTTTGGTTTTTTTGGCAGGGTTCCATACTAAAATTCGCATTCCCGGGGCTAAATCTCACATAATTGGGGTCACTTCAAGTCAGGCCAGTCAGGCTGCTCAGATAAACTGCAATTCCATTTGGTGCCACTAGAGGTGCAATGTTGTACACTCCACCTTTAAATTCCTTCATCTATATCAGTCAACCTTTTTTACAGTAATTAAAATTAAAATACTTATACAATGTTGTTTTGATGATGTTATCAATGTAGTGAGAACTTCAAGATTAGACTTTTTACCACTAGACAATAGTGTCAAAGCTCACTCTGTTTGCAAGGATGGATTTTAGGTTAGCATGTTAAAAATGCTCACTTTTTACACAGAGATAAGAACACCCCTTCATGCCAGGAAACAGTATATTCTCACCACAGAGTGTGAGGATGCTGGCAACAGCATTAGAAGATAACCAATGTACTTTTCAGCCCTTGATGAAAAAAGTTGCAAATGCCTTCACTGTATTCCTATTAAGCAGCAGAAGGGTTTGCAAAGACTGGAAAAGAACATAACAATAACTAAAACACCATTTCCTCAAGGAAACATTCAAGGGATTTATAAACAACATTAGTAACTGTATAATACTTGCACTAGCATTAATATTACTGTTTGTAAATTGTACGTCAAGGTTACATTCCTTCAAGAATTCTTACCGAATTATGCTCTTATTAGTATCGTATTAGGCTGTACCCTGGTTCCGCTACAGTCGAGTATAAAGGATCATCTGAAGAATGAAAGATACAACAAGAATTGGGAACTGAATAAACATGCAGAAGAGAACGTATAAATACATTGCTATATACATATAATATTTTCATACTTTCTGCAGTTGGCGGTGGAGGTGCTGCTCCTCTCCTGAAATACAGCACACAGCAAGACATAAGATATTATAAAAGTAAGAATTTACCTAAAAAAATAAAATAACTAACTAATCGTTGAATGTCAGTTTGCGAGAACCATCTGTAAGAAGTGGGGGGTCACCTGAGGGCTGTTGGAAGCGAGCGAACGGGAGCCGATCTCTGATTATTGTAGAAGTTCTCATATGGAACAGGCGCTGAGGAAAAATCCGTTTAATATAATACATGTCATCAAGCTCATATTTGAGTGGAACTCAAACAAAAACTTAGTATGAATGTTCACGCTGTGGACCATCAAGCTCTGATAAGGACAAAAAAAGCACAATAAAAGTAAACCAAACAGAAGATATATGATAGCTTGATGTGAGGAAAGACTAAAATTTAAATCAGTATCCACTGAAAATCTTTGGAAAAAAATTTACCCCCAGGAACAACTTAAAAGTAGCCCAAATCCGTGGGAAAACCGCGGACTTGGCAACACTGCCTACTAGTGTCGGGTTGAATTTTATATATTTTATAAATTTTTCAATTATAGACTTTAAAAAGGCATCTGAATAATAAACTAAGTGCAATATAGTGTTGTGAAAAATATAGATTTTTCGATACATATCAATACTGAAATTTCTGAAACGCTTCCAATGCTCATTTTCTGCCGAACAGATGCACAATACCAGCTGCACTTCTCTGCCATGGAATTGTGCATATTTGGCATAATTTTAGTCATTTTAATTCAGATTTTGTGCTCACACCCAAAATGTGCGCACATAAAGCCGCTTCTCAGTACTAAATTGAGTACTAAATTCTTCTTAAACAGTCAAATACACACAAAATAATGTCAAAATGACAGTCTTAGCAAGTATTCACATAAACACAGTCAGTTATGTTTTAAGTGAGCGTAAACAGCTGAGAATGAAAATGAGTATCAGTATAATGGATCCGTGTTTCAGCTCTTAAAGTGAAAGCAGCCTAATATACCTGCTGCCAAATTATGAGAATAAGATAATATTAAAAATATCTATATGGCAGTTTTTCCCCATGATATTGATATTGTTGCCAGTGAAAATGCTGAGTGACTAGTAACTTTGAAAAACCACTAGCCACAGTGGCTGGTAAGCAAAAAGTTGATGTCAAGCCCTGGATGTAATGGTTGTGTCACTTTCAAACCAAGCAGCTTTCTGTTTCGTCAATGCGGCACATTCACTTGAACCCAATGTGAAATCTGTGTGGGAATATCTTTGGCCCTCAAGCAAAAACTTTTTTTCTGTGGATTCCAATAAAAATATAGCTGCAAGCAGCAATTATCGGGACCAAGCACAACAGAAGCAAATAAGGAAGCCAACAGCAGACCAACTGCAAAAATGAGTAAAGATACTTGGAGACAAATTTAAGCAAAAAGGTTGAAAACCAATAAATACATTGAGTTGTATAGAGCCATTTTCATGGTCCTCAGAGTGCCCCCATATATAAGCGTGTCAAATATGGTAAAAATATCTAATTTCCTTTAGAGTTATAGACATTTGTACTTATGAGCATATAAATAAACCAAAATGGACGATGTGTGAAAATTAGGTATCATTTGACTTGGCATGATGCACTGAACCCAAAGTTTTTAGCAAACCATTCAGAAGTTATAAGCAAAAGAGACAATTTTTCATATCTTTTGACCAGTTGGTGGCACTGTGCCGAAACACTACATGTAGCCTCAGGTCATGCTTGTGATGACATGTACCAAGTTTGGTCTGAATATGCCAAAGTGTTACGGAGATATAGCCTCGTGTCCAATTTGGCATGCTCTTCATCGAATTTGTTTGTAAATTATTCGAGTTATTTGTTTATGCCAACATGGTCTGTAGATGATCTGATTCAGTTTTCATGAAAAGTTTGCTTCTATCCCTTATGGTTCAAAAGTTATTAGCATAAACATGAGTGAAACTTTGGACAAGTGGTGGCGCTAGAGAGTTTGATCTAGAGACACCAAATTTGTAGTTAATGTTGGGACTGTCCTCTATCTATGTGCCAAATTTCATAACTTTCCCGCAAGCGGTTCTATGGGCTGCCATAGACTTCCAGAGCGTAAGAAGAAGAAGAAACGGAAGAATAATAAGAATGCCAATGGAAATGGTGCCCCTAATGACTGGAAATTAACAACGATAAATGTAATCGCAATGTGACTGTTGTAAAAAAGAAAAAATTTACCTGGCGGTTTGTCTCCGGTTCTTCTGAGGTTGATAAAATGCTCAATGTCTTCTTGAATGTTACATTGCTCCAGTGACTTCCTCACTTCCTCATAGAGCTGTGTAACAGAAGTGGACATGGTAAGGAGAGTTCCATATGTGGGTCTTACCTGATGGTGCACAGCTCAGGTTACCTCGTCGCTGGTGACACACTGCTGGGAGAGATGGTTGAGATGGGTCCACACTACGTTCCTCAGCATGTTGATCCTCTCCAGTTCCTGTTTCTCAAAAAACTGCAGCAACATGCTCATGAGATGTCAAAGTAGAAAGATCATAATATTATAAAACAACCCAATAAAATGTCTTCCCTCATTCACATTAGAACACCAGCCAGTAAGTCACTAACTTGTTAAAGCATGTTTCAATTCAGGCTTTTTGTGTCATTCAATAGTTTGGGATTTTTGTTTGATGGTTTTACAGTGAAACATGAAATGCCATTTACAACCCATTTCCAAGATCAGGCTTCACATGACCTGGCATGATCAGGTTTGATTTGTCATCGATTAGTCTTGAAAAGCAATCATCAGTGTTGGGGTGTGTGATGCAGACCAGGGCGTAGCTCACCTCACATGCTTTGACATGCTCGTTCAGCCACTCCTCTCTCATCTTCCCCAGCACGGACACATTCTGACTATATATCCTGTCTATTGTGCAGTCAAACAAAAGACATAATTAGAAATGAAATAGAAGAGTCGTGTTGTGTGTAGGGCTGGGCAATACAGCTAAATAAAGTCATATCGCAATATTTTTAGGCCTTTTGATGATATTCGAGTCACATCTTAATATTTATGCATCAGATTAATTTTCACTAAATAAGCACAGTGATATTTAATCATTAGAATTGATATACACTAAATACATAGTAATTGACAGGTATGTTTACCTATATATATTTCACACAAAAAAATGATCTTAATGATTCTTGTTCCTTACTCCTTGCTCCAGCTTCATACTACAGTAGCGTTAATAATCGCATCCATGAACTTGATTTCTGCCCGAGTCCTATCTCGATTCTTTTTGAGGTGAAGACCACATGTCCCAAGATTCTGCGCTCAAGCTTGGCATCATCAAACTACGCCTTTGTTTTGAATAGACGACCTCTAGCGGACGGAAAAGTTACATAGTGCACCTTTAACAATATATTAAATAACAATACTAAAACATACACTAATAAGCCAAAACATTATGACCAGTCACAGGTGAAGCGAATATTGTTAATCATCTCCTAACAAGGCCACATATTAAGGGGTGGGTAGATTAGATGGTAAGCGAACAATCAGTTCTCGTAATCAGCATGCTGGATGCAGGAGAAATGGGCAGGAATAAAGAGCTGAGTGACTTTGACAAGGGCCAAAAAATGGAAAGGCGACTGAGTCAGAGCATCTCTGAAACAGCAAGGCTTGTAGGTTGATCCTGGTCAGCAGTGGTGAGAATTTACTAACAGTGGTCCAAGGAGGGAAAAACCACAAATTGGCAACAGGTGCCCAAGGCTCATTGATACACGAGGGCAACAAAGGCTATCTCCTTCCGTTAGAGGAACATGATGAAGAGTTCAATGTGTTGCCCTGGCCTCCAAATTCCCTACATCTCAATCCAATTGAGCATCTGTGGGATGTACTGGACCAACAAGTTTGATCCACGGCGGCACCTACAAGATTTGAAGGATCTGCTGCTAACATTTTGGTGCCAGATATCACAGGACACCTTCAGGGGTCTTGTAGAGTCCATGCCTTGGCAGCACATGGAGGACCAACAGCATATTAGAAAAACAGCTGACCATATAATGTTTTGGCTCATCAGTGTATTTTATTAATTCATTTATTTTTATAAAAATCTTCTGACAAAACTCATAATGTGTACATTTAACTACACATTGAAATACACAACCAGTCAAAAGTTTGAGAACGGTAAGATTTTTTTGTTTTTAAAGAAGTCTCTTCTGCTCATCAGGGTTGCATTTATGTTATAAAAAAATAAAAAATTAATATGTAATATTGTGAAATATTATTAAAATCAGACTACATTGGCCTTGCTGTACGTTTCACGCTGTAGTAGATTAAGTAGCAGTGCTCAAAATGACCAATTATCATCTGATTGATTCATCTGGCCAATATATTGGTATATTATTCACGTGTCATAATGCTCTCATATATACAAGCTGTTTTAAAGAAGCATAATAGCCAGATAAAAAGCACATACACTAAATGTACAATATTCAATAGTGCTTGGTTTTATATTGCCAACAGCATCATGTAAAAAATAAAATAATAATATATTGCCCAGCCCTATTTAAAGAATATTATTACTAGTAAGTATATTATTAGTGCATCTTCTTACCAGCTTCCTCTGCTGTCTGCTTGGCTTGCTGTGTTTTGGCATACAGCTAAAAGTATGAGAGAGTGACATAATTTATACAACAGAATGTCTTTGTATGGTCATTCATATCTTACCAGCACATATTACAGACAGCTAAACTGCTCTTCTCTCTTTTTTAGCTGTTCTTTAAAAATAGTAGTTTCCTATCGCGTCTATTTTTACTCTCTGTCCGAACGGATGAAGACTGATGGTCTACTTGACTCGCTACAAATGTTTTATAGCCTTTCAACAGCTCAAGAGTCTTGTCCTAAGGGTATCACAAATACTTCCAGCATTACTGCCATGTTTGACGATGATTCACAGTACTGTACATGCTGAGGCAGTCATCTGTTCCCATGCGAGGCCCTGCTGGTTTGTTTTGCATGCTGCATTGCTGTAACTCATTTGCCTCTTGAGATACGCTGCTCTGTGGAATTTAGGCCTGAATTTATCTTTACTTTTCTCTCCATTTAGAAAAGAATGTGTTCCAGGTAAATGCTAATAACGTCGTCTTACACACAAAACAGAATTAGATTAGATAGAAGCATTATGCTAACGGTACTTAACTTAATGCAATGCGTCTGTGGAGTATAAAAGCAGCTGTAAAATTATCAAACAGATGCAAGAAAGGAAGACGAGTGAATGAGAATTCATATGCAAATAATCACAATGAAGGCAAGATTACATGACAACATTTATTGCATTTCATCTGTGCACTCCAAGTCATTTATGATTTAGGATAAAAGAGCCACACAGTGGCTTCCTCGATTGCAGCAACTTCCAATTTTATTACAGATATTTTGCACCAATTTTCATTGAAGTGACGAGTTTATTCTCTTGAACACTTTATTATTCACTCCCATTATACAGCTTGGATATTTTTTAATATAACTCTGATTGTGTTTGGCTGAAAGAAGAAAGTCATATACACCTAGAATGGCTTGAGGGTGAGTAAATCATGGGACAATTTAAATTTTTGAGTGAACCAACCCTGAATTCATGGTGAAAACCTTAATTACCCATGATGCTGTACAGAAAATTACACCAATCAGAGAGTGTTACTGCCCATCAGAGAGTGTTCTCCCTACACTCTCAAAGTACTTAAATATTTGAATATATATGCATATTTTACAAATAAACATACATACATACATATATATATACATATATATATACATATATATACATATATATATATATATATATATACATATATATATATATATATATATATATATATATATATATATATATATATATATATATATATATATATATATTAGTAGTTTTATATTTCTCCCTTGTTTTTAATTCGATTATGCTTCATGGGATTTTTTTCACTTACTAAAGCCATTAAGTACAGTCTTGTTCCTTTGTCATTTTGTCTATTTTTCAAATACTTTTTGTTTCAAATCAAAGATATTTTTATTACAGATATTTTAGCGCGATTTCCCAGGAAGTGACGAGTTTATTCTCTTGAACACATGGGATGGAAACACTGCTTTACTGGCAAATGTCTTATGTGATATTCCAATTTGCACAAGTTAAATTCACGCTTTTAGATGAAACATAGCTAGTGTCAGCTAAGTTTTGATTGTACCACATCGCTCTAGGATCATCTCAAATCAGCTCAAATGTGAGTGTTAAAATCCTTTAATGCAGGGGTAGTTCCAGCCAGGTTTAATCACTGTACTAAATGTAATGTTCTGGATACAATGTAGCAAACACTCAAAAGTAAAGTCACCTTTTAGCTACAGAAAGTACTCGTTTTCTTTTCCCTGTCGCACACACAGATCTTGTCTTCGCTGTCCTGTGAGTTTCCTTACTAAAAATAAATGGCTAGTGAGGCGGTAGCGTTGTATTTTATTTTTTTGCTTTTTTAAACAAACAGCTTCTCTATTAGTAGAAACGCTGTTGAACACTTCTGAACACAAACTCAGGTACTTAATATCTCAACATAATAGCTGCTCAGTTCTTCTGAAATGACAAGCATGCTTGATTCATTCAAAATAACAATGGCGCTTTTTATAAATACAATGCATAAGAAATTACTTCTACATACAAGAGGTATAAAACCTGAAAAAAAGTCTTGTTGTAACAGAGTGCAACAGTCAAGTTCTGGAAGTAAAAACTCCATTCATTCTCTCCATAGAGAAATTGATTTATAACGTATAAACCTTTAAAGACAACATTACTGTGAGCTATGAGGTTGTTAATCAATGGTATTTGCTTCTGTTAAAGATGTCAGCCTTCATTATTTCAACATAGTTTTAAAATAATCGTGTTTATAGGGTGTATATGACTTTCTTCTTTCAGCCAAACACAATCGGAGTTGCTCCTCTTCCAAGCTTTATAATGGGAGTGAATAGTAACTGAGATTTTGAAGCCCAAAAAAGCGCATCTATCATCATAAAAGTATATCCATACGGCTCATAACTGAGACTGGCTACAATGATCAACGCACAGGAGAGTTTGAAAGCACACTGAAGTGTTTGAATGTGTCTTGAAAGCGCGAGGGAGAGCGTTTGAAAGCACAAGCAGGCGTCGATCAGCGGACCAGTCCTGCTTTCAAACGCTCCCGTGTGTATGTTATAAGCATGTTTTTGAAGCGCTGATCACTGTAGCCAATCACAGACATATTTGATGAGTGCGTGAGCACAATGGGCAATCAGAGGTGTTTACGATTCCGCTCAACAGCGCTCAAAGTGTCACATTTTTTAAATTTCAGTACTGACTTGGTATCGTGGTCTGTACTTTTGACAACGCTACTCCAGTGGGGTAATAAAGGCCTTCTGAAGCAAAGCAATGTGTTTTTATATGAAAAAATATCCATATTTATAACTTTATAAACGATAATCACTGGCTTCCTGTAACGGCCGTACACTAGTTGAGTTCCGGTGGAAGAGTGACCTCTGACCCGATGCATGACACATTGATGAATGCAGAAGCATTGAATTAGAAGTCTAAAACGAGGATTTTTAGACTCTCTCGTGAATGCACAGACAGATGTTACCAAAAGCTAGCGATTACAGTTTATAAAGTTATAATTATGGATATTTGTCTCACAAAAACGCATCGCTTCGCTTCAGGCCTTTATTAACCCCCGGAGCTGTATGGCTTACTTTTATGATGGATAGATGCGCTTTTGAGGGCTTCAAAATTTCAGTTACCATTCACTCCCATTATAAAGCTTGGAAGAGCCAGGATATTGTATAATATAACTCATATATAAGAAGAAAGTCATGTACACCTAGAATGGCTTGAGGGTGAGTAAGTCATGCGACAAATTTTAATTTTTGAGTGAACTACCCACTGGAACAGTGGAATTCATCATAAAAACCTAAATTACCCATGATGCTGTACAGAAAATTACACCAATCAGAGAATTGAAACAAGCAAAACGTGCCAAAACATATTGTTAGCTCCGCCCACTCCCATGAAGCACTGCGAATTACATAATTGAGTTGATCTCCTACACTCTCAAAATACTTAAATATTTGAATATATATGCATATTTTACAAATAAACATATATACATATACACACACACACACACACACACATACATATATATATATATATATATATATATATATATATATATATATATATATATATATATATATATATATATATAAATATAAATAAAATAGTAGTTTTATATTTCTCCATCATTTTTAATTTGATTATGCTTCATTGGATTGTAGTTCTTTCCCTTACTAAAGCCGTTAAGTACACAGTCTTGTGCGTTTTTGTTTCAAATAAAAGTTTGTAATGTTGTGATTCACCTCATAGCTGATTGGCTTGGTTCATGGCTTAAAACACTTTAACAAAGACTTTTTGAAATAACAATGGGAGAAATTAATAGAAAAAACTTCCGCAACCAACGCAGCTGAAAAAGTGGACAGGCACTGTTGCACTCCATAACCTTTCTAGTCTATGGCTAGTCTATAACTATTTAAATGCATTTTGTGAAGTCAACCGGGTAATTCTATCCCATGGACTGACATTCCATTACAAAATGGAGTCTGTATGTAAATCGTTTCAGGCTGAAGTACTCATAGAAGTGTAATAGTTAACAGTTAAGGGTTTGGATCAATCTTTAACCAGAGGAATATCAATAAAGCGATGCCTTGCTAACATTGTAAAAAATGCATGAAGCCAGGAAAAGAAAGAGGCTCCTAAATATGCACTACAGCAAAGAAAATGTAAATGAAAGCAAGATTCTTGCAGCAGTCATAAAGGATAGGAAAAACACAGATGCACTGTCACAGTTCTACTTGCGTACCTTTTCTTGCTGCTTGGAACTGCTAGTGGTGGCGTTTCTGTTCATGTTCTGCTCTGCTTCCTCTTTATCCCGACACTTTTGATCATAGGTCTTCTTTGCCTTAAAAATACACACTGATATTTAAAAACTGAGTGACCAATGCATCTTATGTCGAACTATAATCTATATTCGATATAAGCTATAATATGGCAATCAAAATTGTCTATGAATCTTTATTATACTGTATACAGAAACATGCTGAACTGAACACTTATTTCTCATGATCTAGAGAAGAAGAAAAAATAATAACAATAATAATAATAATATTTTATATATATATATATATATTTGACATTGATTAATCATGCCTATGTATTAATCTCCTTTTAATATTTTAATCATATTTTTATATTTATTTAAATAGATGAGTTGATGCAGATAGTGAAGAAAATGCAACCAAGTCTATTACTTTCATTTGTGTAATTTCACTATTTTGATGACTTTACTGTTATTCTAAATGTGAATACGTAAAAAAAGCACAATTATCTTATGTACAAACCCAATTCCAAAAAAGTTGGGACACTGTACAAATTGTGAATAAAAACAGAATGCAATGATGTAGAAGTTTCAAATTTCAATATTTTATTTAGAATACAACATAGATGACATATCAAATGTTTAAACTGAGAAAATGTGTCATTTTAAGGGAAAAATAATTTGATTTTAAATTTCATGGCATCAACACATCTCAAAAAAGTTGGGACAAGGCCATGTTTCCCACTGTGTGGCATCCCCTCTTCTTTTTATAACAGTCTGCAAACGTCTGGGGACTGAGGAGACAAGTTGCTCAAGTTTAGGAATAGGAATGTTGTCCCATTCTGGTCTAATACAGGCTTCTAGTTGCTCAACTGTCTTAGGTCTTCTTTGTCGCATCTTCCTCTTTATGATGCGCCAAATGTTTTCTATGGGTGAAAGATCTGGACTGCAGGCTGGCCATTTCAGTACCCGGATCCTTCTTCTACGCAGCCATGATGTTGTAATTGATGCAGTATGTGGTCTGGCATTGTCATGTTGGAAAATGCAAGGTCTTCCCTGAAAGAGACGACGTCTGGATGGGAGCATATGTTGTTCTAGAACTTGGATATACCTTTCAGCATTGATGGTGCCTTTCCAGATGTGTAAGCTGCCCATGCCACACGCACTCATGCAACCCCATACCATCAGAGATGCAGGCTTCTGAACTGAGCGCTGATAACAACTTGGGTTGTCCTTGTCCTCTTTAGTCCAGATGACATGGCGTCCCAGTTTTCCAAAAAGAACTTCAAATTTTGATTCGTCTGACCACAGAACAGTTTTCCACTTTGCCACAGTCCATTTTAAATGAGCCTTGGTCCAGAGAAAACGCCTGCGCTTCTGGATCATGTTTAGATATGGCTTCTTTTTTGACCTATAGAGTTTTAGTCGGCAACGGCGAATGGCACGGTGGATTGTGTTCACCGTTTTCTGGAAGTATTCTTGAGCCCATGTTGTGATTTCCATTACAGTAGCATTCCTGTATGTGATGCAGTGCCGTCTAAGGGCCCAAAGATCACGGGCATCCAGTATGGTTTTCCGGCCTTGACCCTTACGCACAGAGATTGTTCCAGATTCTCTGAATCTTTGGATGATATTATGCACTGTAGATGATGATAACTTTTGATATCTCCACTATTTTTGGCCGCAGCATTGGGGGAATTGGTGATCCTCTGCCCATCTTGACTTCTGAGAGACACTGCCACTCTGAGAGGCTCTTTTTATACCCAATCATGTAATTAATTGACCTAATAAATTGCAAACTGGTCCTCCAGCTGTTCTTTATATGTACATTTAACTTTTCCGGCCTCTTATTGCTACCTGTCCCAACTTTTTTGGAATGTGTAGCTCTCATGAAATCCAAAATGAGCCAATATTTGGCATGACATTTCAAAATGTCTCACTTTCAACATTTGATATGTTATCTATATTCTATTGTGAATAAAATATAAGTTTATGAGATTTGTAAATTATTGCATTCCTTTTTTATTCACAATTTGTACAGTGTCCCAACTTTTTTGGAATCGGGTTTGTAGATAGGTACACAAATAACTTTATTTCTACAAAAGGGTCATGTGCAAGATCAGATGTGGTACTACAACCTTCGTTACATTCTCAACTAAGAAATACAGATGCATTATGTGAAACAAAAATAGAATTCATCAAGTTCAACACTGTCTAAATCAGAAACTGTCATTTTAATGAACAATGCCATTCAGCACAGATCATTTCCCATTTTCAGGTGCACTTCCCTCCTGCCACTGCTTCAGAACATATACTTCCCATATATGACATAAGAGACTACATAAAAGTGGTGATAAACCGCCTATTAGCAACAGCCCTGATGGATGACAGTAAACAGACAGTACATAGTTCCTGTGTGTGCTTTGCTCTCTGATGTATGCTGCTTACCTCAGCTGTTTTCTTATATTGAGCAGCCTTCTGCTTATGAAGAGCGTCCATCTGCTGTTCTACCTGAAAAAAAAAAAAAAAAACAGCTTTTTAATTTAATTTCTTCAATTTAACACGAATATCATTATGTACTGTAGAATATTAAGTGTCATTTTTTTCCCTTAAAAAAGTTAAAATACTTACTCCTATATTATAAGCAAGTAATTTGTAGGCTGGTTCACCAGAAAAGTGTAAACATTCTTTCACTATTAAAACATGGTGCTGTTTGGTTAGAGCATTCCGACCAGCCAGCATAGCAATGCAGGCTCAGCCAATACTCTGAGCTTGGGGCGGGGCTATCTGTTTGTTTGATCAATGGCAGAGGGGAGGAGGGAATTTTTCTCTTTTGCAAAAACTTCCAAATATAGACCTTCCAAATATAGACCTGAAGTAGCCCTGCCCTTTTTAGCACTGCTCGGCTTATGTTCTGTCTTCTGGTTTGTATTTCCACAGCATGAAGGTAAGATCTTACGGATTTATAAACGAACCACTCATTTTAAAATCTTCCTGGTCTACTGATATTTGTTATGACATCCGCTTCAAACATTACAATGTTCATGATAACTGTCGTTAACTCTACAAGTGAATCCACGTCACTAGCTAATTATTCTTCGACAGTGATGCCATAGAAATATACAGAGCTACCGCAAAAATGGAAGTTCAAAGACAATTCTAAACAAGGCTGCATGCTTCTTTCTGCAGGGATGCAGGATAACAGATATATTTAGGATAAATGTTTGTAGGAACTGAATTTCCATTTTAGCTCTTCCTGGTTCCATCGTACTTAAGTCAATGGGTTTCTGGTTAAATGCCTGAAATAAGGTCTGTGGTGAACACAAGCTCAATATATTTTTCATGTTTAATCTATAACATTAAATACACTATACTGCCAAAAGTATTGGGACACCCCTCCAAATCATTGAATTCAGGTGTTCCAATCACTTACATGGCCACAGGTGTATAAAATAAAGCAGCTAGGCGTGCAGACTGCTTCTACAAACATTTGTGAAAGAATGGGTTGCTCTCAAGAGCTCAGTGAATTCAAGTGTGGTACCGTGATAGGTTGCCGTCTGTACAATAAGTCCATTCGTGAAATTTCCTCACTACTAAATATTCCACGGTCAACTGTTAGTGGTATTATAACAAAGTGGAAGCAATTGGGAACAACAGCAACTCAGCCATGAAGTGGTAGGCCACATAAAATCACTGAGGGGTCAGCGCATGCTGAGGCACACAGCGCGCAGAAGACACCAACTTTCTGCAGAGTCAATAGCTACAGACCTCCAAACTTCATGTGGCCTTCAGATTAGCTCAAGAACAGTGCCTAGAGAGCTTCATGGAATGGGTTTCCATGGGCGAGCAGCTGCATCCAAGCCTAACATCACCAAGTGCAATGCAAAGCGTTGGATGCAGTGGTTAGACATGTTCTCTGGAGTGACGAATCACATTTCTCTGTCTGGCAATCCGATGGACGAGTCTGGATTTGGTGGTTGCCAGGAGAACGGTACTTGCCATTCGGTACTTGGCATGGTACTTGTGCCAAGTGTAAATTTAGGTGGAGGGGGGATTATGGTGTGGTGTTGTTTTTCAGGGGTTGGGCTTGGCCCGTTAGTTCCAGTGAAAGGAACTCTTAATGCTTCAGCATACCAAGACATTTTGGACAATTTCATGCTCCCAACTTTGTGGGAACAGTTTGGGGATGGCCCCTTCCTGTTCCAACATGACTGTGCACCAGTGCACAAAGCAAGGTCCATAAGACATGTATGAGTGAGTTTGATGTGCAGGATCTTGACTGGCCTGCACAGAGTCCTGACCTCAACCCGACAGAACACCTTTGGGATGAATTAGAGCGGAGACTGCGAGCCAGGCCTTCTTGTCCAACATCAGTGCCTGACCTCACAAATGTGCTTCTAGAAGAATGGTCAAAAATTCCCATAAACACACTCCTAAACATTGTGGAAAGCCTTCCCAGAAAATTTGAACCTGTTATAGCTGCAAGGGGTGGGCCAACTCCATATTCAACCATACGGATTAAGAAAGGGATGTCATTAAAGTTCATGTAAAGGCAGGTGTACATCAGTAACACCACCCTGTGATTTTTTTAAAGCTTTTACTTGTCTTGAAAAAGGAGGTTGTTGACAAGTGGCTAAATTGTACTACAGAGGTTCTCAGGACATTAAAAATCATTAGGTTGAACAGGTAAATTTTAATTTTTTGACTTCTGTCGATGGTATTTACTCTTCAAAATTCATAAATTCATTGGGTTCATTTGTGAAGCTTATCCACAATAAACAAAGTGTGTAAGAATCAAAAGCTTTTGTTGGTCAGAGATCTTATTTGCATGCAATAATCCAGAAAATATTACTGGGTTTTTGTTGAGGGAATCTGGGTAATGCTAACTTTGTAGGTTTAGCCTACAAAAATATGTTATCACTGCAGCACTCTATTGCAAATATTTCATTTTTGTACAGTAGTAGACTTTTTGTTGGAGGCGACATATATTCTTCCCTGTCTGCAGCTTTTGTCCTCACAGCTCAAGATAGTCAAAATAGTGAAGTGTTCATGAAGAAGTGAGTGTTCATGTTGTGCCATCAGCCAGTTAGTACTGTCATTTCCTTGCAACTCCAGAGCAACTGGTCGCATTTACCCCTGGGTAAAAAGAACAACAGTGGCAAGAACTGGACCCTTGTTTCCAAGAGGTCCTGACCCAGCTGAGCAACTACCATAGAGATGAATGGGAACCCTAACGATAAGTTTCTCCAGATATGAGAAGTCTTTCTGTTTAGTGACACTGGTAATGCAAAAATGGCACACTTCACTTTTAATAAGTAAATTACTATACAATAATAAGTATAAAATGCAGTTTGTACATCTTACCTTCTTCCGGGTCTCTTTCTGTTTCTCTCTGAAGTCTTCTAATTTTTTTGCTTCCTCCCTCATGGTTTGGGCCAAATGCAGATGAGACAAGCTCACATTTTCCGTTTCTAAACATGCATTTTAAACAAAGGTGGGTAACAGAACAATAAACTGCAATCAATACATTTTCATACAGTATTTACTTACGTAATTTGAAAACATCAAGTGATCGTTTCAGGGTGCTAAAAACAGACAAAACATTGATGAGTAACCAACGTCCATTTTGTGCAATAAAACTATTGTAAAATTGCTGACATCAGTCACTGAAGAACAGTTACACTTTTTTTTATCACCCCATAGTAAGAGGAAAGGCACCAACCACAAACATGTGACCAACACAGAGACCGTTTAGGTTTGAATTTATCTAATACAGCACATCAGCACGGCTCTGTTCAAATGTTATCTTTTTAAAGGGCATCAGTATCTAACCAGAACAACACAATAACATTTCAAATGACTTATAAAGTTCATTTAAGATATTTCTGGCTAAACAAATAAAATAATTTAACAGCTAAAACAAAACCACAACCTGAAAAGTGTAAGTGGTGCATGCATAAGTGGTTGTGGGCAGTTGCTAGGGTCTTGCTATACGATTGCTACGGTGCTTTAATGAGGTTGCTTGATTACTGTTTACTAGCTTAGCCCAAAAGTGCCCACCTCCAAGTCTCTAATATGGATGAGGTTCCTCTTTTTATAGTCTGATTGATTAGAATATTAATAGCACACTTTTCAACAAGAAACCTTATGATGTGATGTCTGCAATTTATAAAATAGACATTGTTACTTACTTCATTTCACTGTGTCCACACACTTTCTTAGACAAACCCAGCAGTTCCTTGGCGTATTTCTCTTCTATTGCAGCTCTGAAAAGTATGTTTTTATATTTGGAATAAATGTTTTGTATGCAAGAAGAAATACTGATATTACTAATGAGTTTCAATCTGTCAATTTGTTTGCCTGAAATGTATTTGTTAATATAATCAAATTTCTACTAATTGTATGAAACATGAATATTGAGTATTAAGAAGGATTTTATGTTTCATACTTTCTATATTGTGAAAACATTTCCACATAGCTTTATATATTCTCCATCCTTGTTTAACATGCAGATAACTAGTTGTAAATCATTCATAGTTTTTTGTGAGATTTGCATAACTCTGTGGCACTAGCGAGACATTAATCTGACTAGACAAATAAGATGGTAAAAATTGGATTACAAATAAACAGTATTCTGTGCATTCACATTTGTTTCGGGGCATAATTTTACAATATACATTTTATTTATTCATTTTGATTTCATGTTGACATTGAACTCCAGTAACTTAAAGGGATAGTTCACCCAAAAATCTAAATTCTGACAATATTTACTCACCTTATGTCGTTTCAAACCTGCATGGAGTTTCTGTCTTCTGTTAAAAACAAAAAGATATTTTGAAGAATGTCGGTAACCAGACAGTTGATGGAACCCATTGACTTCCATTGTGTGGCAAAAAAAAGAAAAGAAAAAAAAGAAAAGTCAATGGGAAACTGTTTGACGATTACCAAGACAAAATATCTTCTTTTTGTGTTCAACAGAAGAAAGAAACTCACACAGGTTTGGAACAACATGAGGGTGAGTAAATTATTTTTCATTTCATTTTTGGGTGAGCTACCCCTTTAACAGAGCATGGAAACATAACTGTAAATCATTTTCACATGAACAACAGGAAATCTTGCAAAAATGATCGCCATGAGGCAGTACAATTCTGTGACATTCATGTGAATGCACTAAGTATGTCAATTTATACGTGTGAGACCCTCAAGAGTTTGAGGTGAAAGTGTCAGATCAGCTCGTAACTGTGACTTCTCACCTGGCTTTCATGAAGTCCTCGATTTCTTTGCATGTCCGTTTGCCGTCATTCATGTGCTGGATGATGCTGTCATATCCAGCTGTGCTAGTGATATCAGTGTTCTGCACCCACAATTAAAGAATGATATAGAAAGAAATACACAAAACACAATCAAATAAATCTGCCAGGAATCCACACAGTGCCACAAATATCACTAACTCCTCACTGTAGCCTTCAGAAACATGGTGGTTTGGGCTGTTGACTATCATTAACCATGAGAGCCCATCACAGTCTCTGTAATTTATAAGTCTGAGGGGCAGACATAGCATCATACCCAAAGTCACAGTCAACATGAGATATGGCCCAAAATAAAAGCTAAAAAAACAAAACTAGATTGCACTTTAGTGCCTGCTTTGCCAAATAAGGTCTCAAAGTTCCCAGGCTGGGATGACCAATAGTTAAAGAACATGCAGGCATAATTCAGTTTTATTTGCAATGTATTATTTTAGAAGGACATATCTATTTAGGTTGTTTAGTGGACTCCTAGACTACTCAGTATGAACTGACCATACTTCCTTTAAGGGAATTGACGCTGTTTCGATATGTGACAGACGAGGTTAAAATCGTTTAAAATCGCATACCACATCAGAATAAACTGATTATAATTTCGTACGGTAGAAATAAACAGTATCTTCACTATGTTTCACTAAACATTGACTCCATGCCCCCCAAAATAGAAAAACCTTACCCAAAAACTATCCTTGAAATGTAGTTCTTTCATTGCGTCGGCTGCTGTTTGCTCACACAGAAAGTGACTCTGAAGTTCCGTATCAGGCTGTAATAACGCAGTGACAGATTTCACACCGTAGAGATGGTCTGGTGCACATCAAGATTATAAAACACTCGCCTCAGGGTCCTAAACGCGCATCTTTCACGTCTATCCAGAGAGCTAAAGTTGCGGAGGAGCAGCAAACGGACTCAAGTCACAACCTTTCGTGGACTTTTCCCACCACCTAGTGGCCGAACTGTGAAGTTGCAGTTCATATCGCTTATTGCTTATTGACTGACAGAAATGTGCTACAACTGAATACAGCATTTGCCTTGAAAAACGCCCCTAGTTTATGGCTGGATGTGTTAAATACTTCAAATGCTGACTTAAACAGGTTTCTTGTGTATTTTCAGTGCAGATAAGGTTTGCATGGTGGACCTGCTCATTTTGCGAGTCTGTTGAGTGTTATTTACTTACTACGATACTTACTATAAATGCTAACATAATTTATAATTAATTACATAATAGTATACTCATATGAGACATGTTAACAATACATTAACTAAAGTTATTTTTGAAAGTTGTGGTATTTATTTATAGCGAGATGACCATCAGATGGCTGCAATGATCCACACATCCTGCTCAAAAGGCCTAGCCTAGATGTAGGCCTAAATAAATTATACTGAAATAATATAATATAATATGTTATATAAAAAATAATCTTAGAATCTTAACGGACATGGCTGTCCCAAACGATACAACCTACATAAGACAGTAAAACATAACATATTTTTACTTAAAGGGATAAAACATAACATTTTTACTTAAAGGGATAGTTCACCCAAAAAAGAAAATTTTATTTTCATCCTCTAGCCTACTCACCCTCAAGTTCCAAACCTGCATGAATTTATTTCTGTTGAACAAAGATATTTTGAAGAATGTCTGTTACCAAACAGTTGATGGGACTCACTGACTTATTTTTTTTCAGTACTATGGAAGCCAATGGGGCTTTGGGCCTGTTTGGTTCCCCATATTCTTACACATACACACATTATATATATTTTACCAATCAATTTATAACAAACAATCCATGATAACATTTAACAGTACCCATAATTCAACACACTACAGGTCAAAAGTTTAAGGTCAGTAAAATGTTTTAATGTTTTAGAGAGATTTTTATGCTCACCAAGACTGCATTTATCTAATTAATAATACAGAATTTTTTTATTTTAAAATGTAATTTATTCCAGTGATGCCAAAGCTGAATTTTCAGCATCATTAGTCTTCAATTGCAGTATCCTTTGTGAATAGAAAGTTCAAAATAATTTGAAATACAAATATTGTGTAACATTGTTTTACTTTTGTTCCATTTAATCCATCCTTGCAGAATAGAGGTATTCATTTCTTGTAAAAAAAAAAATTTGAATGGTAGTTTTTCTATACCTTTATTATTTGTGAGAAATGTGTAATTCAAAACAAAACAAAATCCTTGGTGTGTGAATTTCTCTCATCTTTATTGAAAACGAAGGACACAAATCTCTCTAGCAAAACCCTTTGAAAACCCCAACCATGAAACGTAAAGAAAATACAATGAACAGCTACTTCAATAAAACCTAATCTAAAATATACATACAAAGTGTCCTGGTCATCACATTTGCTTTGTGAAGCATGTCGCTCTACAAAGGAAAAAACATAGTAATTACACATTAAGGCCCGGTTTCACAGACAGGGTTTAGATTAAGCCAGGATTAGGTCTTAGTTCAATTAGGGAATTTAAGTAGCTTTTATAAATATGCCTTAGAAAAAAAACATTACTGATGTGCATCTTGAGACAAAACAATGGCACTGACATATTTTAAGATATGCCAGTGCAAGTTGCTTTCAACTAAAACAGCTCAAACATGCATTTTAGTCTGGGACTAGTTTAAATCTTGCCTGTGAAACCAAGGGTAAGTGTTACTTCAAATTCATGACTAAAATCAGGTCTCTAAGACTATGACCTGTCCCTTGACTGATTCAGAGAAGGTACAGATACTGTGTTTGGGCTTTGGAGGGCATCAGAAGCAGAACTGTAGAGTGAGAATCCGTTTAAAAAAAGCATCCAGGTTGCCAGTGAACTGCAGGCAGGTCTTATATTTTCTTCACAGCATCGTCAATCTCATTTATCTGCTCTTTCAGTTGGTTCCACTGCTCTGGGTTCAGTGAAATACCTATAAGCACATCAAACAGAACTCTGGTAAATAAACAACTTTGGTCACATATACAAAAAATGCATCTGAATACATATTGTTTTGTTTTTTGAGCATTAGAACCTGCCAAATTTGATTCATTGTCTTATGACTCGACTTAAATTAGATATACTTACTTAATAAAGCATTCTATGTATGAAAATGTGGTTTATTACAATGTATTGTTTTAAAGATTCCTCCCAGATGCAATGCATTGCGATAAAAGGTATCTTTTCTATGATAAGAGATTTTTGTTCCAACTAGCCAAAGGAGATATTTTATTTTGACAGACAATACCTGGTTGCACACTATACATCTTATATGTAAAATATGAACACAGCAAAACCAACAAACACCTATAAAACTAGATGCATTCAGAAGCCAAGACCATAATCAGAATGATTAAAAAAAAATTAAAATTCTATTGTGCATTGAAAATGCGATTGCCTGATTGTCATCCCATTGATTGAAAACGTCTAATAACAGATGGAGCCTAATTTCACCATCAAATTAACTGCTAATCCTCGTGTGGTCCGAGCAAACAGACGAGCTCAAATTGACGAGCTCAAATTGCTCAAGAAGTTAATGCTGGTTCTGATAGAAAGGTGTCAGAATACACAGTGTATTGCAGTTTATTGCGTATGGGGCTGCATAACCACAGACCAGTCAGGGTGCCCATGCTGACCCCTGTCAACCGCCAAAATCACCAACAGTGGGCACATGACCATCAGAACTGGATCACAGAGCAATGGAAGAAGGTGGCTCGGTCTGATGAATCACGTTTTCTTTTCATGTGGACGGCCGGGTGCATGTGTGTCGCTTACCTTGGGAACACACGGCACCAGGATGCACTGTGGGAAGAAGGCAAGCCGGTGGAGGCAGTGTGATGCTTTGGGCAATGTTCTGCTGGGAAACCTTGGGTCCTACCATCCATGTGGATGTTACTTTCACATGTACCACCTACCTAAGCATTGTTGCGGACCATGTACACCCTTTCATGTAAAACGATATTCCCTGGTGGCTGTGGCCTCTTTCAGCAGGATAATGCGCCTTGACACAAAGCAAAAATGGTTCAGGAATGGTTTGAGGAGCACAACAACGAGTTTGAGGCGTTGGACTTGGCATCCAAATTCCCCAGATCTCAATCCAATCGAGCATCTGTGTATATTTTTATTCCACATCTGCAAAACGGACTTCGGGATAGGAGATGCACTAAAAATGAACTCCCAAAACTTACTGCCAGATTCTGGAAGATTAATTCTTCAAACAGTGGTACAAGAGGATGTAATGCTG
Organism: Paracanthobrama guichenoti; assembly: GCA_018749465.1. NCBI lineage: Eukaryota > Metazoa > Chordata > Actinopteri > Cypriniformes > Gobionidae > Paracanthobrama > Paracanthobrama guichenoti. The sequence continues at coordinate 5,036,302 of CM031952.1, read as the reverse complement.
ACTCTTAAAGGACCACTCTCAACCGGTTTATTAAAGCCTATATAAAAGTCTTCATGTATTTTACAACACTTCAGCTTGTGATTCTTATTAAAATGTTGTTTATTACAATGTATTGTTACATTGGTGAATATGAAAGTCTTTTCTTCCCTATTATGACATACATCCAAGTGAAACAGCTTCTGGAATGAGAATAAAATGCAGGGCGGGACTTGATTGGATTGTAGGAATTTGGGTGTTGCTAACTAAATGGAGGCAGATGTAAATGCCAGTTTGCAGTCAGTTGTGGAGGATATTTTGCCCAACCCTTCACTGAGACTTACGTCATGAAGACAACAGATGTTGTTTCAATTGGGTGGAGGTTAACATTTTGAATAAGGATTACGAGGGCACGTGAATTAAAAATATGTGCACAGAAAAATCAAAGTAAACACTGCAATATTCTGTAAAAAAAAAAAAAAAAAAAAAAAAAAAAGGATTTGCCCGTTTTGATTTCATGTTGACTTTAAAAATCCAAACCCCAGTAAAGCAGCCCTGTCTCACTGATTAAAAACACATTGATGAAGCTCTACCAATTATCATTTCTATGGTCACATTTGAATCCATAAAGAATATACACCTACCTTTCCTGCCGGGTTTCATTTCACCTTCCTGGTCCATCCAGTATTCCCGGATATCAATAAGCACCTTTCCCTTGAAATCCCGAACACTCACATACCTCATCTTTCCTATCTTAAAAAAAAAAAAAAAAAAACAATATAACATACAATATATACAGTGCGGTAATGCTGTATCGAGTAAAGCTAAACATATCTCTGTTAGATCATTCACCTGGAACATATTATCATTTTTACTGCTGCTGCTTTTGGAGGCAGATGAAACTTTTGAAGTTTCTCCACTTTTTTGTTTCTTCGATGGCTTCTCTGGTGTTGCCTGCTTCTTTCTCTTGGCCTAAAATATAGAATTTTACATCGTATTGAAAGCCAATAACAGGAACTTTGGATTTCACATGATGATGGTACTTCTAATCATGGCCCTACCCATTGAGGTCTGGAGGCAGTGAGAATTTCAGCATGATGCTTCAGTTTTTAACAGTCAACATTTCACATTCTGATAGAATTGGTCTAAACATTAAGAAAATGTAGATATGTCTTCTGTGGAAGACACAGGACCAAAAAATGTGTATCCAATCAACTAAACCCAGAAGCTACTTTTCATTACATTGTGAAAAAACAAACAAACAGATAAAACAAAAGACTGACAAGGTATTAAAGCTATGTCATCCAATCTTTGCTATCCAGAATCGAAATGCTCATATGTAGATCAGGGGATCATTCAAAATGATCCCGGTATTTGTAAAACCCTGTGTAGGGACAACATGAAACTAGTGGCTATTCTCAAGAAATATCCACATTTTTATAAGCAAATACTTTTGGATAATATGCATTCCTTTCAGTTAGTTAGAAGTGCAATGTGGGGTTATTTGTCTCCATACCTTCGTGTCAACTTCACTGTCAGAGTCACTGTCTGAGGAAGAAGACAACACTTCCTTTGACTTAGGCATTCTGAAAAGGACAATATAATTTAAATGAAAAACAAAACCACACCACACCACAATTGTGGAAAGCATAGACTGTACTAATACATTCTATGTTGCTTGAAACTCATTTTGTAGTAAAAAGAAAATATTCATAATCTACGTGCAGGTAAGAAACAACTTCATTATGGTTGCATCCTCGTTTTGCAATGATGCTCTAAGTCTTTAAAAAAAGCATCCATTTATTTTACAAAGAAGCAATGCTTGCATTTACGCTAGTTGTGTTTTGTAGGCATTAAATGAGTGGAAGAGAAAATGATTGAAGGGCGCCAGTCGTTTCCAACTATTATAAGAACAAACAAGGCCGAACATATGAACGCGCAGCAAAATGGCTATTTGCCAACAGTTTTCTTTCAATGAAAGAATCTGTTATTGCAACATGTCGGCTGATATTACAGTCGTGGCCGAATATTGTACTAAGCTGCACATATCAAAAGACTTACGTGATGTTGTAAGGTAAATGTAGGGTAAACTGAGTTGAGAAACAGGCTCAATTCGATGCGCGCGATCGTCCGTTTCTGCGAAACCTGTGCTGTTGAGCGCGCGCTTGCAGGCTGTGCCAGGAAGCGTCGTTGAAGAACTGGATTATGGGAAGTGTAGTTTTGCCTATTTTAAGTATTTTGCCTACAGTTTAACCAAAAACTTTCGTTATCATTCTTATCACAATCATCAGTATTATTATGTTGCCTCCATAAAATATTCAAACGCACTAGACTTCTCTTAAATGGCTCTTCAGCAACATGATTTATTTGAACTAGGCCTATATTTTGACAAGAAACAATGTGGTAGTACTATTACAGTCCTTAACTTTGCCTCAAAGGAATGAACCCTCAGCGGCATAAAGGTGAGTGTGGAAATGACACCAGCTGTTACTTACTTAAACAACTGTTGTTACATACCAAAGTAATATAAGCTACAAACTCAAAGAAACAGAGGTAAAGACCAAAACAGTACACAACAATGTGATCCATCGCACATCCATCGCAGTTTAGATAGGCTTTTGCATTTTAATGAGGACAAACACACAAGAGACATCAGCCACTTCAACATACAGTTAGTAACGTATGTAATTCATCTGAAATACATTAACAGTCAGTGAATTAAAATTCTTTATAAGAATGAAGCAGAAGTGTGAAGACTAATTTAAGCTGGTGCCTGTCGTCTTCAGGAAGCGTCTCAGTGAAGAACAGAAAGCACAGAGCAGTTGAAGTGTTTGTGTAAATATGTAAATGAACAGCCAAAATGAATAAAGTTTTTAGCTGAAAACGGTATTGTGTAAACGGCTTGGTTTTCTCGGTTCTGGGTTTGTCAACACTACATTTGTAGAGTTACTCCTGCATATTCTCTGCTTCATTAAAGTCTCTTGTAAATCGTTCATTCTACGTCACACGTCTTCTTCAGAATAAACTGCACAGCACCCGTGACCGTTTTAAAATTGGTGCTGGAATGACTGCATCAAGGTGATTATGTCATCTCAGTGATTCAGGCTGCATATGGACCCATTCCAGGACATTTTCAAATCAATCTTAAAGGTGCACTATGTAACTTTTCCGTCCACCAGAGGTCGCCACTATTTTTAATTTCATAATTTAGCAAATTTGATTAACTCTGCATGTGACAAATACGGGTTTTAACACCACAGGATGATGTTGTGAAGCTGTAATCTTTCACTTCTTTTGCTTTGGTGTAATAACAATAAGAAAAATATCCATATGTGACCCTGGACCACAAAACCATAAGTCATAAGGGTACATTTTTTTAAACTGAGATTTATACATCTGAATAAATAAGCTTTCCATTGATGTATGGTTTGTTATGATAGGACAATATGTGGTGGAGATACAACTATTTGAATATCTGGAATCTGAGGTTGCAAAAAAAAAAAAAAAAAAAAAAAAAAATCATAATATTGAGAAAATTACCTATAAAGTTGTCCAAATGAAGTCCTTAGCAATGCATATTACTACTAATAATATTTTTATATATATATTTACGGTAGGAAATTTATAACATTTCATGGAACATGATCTTTACTTAATATTCTAGTGATTTTTGGCATAAAGAAAAATCGATAATTTTGACCCATACAATGTATTGTTGGCTATTGCCACAAATATACCCGTGTGACTTATGACTGGTTTTGTGGTCCAGGGTCACATATTTAAAACTTTATATAAAGTAAAATATCAAGCTACCGCCAGACCGCCTTCCATATTCAACTTACGAGGAAAGTGTAACACCTCTCGCAGTTCAAAACGTCTTCATCATGTAATGAATGAATATTCTATATAATGGCCTCAGAAGTTGTAAAAGGGTTATTCAACATGAAACTACAGAAAAATGCAGACTAAGGATGCTCAGGTCAAAGGCATGTAGACTTACGCAGAAAGTGCTTAACAAAATAGAAGTCATGATTAGCTTAGGTCATTATAAACCAATCACCAGAACAAATCACAGTGAAGGAAACTTGAGTGACATTGACTTTCACTCAACTGTAAGGTTTAAATGTACATGCGTCTTTCTGGTCAAGAGACTCATTTGGTTGTTGTGACCAGTGATCTCCCGGCCGTGAATAAAACTGCATTTCAGCAAAGAGCAACTTTGGAGTCGTGTCAGGTATAAATGCTCCGCAGCTGAGGAATAGAAGTACTGAAGATTCTACGCTCAAAAGACCACAGCAGAGACAGTGATAGTGTTGGAAGATTATAGAGCCGTTCTCGGGGTGAGGCTGTAATACTCTGAGTTAGTATTAATAATCCTGTGTCTGACCAGAAGGATGGTGAGAGTGTATAGATGCTAAAGACCTGAACGCTCGTGTGTTTGGGGTAGTGATAGTAGCTTCTCGAAGGGATGCCTTCACCTTACTTCGGGAGGGAAATTACCTTGAAGTATTGAATTGTATTAGAAGTATTTGACAAGGGAATTACCTTGAGATACTGTAGTATTATATTGTATTATATTAACAACTGGGAGTTGTTTGAATTGTCCGTATTTAGAATTCCCATGACATACGTCACACCAGTTACGTTAAATATTGATATTTTTCTAACACAAACGCTTCAGAAGGCCTTTTCAAGATTCAAGAGTTTTATTTGTCACATACACAGTTATATACAGAATATACCATGGTCCGCTCCATGGACAGTGCAAATTCACAGTTAAAAACACAAGGAGGAAATTATAATAGAAATAGGATAAAAAAGTACTATATATATCTGTAGAATTATAAATAAATCAAGTCAAGTAGAAAAAAAATTAAAAATAAAAATAAAGAAGTGGAATAAAATAATTGAAGTAGACTGTGCAGTGAGTAAACTGTAGACTTATAAATATGTGGTTAACAAATGTACAAAGAGTATAATGTGCAAACAGGTTTATAACAGGTTGTTACACAGTAACAATGAGAACAGAAAGTGCAGTGCAATGTCAGTGTATCAATGTTTATCCTGAAGTGAAGTCACGTGATGTTAGGTGACTGAGTTCAGGAGTCTGATGGCCTGGGGGAAGAAGCTCCTCCTGAGTCTCTCGATTTTGGCCATCAGGCTTCGGAAGCGCTTACCAGATGGCAGCAGCGTGAAATGAGGGTTTGCAGGGTGATTAGAGTCCTTGATGATCTTAGTAGCTCTACCTTTGCAGCGTTTGGTGTAGACGTCCTGCAGAGACGGGAGAGCTGACCCTGAGATACGCTCGGATAAGCGCACAACTCTTTGCAGGGCTTTGCAGTCATGACTGGTTTATTAACCAGGGGGGAGCTGTGTGGAGTACGTTTATACTGGATGGATGCTTCAAACTCTTGAGCCCCATTCACTGCTATTATAAAGCTTAGAGTGTCAGGATATGTATTAATATATTTTAAATATATTAATATATTTAATAATATATTCTAAAAATGTGGGCTTTATAGATGCAAAAACATGTATCAGTCATAAAACATGTATGTATTTTTTACACAGTTTGAGAACCACTGGACCAAATGACGCAAAAAAAGAAACAACACTGATATGATGCTATCATATTGCTTTATTGATTCAACAGCAAGAAAAAGAAAAGAGAAGGATTAATCAAACTTTTAGTTTTCTATTAATCATTACTGATTACTTTGAGGTTTCTGTTAATGACTGAGCTCCTCTGTTGCTGCAGTGACTCATGACAGACTATACAGTACATTTACGGATGGAGCCGTCAACACAGACGACCCACAGCGTTCCCAGGTCAAAGCTCACGTGCTTGTGACCATTGGGACAGACAACCATTGAGATCCAGTCTGTGCCAGCGGGGTTGGATCGAGTGATGCCAGTTCTGCAAAATTATGGTTTCTTTAATGTAGCATTTGATTTATTTCGATTTATTAAAATTGTTCATACAACTATGATGTCTGTTTATTTCACCTTTGGAATAAAGATCCTTGATAGTTGACACCAAAGACACTGCCATCAGTTGCTACTTCAATCATGGACAGAAGTCCACCAATATTCTCAAACTTGCCGGACCCGGAACAGACATTACTAGACACGTCCTGCAAGACCCAAAGAAACACAAACCAGTAAACCATAGTCACATCAAGAAACAGTGTTTGCTGCTTCCACACCAGTTTATTTTATGTCAGAAAATCAAACGCTTGAATGATGTCTACTTTATTGTTATACTTTTAAAAACCTGTACTTGAACTTGTACTCAAGCCCCTGTATTTAACATTGTGACATTACCTTCATGATCCAGATTTGATCATTGCTGTTCACTCCCCAACAGCTGTACGGGCCACAGCTGTAATACTTCAGCTTCCCAGAAAGTTGAATCCAAGGAATAGTGCTAGATGGCCCTTTGTTGTAAGGATCCATATTTAAACAGAATATGTCATCATTCATATTGACACCTGCAATGATCTGATCACCTCCAGCATCCACCTGTTTGAGAAGCCCTACCAGTACAAATCAACAGGTTGGATGAAAGATTCATTTAAGAATAACAATAAAATAATGTCTTAAAACAATTGAAGACTTCCAATGCAAAAACCTCTAAAAGCCACCTCGGAGAGTGAATGCTCTCCGCACATAGTATACGTTCATCAAATACTTTCACTTCAAACCCACTAAATCCCAGCCTCAGCCCATTCAGAAGAATTCTTAGGTAGAAACCTATAGGAGCCTGACAAAAATGCTAATTTTAAAGAAAAACGTCAGACGGACTTAGAGGCTTTTGCATCTGAAGTCTTCAATTTTTAATGACTGTATTGTGCATGTATTGATTTCTGTAATTTTGCGCTCTCTTTTCACCTGGAAACTGCACAAAGCTGCCACCCTGAAACTTGTAGATCTTGTTTGCTGTATCCACCCCGAGCTGACCAGCAGGACCAACACTGAAGTGCTTTAGAGACATGCCAATCTTGGTGAAGACATTATTTTTTAGGACAAACACTTCATTTTTATCGTTCACTCCAACCACTGAACCAGACCCAGCGTCTATCTGCTTCAGGGTGCCACTCATCACTGCACAGTTTAAAGCTGTGAACACATGGCGCAAAATAATAAGAGATCACAAATACACTACAGACTTTTAAATGTGAATGAAACAATAAACTAGCAAAAATATAGTTCTTTTAATAAGAAACACATAGCTTGCCCAGAGTGTGAATGAACTGGCAGCTGAAGAGTAGCAGGACGCTCTGATAAACCTTCATTGCTCCACGACAGTTCAGACAGACCTGTTCATAACCAGAAATCGTTTATATAAGTGATCTCAATATAAGTAAGGAAAAAACATGATCAATATCAAAATGGCTGTAATTAAATGAAGATAACCTTCTCTTGATAGAACAGAATTCAGCAGTCAGTATGGATTGTCCTCTTCTGAAATACAGGTACTAGAAACTTGCATCCAATGTTAGTGAATGCTGTTGAGGGATCCTTTATATAGCCGATATATGTTCCCTGATTAGACTGGGGGGGAATTCTACTAGAAAATTGGAATGAACAATTGTAGATACAGGGAAATCTGTCTCTATCTCCAGCAAACATTCAATTTGTTTGGTGTATTACTTTAGTGATGGGGGAAGTCAACAGAGACATTTTAACACTAGAACCGCCACAGGGTAAAATTTACCCATGGAGGTTGTTCAAATGTACATAACAGGTTTTCAATAAAGTATCAGTCTCCCAGTTCCTCGCTGCCCTATCAGGCAATGAATTTGCAGGAAGCGTTTGCGCACAAAGGCACTTCACGAACTGATCTCGGGCAGGTTGCTGAGGCAGCATAACGGTTTAATGATCTACAACAAAATAGAACAAGCTTTGGTGATAACTAAGTCAAATTTAATTGCTAAAATAGTAATTTCTCGCTAGAAATTACATCAGAAGTGGAAAACACAAAATGACCACCAACCGCCATCTTGATTTTTTTAGCTCAACTGTCACAGAATGGAAAGCAGTATTGTGGGATATCAAAGGCATGGAAGGATACATCTATGCTGCCTTCAAAAATCGATCAGATGAAGGTATCTCAGGAGACAGGAAGTGAAGCTAACATTGGATTCAGACTTGCCTTAAGGCTTTCCTACCATGCATGGAATGCATCCTCGAAAGGCTGCATTTTTAGAGTCTAAAATCTGAATCAAAAATCAGTCAGAATAAAAATGACTCAAGATCATAATCTTACAGTGTGCATGGGTAAATTTTACCCGCTGGCAGTTTTAGGTATACAATGACCCCTATTGGTCTGAGCGAAGTCACTGAGGCACCAATAGACATTTTCGGGAACTTCGGCTCGAGCACCCAAAGCCCCCCAGCCCCTCTGCACGTGCCTGTGTACGCTAGAATGGTTTAAAATCATTAAAATGCACAAAGGAATCAATAAGAGTAATCGAAAATTAATTTTATAAGTAACCGATTCCTGATCCTGACCTTGAGTACAATTCCAGAATTTGAATGAGAAGCATTTATGTGTGCATGTCATTTTGGATGTGTGTACACAGAAAACAGCGCACAAGTCTTTTGCGCTTGAATGGTTTAAAATCACATTAAAATGCACACACAGGAACCGATAAGAACCGAAATACGCATTTCTTATTGAATCACAGGCTCTTGGACATTTGGAACTGGTTCTAAAATGGAACCGGCTCTCAATACCCATTCCTAGCTGCAACACAAAATGAAAAAGTATACATGCTAAGTGTGTTACCTATTTTTTTGCACTTCCAATACTTTGCACTGCAGAGGGGGCAAAGAAGTTGCATCTGAAGTTGCTTTTAGATGTATTTACACAGTTTAATGCTGCTCAGAGGGCAGTAAATGCATTTACACAGCAATTACAATTGCATAGTGTAATAAGATTCATGTTTTAAATAATATTTTGAATAAAGAAATATGTAATAAATGACTAAATGAAATGATACTTGAATTATGAATGTGATATCGCCAAGTGGTAAGTCATGTGTTAATGAATTATTGATTTATTCAACCGATTCATACAAAATGCTGATTCATTCAGGAATAAAAATCAAGTGGCTGTCTGTATTAATCACTCATTTCCCTGCTAAAAAATTCAGCATAAACCAGCATGGATTCCATGGTGGTCCAGGCTGGTTTATGCTGGTTAATGTTGGTATAGTGCTGGTAGTTCTGGTCCATGCTAGTTTATGCTTGTATAGTACTGGTCTAGTATATGCATGCTGTTTTCAAGCAAAACAGCCGGTATGCAAGCTGTGTTTTGGTGACAAGCATGCATAACAAAAAAGAAGAACAATGCCTAATAAAAGCATAATCATAAGCAGTTTGTTCAATTACAGGGGTTATGAGAAGAGCTCTTTCAATGGGACAGTAAATAACAACTTGATAATGAAAGTTCAAAACTGAAAGTTTAAATGTTTTTAAAGACTTTAGTACTTATTTGGGAACTCACGTGTCAAAATCCAGCTGTCACTCTCTGATTCCAAAATGTGTACATAATAGTAAAAGGTATGTGCAGTCAGGAGCATGACATATTATTGAAAATATGAACTTTCCACAATTGCTGAAAGCTAATTAATTCCACCAAAGTCAATGGCCAAGTGCCCAACTAAAGGGAACACTAATCACCATAATGGTGACTTCAAACATACTTTGTATTTGTATAATAATCTGTTCATGTACCATATGACATAAATAAAGCCAAACTTGTTTGTAATAAGTGAATGTGGTAATGATGTTTTTCATTGTTGTTGTTTAATCATCCTCTGGTGAAATTGATTTTATTTGCAGTTGATTTCTTTGAAGGCTGTGTGGCTGAAAGTCAGTTGTAGTTGTTGTGTTTCTGCTCATCTCTTCTCTTTTTGTTGTTGTTGTGTTCCTCTTATCCTCAGTGATTCTGCTTGTTAACATCATATGTCTTATGCTCAATCATCACTTGTAGTGTTAATCCACTTTATTTCACTAACTGCAACACTGAGTGTTAATTTTACTCTCTATAGATTGGGACCATATGAAAACTGAGCAGTGTTTGCTTAACACTGGGGATTTTACTGTGTAAACATGTAACCAGCAACATGCGTTTTCTTCATGAAATAATTTATTAAAATGAATTGTGAAAATTGTCTTGGTCTTTAACTGAACACACACTGAGAAACATGATATGTAACATACACAAGTTTTGTTGTGGTCTTGCTGGGATCATACCAGCAAAAGACAACGTATGCTGGTCCATGCAAAACATACCATACCAGATTCATTCTGACTATTCACTGATTAAAATACAGTATAGTAATTAAATGTTTTTTTACGAGACTAAAATGTATATATATATTGAGCATAAAAGAAAAATGTCAGATTGCAGAGATTAAATGTAACATGTCACCTGCATGGGGAGAGGTACCGGTCCATGGACTTTCCCCGAGGTTGAAATTGATCTGGAGATATTAGAAAAGATAAGGGATTGAGAGGAAATGGGCATGATAAAAGAATGGTAAATTAAATGGAATGTTGATCCAGGAACATCAGGATCTACCAGACGCATCCTGCACAAGACCGAAAGAAACACAGCAGTCAACCAAATATTGGCACACTGTGTTTGTGTTCTCCACCCCAGTTTCTTTATTAAATTTTATTAAACTCAAACTTTTGTGATGTTCTCACTGGCTAGTTTCCACAGTGTATTTGTCATTTTCCTTTTGTAAATATTTTTCTAGATGTTATCAATGTTTTATGTCTTAATGAAACCAAACCAAAAGGAAATCCTTCATTCCTGTCACATGAGGCTGCCAACTTATATCTTATATTATCTTATAACTTATATCATACTTTTAAAAACCTGGTGTACTTGAGCTTGTATTAAAGCCCTTGTATTTAACATTGTGACATTAACCTCATGATGAAAATAGGGTCATTTCTTTATATAACGAGGTTTGTTAATAAGGGAAGGAGGAGGCGGGAACCAGCGAACATTTAACACAATACTTTAATTATAAAATTTGCCACAGCTGTAATACTTCAGCTTCCCATTAAGTTAAACCCAAGGAATAGTGCTGGATGGCCATTTGTTTTTGGCATCCATATTTAAACAGAATATGTCACCATTCATATTGCCCTTATGAAAAAGTATTCTTCAAGTTCATTTTATTAAGTATACTTAAGTAATATTAAAGTATATTTTTAAGTATACGTTATTTAGTAAGTATACTAATATCAATGTACTAGTAGTAAACTTGTAAGTGTACTATTTCTATACTGGCCCACTTTTAGTATATAAAAGTATACATTTAAGTGTACTATAAGAGTACACAGTAGTTTTCTTTAAGTGAACATAACATCATACTTATAGTTTACTATATGTATATATTTTTTGCACTTTAAGTAGGCTATACCAGGGGTTTTCAAACTGGGGTCCTCCAGAAGGTTCTAACGGGTCCCCAGAAAATCTCAGAGAATAAAAAGACAAAGCAAAAATGGATAAAGTCTACCGAACATTCTGTTTCATTTCTAAATGTTTCTCTCCTTTCTTGCCGTACATACTTTCCAGAATTGTATATGTTTGCTTTGTATCTTTCTAGTGAGTTTTTCTCACTATAGTCCTCTTTATCTTGCTCACTGGGGTTATAAGACAGTATTCAATTCAATTCAATTCACATTTATTTGTATAGCGCTTTTCACAATACATATCTTCACAGAAAATGCATTCGTCTACATTACAATTTAAAGTGATCTGTCCACGTTATGCATTTCAGAAATGCACATATACAAAGCACACAGATTAGCTAACAATGTGTTATTAATCAACTTAATAATTAAATTAAGGCACAGAAATAAGTTTTTTTAAAGCAGTATATGTAAGCTGCTTACATACATTTATTGTGAAAGTTGCTTATACAAATCATTTTTAATTGAAAATGTTCTTCTTCAGGTTTATACATCCAACATTAAGCCATTATAGCCAATTTAAGTTTGGAAACTATAACTTGTATTTATAATGTCAAACTCAGTCAATAGCATCAAAACTTTCAGCATTGATGGTGCCTTTCCAGATGTGTAAGCCGCCCATGCCACACTCACTCATGCAACCCCATACCATCAGAGACTCAGGCTTCTGAACTGAGCGCTGAGAACAACTTGGGTTGTCCTTGTCCTCTTTAGTCCAGATGACATGGCGTCCCAGTTTTCCAAAAAGAACTTAAAATTTTGATTGGTCTGACCACAGAACAGTTTTCCACTTTGCCACAGTCCATTTTAAATGAGCCTTGGCCCTTAACATTTAGTATGTTATCTGTATACTATTGTGAATAAAATATAAGTTTATGAGATTTGTAAATTATTGCATTCCTTTTTTATTCACAATTTGTACAGTGTCCCAACTTTTTTGGAATTGGGTTTGTACACTACAGAGCAGCTCAAAAACTGATGCTGGGACGGGTGCTGGAGTTACCCCTGCATAGACTTCGCCCTCCTACTTCTTACGGTGGAAACCCTGTGGTGGAAGCCAGGGTGCGTGGACAACAGCTCAAAGCACAGGACAGATACAATGCCAGAAAAAAAGGCCCGGATTCCCAGAATCTCCCCGCTGGACTGGGTGCGGGCTTGGTGGCCACACCAGAAAAACAAGCTCCACACTTTCTGGTCACAGCCACAACAGGTACAAAAGCAGTTCGGTCCAGTTCCATTCCAGCTGTCTGATGGTCCTCGTTGGCATGCCAGTCAGCTTAGGAAAGTACTGTGTCCTTCTGGTGTGGATCATACCTGTGATGCTGCACTCCCCTACTCTCTACTGAGTTCTTTGCTCTTTGTGGTTTCTCATCCGCTATTGACACTTGTTGGTTGGTGCAAGGTGCATTCTGGGACACCTGTCTGACTCAAGTCTGCACAAGTCACCTCTCAATGCATCCTCGATAAAAGGGGCGGATCAAGGACACATCCGGGGATTTGAACTGTACCTGGGTAGATGTGAACTTTGAAATGGAACAGTACTTGGGTAGTGACTGATGACGTTTCACAAGTCCACAAGAACACAAGTATACAGACAAGAACGCATATTGATAAACTGTCTATGATTCGGTACTCTATTGCTTTTCCTGCAGTTCCTGGATGTGAACTGTTGAATTTTCTGTCAAATTTGAACCACTGAATTTGTGAAAGCAATAATAAAAATGGACCAGAAATTTCCTGTTGGATATTACAGGTAAGATGTATTAGATGTATTTAAAAAAATAATAAATAAAAAATAAATAAATAAATAAATAAATAAATATAATATATATATATATATATATATATATATATATATATATATATATATATATATATATATATATATATATATATATATATATATATATATATATATATATATATATATAAATTGGAAGTGCAATCTGAAAGGTGAATATGGATTATTTAATTTTTATAATGAAAATGTGTGTGAAAGGTTTGGAACTGAAATATTCACCACTTAATTATACAACCATGAATTTCATGAAAATGCAAGCACTGTTCAATTTTGTTTCAAAAACATTAGGCATTAATTTTCTTCCATAATGCCTTTTGACCAATTAGAGTGGCCTTATTTGTTTGCAGTTTTAAGAAAATTTTATATTGGTGATAGCTTTGAAAAGTATATAAAAATTCAATACCATAAGCCCTGTGCAAGAATTCTTACTAATACGATGCTCTCTTCAACGTTTCAACTACAGAGAGGTTCCAGACAGGGTTGCACTTTATCTCACTTACTCTTTGCTTTGGCACTTGAGCCCTTAGCACACATTATTTGTTCTAACCCCTCTAAACCTTTAGTTTTAGATTTGTTGTGAAACAGCGACACCTGCTGGTCACCATTCAAACCTGCGCGTCAAATACGGAACTATTGGGTTCTGAGTCCGGAATGATTTCGCAGACGTACTGCAGTGGGGTGTCGTGTAACGTTTGTTGATGTCCGTAATTAAATCATTGACAGGATTTCTCAGGATAAAATGTGCTATTAAATATATACATATCCATAGCTCATAGCGATAATTTCATCCAGATTTTAATATCTGCACGTAGTCCTGATGTTGAAAGGAAAACAGAGAAGAGTTTTGCGCTATGTGGAGGAGGGGAGTCTGATGAAGTTAAAGTCATTCCTTCGTAAACACAAAGATCTGGAGCTGAACTTCACCCAGGGGAAGAAGCACAGAAGTCTTTTACACATGGTCTGTTCTCACGGGGATGATGCAATTCTCAGACTGCTGCTGAAACATGGAGCAGATCCCCTGCAAACCGACCGGAATGGAGACACACCGCTACATCTGGCCGCAAACAGAGCCCTCAAACATGGCAAAAGCGGTATGAGACGGTGCTCTGCAATATCAGGAAATTCGTTTTTTATCTGTGTTTAACACCGTTCACATTATCATTCGCAGCTTATGATGACCTGGTGGTGCCATTACGAAAAAACTGTCCAGAAGCCATGGATATTCCCAATAAAACAGGAGTGACTCCCCATGACCTGCTCCAGTGGATGAAGCCTGAGCAGGTGCTGTGAAAATACAGACTCTTTAAACTAATGAACGAATGGTTTAGTTATGTTTAGAACAGATTGTGCTGCCATGTTGAGTGCATCCTCATGCAAGTTCATAATAGGTTTCGTATTGAATTGAAACAGGGGAACGTCAAAAATGAATCTTCAAATGTTGATCCAGAGCAACAGTGGAGAGAGAAGCTGTTAGGCGAATGCCAGGATGAGTTTTTTGAGACATTCGGACAGTATGATGGTAAGCTATTTGTTCTTGTACATTCTTCACTATCATGGATTATATATTTGAAATGCCTGGTTATCCTACACATCACAGTCCTTTATAAAATAATCCAGTCATTTAAAGAAAAGGAAAAATGTTATACAAATCTATTTATAAGTCTAATCATGTATGTCAAGTTCTTCGACGTTACTCTGTTCATTTTGGTTTAAAATGGTTTTGTAGAAGTTTCAATTTTGATAACTAAAAATGTCATGTGGTATAACCATCAAAGTATAAAATAACATATTCTCCTCATACCTTCAATACTTGTGAGTGTAGCGTACACTGGTTAATCATTAGATACAGTACATTCGTTTTTCGATTATATTCAAAGTATTTAGAAAAGTAAAAAATATCATGATTTATTATTATTAATTCATAATAATAATCGTTTCTGGGGAGTCGCATATCTTGACACTTAAGCCTGCTGAAATTATATGATCTGAACTTATTGACCTTGATACAGAGTCATGAAGGCATGACATCACTTCCTATTTTTAGACATTTTGTGTGCACCACATGACTTTCATTTTGTGGACATATTTTTAATTATCAATAAGCAGTTTTTTTTCTTCTAAGAAATGGTACTAAGCAATTATGCCAAACTACTTAACATTTTCTTGCCAAGAATTATTGTATTCTTTTAGTGAGACTTATTTTCTTCTTCATTATGCTTTTTCACTCTGATATTTTTTAACTTTACGCCCCCCAAAATTTTCTGTTTTAATACAGAAATTAAAAAACATTCTCATCTTAGATTAGGTGTATTCAAGTCAATGCATGTATGCATTGTATATTAATTGTAAATTTGCAAAATGTTCATCAATAAATATTTGTTAATGACTTTAATTTAAAGCTGCAGTCTGTAACTTTTTGCGCTCTAGCGGTTAATAAACAGAACTGCATGCGTCTTGCGGAAGAACATTGCAGCCGGAGCTACTTCTCTCTGTTTATGTCTGTGGCGAGTCACGCAGGGACTGTGCTCCTCCGCAGCGGTTCCTACCAGACCGCTCTGAAATAGTCCCAATATAAACACTTATTATAAGTGTACTATCATGATTCAGGGTAAGACAAAAACACGGTTTGGAAACATTCTCATTATATCATTTTTGTAAATCTTGAACACAAAAAAAGTTACGGGCATTAGCTTTAACTAAAAATGAGCATCAACTAAAAATGAGCATCATCTTAAAGCAGGGTTGCCAAGTCCACCGTTTTCCTGCAAAATCAGGCTAATTTTAAACTTGGCATAGGCTGTTTTTTCCTCAGGCGTGTTAAATGTTTGACATTGCATACATCATAGTTGACTGAATTTCTTGTATTCAAATGTTATATTCTGTCAATTATAAAACTGTGCTAGATGTTAAGTTTTGTGAAGGAGGGCCACTGGGTTTATAATCACTATGATATAGTGGTTTTCAATTTGCATAACATTTAGCTGTGGGAATGGCATATTTTGAGTTTTGATATTTGGGTTATGGTCATTGGGCTACTTTTGATTGGCCATTGGGCTAGTTTTGTTACGCAGACTTGGCAACCCTGCCTTACAGCAAGTAGTTTCATGTATTCAGACCTTTACATGTTGTGTAACTCCAGCCAGTCAGATAAAGTGAGCAAGATGCATCAGACAGTCATTGATGCATGGATTGGTCCATGGGCTGATAAAATACTGCATGAATATGTCTCTGTTCCCCTCAGCTGATTTCTTATGGGATGACAAAGATGATGAAGACTTCGGAAACTGGGCGGATCGTATCAGGCAAGAGTATTTTACTAAGCAACGAGCCAGAGAACAGAGAGCGGCTTCCTTTGGACACAAGAGGTCAAAGGGGCGGAAGGAGACGGAGGAAGATGAGAAGAGCCGTAAGGAGCTGCAAGCCCGTTTGGAGCGGGAGCATGAGGAGTACCTGCAGCGTGCTGCTCGTAAGGAGGAGGAGACGCGGCAGGGGAGGAAGAAGCGCTATGAGGAGCGTTGTGCCGCCACATTTCACAGCTCCACCAGCAAGGGACCTGAAGGACTGCTGGGATATGATGACATCCCGTGGCCCGCTCCTCGCGGTTCGCTGGAGGACATGGTGGGCGTTATGTTGCATGGTGCTGACCGGTCTGATTTATCCACTTTCCGGAAGGTGCTCCGTCGGCAACAGGCCCTCTGGCACCCGGACAAATTTGCCCAGCGCTGTGGAAGCCGTCTGGTGGACTCTGATAGGCAGAGGATCCTCGACACAGTCACTGGCCTCTCACAAGAGCTCAATAGACTCGCACAAAACCTCAGATGACAATGATTTCACTGCTTCAAATCGGTTTCGTTTTCAAGCTTGCATGTGATTAAGACACCTTTTGAACAAATGACAAATAAATTCTGTCTCAACCTAATTCAGATCTGCAATAGTTGCTTTATTGAGGTAAGGGTGGCCGAGCATGGAGGGATGTTTTCTATAGTAATTCACTACTTTGAAAAATAATATTGCAAACAGATATTTTTAGAATATCATGCAAGATCAGTCAACAAATCTTCATCATGGTTTAAAGTCTCATAAAAATCTTGAAATTTTTAATTGAAGCAGAATACTATGAAAATGTTTCAAAATATTTACTCTAGATCGGTACAAATTACCCCCTCCCCCCCAGAATCTAACTCAGGAACCTCAATATAAAAAGGGTTTTTTTTTTTCTGATAACACGTCATTTAATCAATTACTTTTATATTAAGCATTAATGACAGTAGTGCATATAATGATTATCAGATAATTGTTAAGTTGACTTTTATTTAGAAATGTCATGAAAGCTATGCTTATGCCATGTGTTCCCCAGGTAAGCGACGCACACGCACCCGGCCATCCACGTGATGTAAAAGAAAACTTGATTTATCAGACCAGGCCACCTTTTTCCATTGCTCCGTGGTCCAGTTCTGATGCTCATGTGCCCACTGTTGGCACTTTCGGTGGTGGACAGGGGTCAGCATGGGCACCCTGACTGTTCTGCGGCTATGCAGCCCCATACACAACAAACTGCGATGCACTGTGTATTGACATCTTTCTATCAGAACCAGCATTAACTTCTTGAGCAATTTGAGCTACAGTACCTCGTCTGTTTGATCGGACCACACAGGCTAGTCTTCGCTCCCCATGTGCATCATTGAGCCTTGGCCGCCCATGACCCTGTCGCCAGTTCACCACTGTTCCTTCCTTGGACCACTTTTTTGGTCTGCTTTTAACACATCAACTTTGAGGAGAAAATGTTCACTTTCTGCCTGATATATCCCACCCACTGACAGGTGCCGTGATGAAGAGATAATCAGTGTTATTCACTTCACCTGTCAGAGGTCATAATGTTATGCCTGATCGGTGTACACTCACCTAAAGGATTATTAGGAGCACCTGTTCAATTTCTCATTAATGCAATTATCTAATCAACCAATCACATGGCAGTTGCTTCAATGCATTTAGGGGTGTGGTCCTGGTCAAGACAATCTCCGAACTCCAAACTGAATGTCAGAATGGGAAAGAAAGGTGATTTAAGCAATTTTGAGCGTGGCATGGTTGTTGGTGCCAGACGGGCCGGTCTGAGTATTTCATAATCTGCTCAGTTACTGGGATTTTCACGCACAACCATGTCTAGGGAAAAACATCCAGTATGTGGCAGTCCTGTGGGCGAAAATGCCTTGTTGATGCTAGAGGTCAGAGGAGAATGGGCCGACTGATTCAAGCTGATAGAAGAGCAACTTTGACTGAAATAACTACTCATTACAATCAAGGTATGCAGCAAAGCATTTGTGAAGCCACACCATGCACAACTTTGAGGCGGAAGGGCTACAACAGCTGAAGACCCTACTGGGTACCACTCATCTCCACTACAAATAGGAAAAAGAGGCTACAGTTTGCACAAGCTCACCAAAGTTGGACAGTTGAAGACTGGAAAAATGTTGCCTGGTCTGATGAGTCTTGATTTCTGTTGAGACATTCAGATGGTAGAGTAAGAATTTGGCGTAAACAGAATGAGAACATGGATCCATCATGCCTTGTTACCACTGTGCAGGCTGGTAGTGGTGGTGTAATGGTGTGGGGGATGTTTTCTTGGCACATTTTAGGCCCCTTAGTGCCAATTGGGTATCGTTTAAATACCACGGCCTACCTGAGCATTGTTTCTGACCATGTCCATCCCTTTATGACCACCATGTACCCATTCTCGGATGGCTACTTCCAGCAGGATAATGCACCATGTCACAAAGCTCGAATCATTTCAAATTGGTTTCTTGAACATGACAATGAGTTCACTGTACTAAAATGGCCCCCACAGTCACCAGATCTCAACCCAATAGAGCATCTTTGGGATGTGGTGGAACGGGAGCTTCATGCCCTGGATGTGCATCCCACAAATCTCCATCAACCGCAAGATGCTATCCTATCAATATGGGCCAACATTTCTAAAGAATGCTTTCAGCACCTTGTTGAATCAATGCCACGTAGAATTAAGGCAGTTCTGAAGGCGAAAGGGGGTCAAACACAGTATTAGTATGGTGTTCCTAATAATCCTTTAGGTGAGTGTATATATACACATTAGCTGAAAAACTGAAATGTGCTTTCGTAATAATCTGAAATAAGATTGTTGAAGCACTGAAATAATTATCTGAAATAAAAAATTAATTACATTTAAATAGCAATATTTACATAACTTAAAAAAAGCCAATTCAAAATATTAATAAAACTAAAATTACACTGATCCATAGTGAAAAACCTGAGTATAAATTCTAATATCAATTTTAATGTTCATGATAACTCTGGATTTGTTCATCTACACGCGAGAAGTTATTTACCTGCTTTGTAATCTAAACCATTTTGACCTTATGCTCTGTAAAATATAATTTCTAGTTATTTTTTTATTCTTATTATGTGATGGAAAGTAATGAGGGCTGAGCTATATTTCAAACTATTACTATCAGTCACTTTGCACAAATTGCATGTAGTATAACGAAACACTACACTTCTCAGCAATTAAAACTAGCGTGTTCCTGTGATTGCATATCAGAGCAATCAGTGGAACATAAGAGAGTAAGTAAATTTGTGGTGTGCGACTAAGTGGAGGCCAGTGGGCTGAATGACATTAGTCACTTCAGGACCTTTACAATCTCAATGCATCTTTAACTTGTTCATGATATTGCACTGTTGGTGTTTATTATTTAAGAACTTTTAACAAAGGTTTGTTTTGCCCTATAAATCTTGTCATTTTCAATCATTTAAACAAAGGACAGGCAGATGGCCTGCCTCTGGTCTGGAAGAATACGCCACAGAATATATTAAATGAACATGTGGTTGCCAGATTGCAGAAAATCCCTAACCGTAAGAAATTAGAAGGTGTGCAGTACACAATTTACGATATGTTATTGCTAGATTTGTTACATACAATTTCTACCTGTATTTTTAAATAATTTTAAAGATTAATTTATTATTTTTTTATAGAAATTTTAAAACAGCCTGTGCGCCACACAAAAATGACAGAGTGGACCTAAACGGGCACGGGTTCACTGTGGGTTTGTAGAATAACTAATTTCAAATAACCAATAGCCTACAGTGGCATTTCATAAGTCATTATAATTTTATTAAATATACTTACACTTGATGGAAGGCATGGAGTGATTTAGCAGACTAAAAACATAATGAAATGATTAAATATATCAAGACATGTTGTAATAAATTAAAGCACAATTAAATAAGCATTAATAAGGTGTGAAATGCAGGGTTTATTTTTCATTTATTTCAATATACACTCACCTAAAGGATTATTAGGAACACCATACTAATACTGTGTTTGACCCCCTTTCGCCTTCAGAACTGCCTTAATTTTATGTGGCATTGATTCAACAAGGTGCTGAAAGCATTCTTTAGAAATGTTGGCCCATATTGATAGGATAGCATCTTGCAGTTGATGGAGATTTGTGGGATGCACATCCAGGGCACGAAGCTCCCGTTCCACCACATCCCAAAGATGCTCTATTGGGTTGAGATCTGGTGACTGTGAGGGCCATTTTAATACAGTGAACTCATTGTCATGTTCAAGAAACCAATTTGAAATGATTCGAGCTTTGTGACATGGTGCATTATCCTGCTGGAAGTAGCCATCAGAGAATGGGTACATGGTGGTCATAAAGGGATGGACATGGTCAGAAACAATGCTCAGCTAGGCCGTGGTATTTAAACGATGCCCAATTGGCACTAAGGGGCCTAAAGTGTGCCAAGAAAACATCCCCCACACCATTACACCACCACCACCAGCCTGCACAGTGGTAACAAGGCATGATGGATCCATGTTCTCATTCTGTTTACGCCAAATTCTGACTCTACCATCTGAATGTCTCAACAGAAATCGAGACTCATCAGACCAGGCAACATGGTCTTCAACTGTCCAATTTTGGTGAGCTTGTGCAAATTGTAGTCTCTTTTTCCTATTTGTAGTGGAGATGAGTGGTACCCGGTGGGGTCTTCTGCTGTTGTAGCCCATCCGCCTCAAGGTTGTGCGTGTTGTGACTTCACAAATGCTTTGCTGCATACCTCGGTTGTAACGAGTGGTTATTTCAGTCAAAGTTGCTCTTCTATCAGCTTGAATCAGTCGGACCATTCTCCTCTGACCTCTAGCATCAATGTACTCTAGCCGCATACTGGATGTTTTTCCCTTTTCACATCATTCTTTGTAAACCCTAGAAATGGTTGTGTGTGAAAATCCCAGTAACTGAGCAGATTGTGAAATACTCAGACCGGCCCCTCTGGCACCAACAACCATGCCACGCTCAAAATTGCTTAAATCACCTTTCTTTCCCATTCTGACATTCAGTTTGGAGTTCAGGAGATGTCTTGACCAAGACCACACCCCTAAATGCATTGAAGCAACTGCCATGCGATTGGTTGATTAGATAATTGCATTAATGAGAAATTGAACAGGTGTTCCTAATAATCCTTTAGGCGAGTGTATTTGTTTAATATATATTAATTAATAGGCCGTGAAAAGGTTAGTTTGTGGGTGTTTTGTAAGAGAATGGTCGTAATCATATAGTAATATTTTACTACATATTTATGCTATGTTTCTATCTTTCAAGACAATAAATCATTTGTTTTCGCAATTCTAGCTTCCGACAGACGGCCGTACGCATTGCTTTACGGCAAAAGAGTAACCCCTGACCTGACGCATGATGAACTGATGAATGCGGAAGTGCAAAACAAAACACCGGTCACAAGTTATAAGTCAAAAATGAGAATTTTTTTAAAGAGAAATGTCGGAGGATTTCAATATATGAGAAGAGGAGCTTGAGTCTGTTGCCCAGCCCTATTTGTCTGAACCGCGAGAGGCGTCAAAGTTTACGCTACTCCTACATACTACGTCATAACATTGCGTTACTCTTTTGGTGCAAGTCGACTTGCGTAGGCCATCTGCTGGAAGCTAGTTATTTTAGTCTATAAAGATTTAAATATGATTTTTTTTTTTTTTTTTTTTTTTTACAAAAAACCATCATGTTAAAGGCCTTTATTAACCCCCTGGAGTCGTATGGATTACTTTTATGATGGATTGATGCACTTTTCAGGACTGCCATTCACTACCATTATAAAGCTTGAAAGAGCAATGATATTTTTTAATATAACTCTGATTGTGTTCGCCTGAAAGAAGATAGTCATATACACCCAGGATGGCTTAAGGGTGAGTAAATCATGGGATAATTTCATTTATGGGTGAACTATCCCTTTAAATCGAAGAAGGGGGATTTGGTAAGGAACTACCTGGCAACCCATGGGCGCAATCTGTAACACAGGCAGGGTTTATGCTTTACGGGAGTGATCTTTTTATAATGCGATTTATTTCAACATCAGAGCTTCCTTGTATTCGTAAACTTTAAGGCTAGATAGTGTTTAGTTGTTTGTTTGTCAGCATCCCTTCAGTAGCCTTAAATCTCTCAAGCTATTTCTGTCGTTTCAATGGCAAGACGGCTATTAAAGGTACAGACGCCTATCGATTATTATTGTCCAGCCAGCTAGGTAAGACACTCTGTGAATAATACATCTGCATTTTAATTTGCATGAGAATGCTGAGAATATTCACTAGGTTGCTAAAAATAGGATTTACAGGTTAATCATTTTCGGTACAATTTAATCCCATCCCGGCTCAATCAGACATAACATCTTCAATAATTCAGAATGCGCGCTAACAAGTCAACTTAGTCAAATATATTACGATTTGTGTTGAACACTTGACGGTCGCGACAGGTTGGTCGTGTTGTATCAAAGTGAATCGCAAAGGCCAGAGGCGGATTGAGTGCTCAAGGTGGCCGAGAGAGGAGAGAGAAGATGGGCTCGGGCTTTCGGAGTGAGGAGATGTGCTTGGCGCAGCTGTTCCTGCAGTCCGGTTCGGCGTACGACTGCATCAGCGAACTGGGAGAAATGGGACTGGTCGAATTTCGAGACGTAAGTTTTGCCTGTGTGTCAAAAACTAGTGAGCTGTCTACATGGACAGCATTTCTGGTGCATCATATGCGCGTTCCGAGTCAGCGATGCTGCATGCAACTGATGCCCCAAAAATGCTGTCTAGGTAGATTCTGAGCCACAACCTTAATTCTCAGAACAGACAGATTAGACAGTGAATTAAATGACCTTAAATTATCGGCGTTACCTGGTAACCCATATTTGTTTGCCGCCTGTTGTGCTTTTTGAATTGCATGTGTAAGTGTGCACATTTTGGCCTGGTCAAACTGGGAGGCCGATGTGTGTCAACCAGGTTAATGTCCTGGTTACAGCTGATGAGCTTGATCAATTACTTGCTAAAAAACAGAGCAAGTCTTGTTAAAAGCCTGTGTTTTCTATTAACCCCGAGGGTGTTTGACACTCATTAACAACATGTAGGCCCTGGTTTGGTCATGTATGTCTGTGTGTGACCTACTGCTGTTTTGTTGGCATCAGTAAAGGGTATAGTTATTTTAAATAAATAAATGTGTGTGTGTATATATGTATTTTTTTAATTTTTTAACTGATTTGTTTTAAATGAAATTGTGCTAATTCGTTAATTATGCATGCAGTGTATATATTACATAAATAATTATTTGTTACATGTTACATTGTTACAAGTGTGGTGTTATTGTTAACTAAAAGTATTAAAAATTATTTTCAATAATTTAAATAATGCTAAAATAAAATATAAATATTAGTCCAAAATGCAGAGAAAAAGAAATAGTGCCTGAAATAAGATGTTGAAGTACTAAACTAAAACTGAAATAAATATAGTTAAACCAAATCTAATTAAAAATATTAAAGGCGCATAACAATAATTAAACACATAACAAAATGACTGAACTTAAACTGTAATTAAAATAAAAGCTGAAAATATGATAATAAAACCTAATTTAAAATATTAATAAATACTATAATATTATATAAATAATACTAAACCACTGATTCTGAGACATGCACTTTCTCATTTATGCATTTGTATGAATTTTAATCTGAAGTGTGGATGTTGATAGTCCAAGAACTTATGAATGTAATTGTTTTTTCATCCTAATAATGAGTTATTTACTTATCTTTATGTTGTTCCAAAATTATATTACTTATTTTCTTCTGTACATACAATAATTTTTCAGGCTGTAAGGCTCCAAAATGACAATAAATAAATAATTCAAAAGTGCACATTCTTTCAAAGTCTTCTGATAGCTTTGTGTGAGGAATAAACCATGTAAGATATTATGAAATTATCATCTTATCTAATCTCAGCCAATATGTGAATTAATCATTCCTTTGAATCAAAACTACTCAGTGAATCGATTTGACCCAACTCATAACCTGTCTGAAGGATTCATTATTCACCCATATCTGTCTGATCCTGTTTTTGAGTTCAGCTCACTGACTCAGTGGATCTGGTTGGTTAACATCTAGAGTGTAACACAAAACTATCATAGGTCTTCAGAAGACTTGAAATATAGTGCATGAGTTATATAAACCATTCCTCATTCATTACATCAAAGCCATCTGTTAATCAGCAAAGCGGACCTGATTATCACCCAATGCTGCAATCTCTAAATGACCAAATATCATTTGATTAATGTAGCCTAATGCTCACAGCCTTGTCTTGTTGCATCTAGATTGTAATATGTCAAACACATAAATCATAATTTGATGACCTGTTTCAGCTCAACCCCAGCGTCAGCTCCTTCCAGCGCCGCTTTGTCAGTGAGATCAAGAGATGTGAGGAGATGGAGAGGATTCTGGGTAAGGGATCTTTATTGAGCCTCAACCTCTCCTGCAGAGGATATTTGAACATCAAAATCTATCTTTTAGAGCGCTAATTAGGCTAAAATTACTTTCTATGTTTCACAAAATATTTCCTTCCATCTTCGCCTTTAAAGGGATAGTTCACCCAAAAATGAAAATGTACTCCCCCTCAAGTCATCCTAGGTGTATATGACATTCTTCTTTCAGACGAATACAGTCAGAGTTAAACGTCCTGGATCTTCCAAGCTTTATAATGGCAGTGAATGGCTGTTTCTGTTTTGAAGTCCATAAAAGTGCATCGATCCATCATAAAAGTGCTCCACACGGCTCCGGGAGGTTAATAAAGGCCTTCTGAAGCGAAGCCATGCGTTTGTGTGAGAAAAATATCCATATTTAAAACTTTACAAACTGTAATTTTGCTTTTGTAATTGTAACTCTAACTTCAGCTAACTGTTGTACGCGCGTTCACGAGACTGGCGTTCCAGCGCATGTGCGTAGCGTAAATTCAGGTAGCGAACCAGAAGCGCAGAGAATAGAGCAAAACGAAACTTAGTTCTCACGAGAACCCGCATATTCGTCCTACTTCATACGCTGGAATGCCAGTCTCTCGTGAACGTGCGTACGACAGTTAGAGATTACAGTTTGTAAAGTTTTAAATATGGATATTTTTCTTAGACAAACGCATGGCTTCGCTTCAGAAGGCCTTTATTAACCTCCCGGAGCCGTGTGGAGCACTTTTATGAGGGATAGATGCACTTTTATGGACTTCAAAACAGAAACAGCCATTCACTGCCATTATAAAGCTTGGAAGAGCCAGGACATTTTTTAATATAACTCCGATTGTATTTGTCTGAAAGAAGAACGTCATATACACCTAGGATGATTTGAGGGTGAGTAAATCATGGGCTAATTTTGATTTTTGGGTAACTATCCTTTTAAAGGTATGTTGCACAGACCCATACATTTAAAATGAAGATCAAAAATAGTATAATTGCACTGTAGTTTTGCTGGAGTAACACAAAAAAACAGGCACTATTTTTGTATTTTCACAGACTATTTTTGTACATCAGAACAGACTTTGTTCTGAATTTAGCTTTTTTTATATGACTGAATTATTTTTTTTGTTGTACCAGTATGTGATGAATGTTTAAAATGGCATTTCTTTGTTTACGTCACCTATAGGGTATCTGCTGAGAGAAATTAAGAAGGCTAATATTGCAGTGCCAGAGGCTGAAGTCCCTCCTGTTGCTCCTGCACCCAAAAATGTCTTGGAGATCATGGTAGGTGCTGAGATATACAGATATTGACTGTTTTAGTAGACAAGGTGAGTGCTTTTTGTAGTCCTCATAAATGCTATCTTGGGTCTGAGTTCCGTTAATTCTGTTAAGTTGAATTTTCACTGGCGAAATCCATGAATTTCGCATGAGGACGAAAGGTTTCCCCATGCAGATTTTGCAACGGCCAGATGTCACCACGCTCACCAACAGAAATCTGCTTGGTTTGAAAGTGACCTGTGTGAGCGGTGCTTCATACATTACTACAGTATAGAGTGGTGCAGGGATGACGTCAAAACCTGTAAGACTAATTCACCACTGGTTCCCTTGAGATTTTCCTGCGGGGCTTTGTAATGGGATTTTTCAATTTATAAGTAAAATTATGTTTGTGGTACAACATGTAGATACAACATCAATTGCACACACCATGGAGAAAATGTAATTTTTGAAGCTGTTATTTTTATTTTTTTAACATATGTTTCTAATAAGTAGCTAGATAAGAACATTTGGGGTGTGAGTGTGTGCAGTGTACGTTGTAGAACAAAACCTCCAAGTTATGTTTACCACAGGCTTTATTTAAACACCATTATAAAAACCCATCTCAAAAGAATCACTGGTGAATTAGTCTTCCGGGTTCTGACGTCAAACCTGCACCACTCTATTGACAATGTACCTTTTCTGCCTACAAAAAATGTTGCTGAAATTTCACTAATTACTCTGTGAAGGTGCAGACACATTTAATGTTACTCTGCAAAATCTCACAGGCAAAATCCAGTCATTTTTCATGTAAGTACGAAACACAGATTTGGCAAGTTTTTCATACTTCTGTGTGAGCAGTGCTTCTTACATCACTACACCACTGACAGTTGACGTTTTTTATTGCGAGTTAGAGCTGCGCGTTTAATCGTAAAAACGATTGCAATCGCAATTCAAACACCCATGCAATCTCATTCCTAAATGACAGTGATTCTCCTGTCTACTAAACCTTTGACAAACTCACACCGGAACATTCAAATGTGTGAGAGCAGTTGTCATGTATAGGTAGGTATAGGTCTTTTCAACCACACAGTGTCATTATTTCTATGTTACAAATATTCATATTATCACAGAATGACTGGGATAAAGTTTATAGTTTGGATATAAACATTGATGTCTATGGTAGGGATCAAAATAGAGTAAATCACCTTTTGAAAATTAGCATGGCGCTTCAAATAATTAATGTATTGATTACATAATTTGGCGAAAAGACACTGTTAAAAAAATGTATTTGTCCATGAATCATATATTCAAGATATTATTTCAAAAACACTGATTCATCCAGTGATCCGTAATCGCCCCCAATACCCTTAAATAGGGCACTATTTGAGGGGACAGCCATTAGTAGTGGTGTCCCAAACCATAGTGGATGTTATCGAGTGCACTCATTCAATCCCATAATGCACCGCTATAATGAGTGTACTACAACTGATGTACAGTCAACGGCTACAGAGTACTCATAATGCACTGTGACAGTCTCACCGAATGAATTCCCATGACTGACCTGAAGATGGTGCCCACAGTTGAATCATCCATCCATCCATTTTCCAAACCGGTGATCCAATGTGGCTACAGCGTAATATCATACAGGTATAAATTCCTTTTTAATTGATTATTAAATTGTTTAATTAAGGTTTCCATGAGTTCAAGATAAATCCTTTTATTACTACTGGAGGCAGCTGCGCCAGTTTGCTAAGTTTCAAATGATTATTAAGTGGCAAGCACAAACTATGCAAGTGACAGACCTTCTGGCACACTCACTGTCCAAATTCAATCGTTTTCAATCACTCCTTCAAGTGAACTATATTAATGGACCAATGTAGGGAAAAGTGAATGAGGGTATAGGGGGCGATTTCAAACAGCAGTGGTCTTTATGAGTCATTGAATCATTTATTCAAGAGATTCATTCAAAAACGCTGACTCATCCAATAAATGAAACAAAGTATTTATGAGGGAGTCATTGAATCATTCATTCAAGAGATTCATTCAAAAACGCTGACTCATCCAGTAAATGAAATAAAGTATTTATGAGGGAGTCTTTGAATCATTCATTCAAACTGATTTTTTTAAAAATAATTCATTCAGATTAATTAAACATTTTAAATAGACAGTAGCAATTAACATTTTGTCAAAACCTCTATTATTTTGTTTAGTTATCTGTTCAGAATCGTGATCTCTGTTTGAAACAAAAAAGTTGTGATTCTCAATGTATCCAGAATCGCGCAGCTCTACTGTGTGTAAATTATCACTTACATTTTGCAGCATTTTTTATTGTGTGAATTTCACTATTGTGATTCTGCCAGGGTTATAGACCCCTAAAAGGGAAGAAAATGCTCTCCCATGTAGTTTTGTTCAATTACAGTGCGAATATTTTTGGTTTAAGGGCCATGTGGTCAGTGGTTTGTGGTAATTGATTGTATATGAAAGCGTCAAGACCCAGTGCTGGTAATTGACCGTGTCAAGTTGCCTAGAGTGATTGATTATGTACAATGTGGTGAGAGAAAGCTTCCTGTGAATGGAGGGAATTGATTATGCATGGCAGCTGCATCATGTCTGGCTTTCTGCTGTGTGTTTATTTATAGTAATATACCCCTGACTTTTTATCATGGCCTCTTTAGTGTGTTAAGTATTGTTTTGGCTAATTGTGTGCAGAATTTTATTGATTGGTGTGTGTCTCGTTTTGGAGACCTTTATAAATATTGAATGTGTAAGTATGATGTGTTTTAACATCACTGACAGAAAGTCATTGGCTGTTGTCAGGAGCAACTGCAGAGGCTGGAGGTGGAGCTCAGCGAGGTCGCCAAGAATAAAGAAAAGCTCCAGCGCAACCTGCTGGAGCTGACGGAGTACACGCACATGCTGAGAATTACACGTACATTCATGCACAGCCGCTCCAGGGTGCGTCCCATTCACTTGTTTAACAGTCACTAATGTGGCCTATTTGACATGTTCATTGACTTCTGTTCTTGAAGTCATTGTTGTTGTGAGTATACGGTGAGCAAACACTGTCAAAGCTTTGGCACGCTGAGAGTCACGTGATGTTTTAGATGTTTAAATGTTGGAAAAACACAAGCCCAATTTTCTGTGAGATAATCAGCTTGGTTCAAATCCTGTCTTTGATATATTTGCCATGGAAATGTTAGCTTGTCTTTATGTAAACATTTTATGGTTGACCAGTGATGATTTCATTATCTATAAAGTAGTGTGCCAGATATTAAATATATAGAATGTATTAAAAGCAAATGAGGTGCTTACAAATATGCATTTTACATGTTTTCTTTAATATTTTACAGAATTCACTAAAATGTGATATATAATAGAATTTAAAAGCAAATGAGTTGCTGAACATTTGAAAATAAAAATATTTTTAATATAAATATTTTTATTATAAAAATTTGTATTTAATTTAATTTTGTATTATTTATTCTATAAATATTGTAATATTTATATAACAAATATTATTACAACAAGAAAACAGATTATTATAAATTATGAACTCTTTATTATTTTAATGTATGATAGAGTTTTTTAAAAGTAAATGAGATTAACAAAAATGTTATTGTTTTACACAATATTTTCTGTAATACTTTACAGAAATAAAATTAAATATGATATACAGATAATACAATTTAAAAGCAAATTTAAAAGCAAATGAGCTGGACAAAAATTATTTTAATTTATATATAAATGAGTGCTGTCAAATTGATTAATCATGATTAACCTCCAACATAAAAATTTGTTAATGTGTGTGTGTGTGTATATATTTGTATACATGTATATATGTGTATGTATGTATATGTATGTACACATAGTAAACTCATATTTGAAGGCAGCATTAGTTAAGTGAACATATTTATCAGGCAATACTAATTATTTTAAAATGGCTGATTAATTGGTTTAACTATATTGGTCGATCAGTTTAATTAAAATAACTGTATAAAAAAGTTTAATTGAAAGAAGCCTTTTATTTGACCAAGATGATTTATTATCTTTAGCTGTGAGATTTTAATTGAATGTGTGAATGTGCATGTATGTGTTTAGCATGAAGCCCTGGGTCCTCAGTATGAAGAGTTCCCGTCTCTGGACACTGAATCAGTAACAGGCTGCACCAGTATGCAGAGACTGGGCGCCAAACTCGGGTGAGTCACAAATAGCGCCTCACTCGTCATAGTACACACTCTTATATCTTTTAAACAGATCATTGTGTTTCAGTTTAGATCCACACAGCTGCCTGTGTTTTACTTGTATGTGATGTCTGTGTGCTGCAGGTTCATCTCAGGACTGATTCAGCGGGTGAAGGTGGAGGCGTTTGAGCGCATGCTCTGGCGGGTCTGTAAAGGTTACACCATCCTCAGCTACGCAGAGGTGGATGAGAGCCTGGCTGATCTTGACACGGTATGCAAACTTTTGTGTGTGAACTAGAACGCTAAGATCCAGCAACAAAATGCATCTAAATGGCTGTAGTTATATCCAAATTGTTTGGTTTAACAGAATAAGCTGCATTGTGCAAACATGCCTGTGTTTGTATCACAGTTATTTAGATCATACCTGTCTGCCGCAGCCAAAGCATCCTAATGCATTCAGAGTGATGATTCAGTTTGCTTATGGAGGCTCTGTCTTGTGTTTATGTGGTTCAGGGGGAGATCAATAAGAATGTAGTGTTCCTCATCTCCTTTTGGGGCGACCAGATTGGGCAGAAGGTTCAAAAAATTTGCGACTGGTGAGTGAAGACCTAGATGGAGACTTCATTAATCTTTTTTCATCTTTTTAGGGGTCATTCACACATGGCATATTCTTGCATATCGTCTGCACTATCTGTTAATTGTTGGTCTTTGGACACATACGTCAAACAGTATGCAAGTTTGAACACAAGAATAGACTTTTTGATTCTTTTTTTTTCACCTTTTATATTTAATTTAATGTTAGGGCTATCAATTAAACAATTAATTTTAATTTAGTTGAAGTAATTTAAGTAATTATTTCAACAACAAAAAAATAGCATTACATTTTTTAAAATGTTTTTCAGTAATTTTTTCATGAAATAAAACATATAAAACCATCATGAATACAAGTAGTACATTTATAAGAACTTAGATTTGTCAAATCTTTTCTGCTTCATGAACACTGCCCCAATTTGTCACTGACCTAAAAATTTAACTGTTTTTAACTTGACCTAAAAGTGAGAGGCTACACAACTGTCAAAGACATCCATTTGGAGTACGTGTCTGACCATTAGTGAAAAAATTAGAGTATTTTGCAGATGTAAGAGAGCATGTTCTGCTCTTAAGCCTGCCTTGGTCATATTGGATTTTGCTATATGATTTTGCTTGTGTACCAGTTACCACTGCCATCTCTACCCCCACCCTGAGACGGACGAGGAAAGAGCCGATGTGATGGACAGCTTGAGGACACGCATCCAAGACTTACAAAACGTAGGTCTTCTGCTTTCCTGAGTGCCTTCAGTGTCTTCTTGGGGGAGGGTTGATTATTGTACACTGTTACTGGTTTGTCCTCTGCAAAATAATGCTGACGTTATTGCATTCACCAGAGGATTAGCATAATTATATTAATCTGCGATATCATAATTGAAACATTAAGGAAGCGATTTTGCTCATTAGGTTTTGCACCGCACTGAGGATTACTTGAAGCAGGTCTTGCATAAGGCGTCTGAATCGGCGCACTCATGGGTGCTGCAAGTGAAGAAGATGAAAGCAATCTATCACATCCTCAACCTCTGCAGCTTTGACGTCACCAACAAGTGTCTCATTGCTGAGGTGTGGTGTCCGGTCAGTGACCTGGCCAACCTGAGGCGGGCGCTGGAAGAGGGCTCAGTGAGTAAAATCATTCTCATGTGACAGTCGTCTGATTTTATACAACCTATCCAGGGCTCGACATTAAGCCTTGTCATGTGCTTGTCCTTTGGACAAGTAAATTGGTCATTAATTTGTCTGAGTAAAAAAGTTGCTTGTCTGGAAAAAAATGTATATATATATATATAAATAATACACTACAGGGCTGTTACAAATCAAATTAAATCATTTTCACTGAAAATGTACACCTGCATTAAATAAAGTTATGATATCGAATATGATTTTTTTTTTTTTTTAAATGCAAAGAAGAAATGTTGTGGGGAAAAAATTATACTTTTAAACATGAAACTAAACTGCCAGTAGGTGGCGGCAGGTTAATAACCTAATAATTAAAGTTAGTCTTAATGAGTGAGTCATTGGGCTATCATACACCCGGCACAATGCAACGCCAGGTGCGATGCAAGTGTTTTTTTGCTAGTTTCAGCCCGACACAGTTATCATTTTCACGTCCAGCACCCACGTTGTTTAAATAGCAAATACACTCGCAGCCGATCTGTTCGCCCATGGACCTGCTGGTCTGAAAACGAGGTGTGTTCAGGCGCATTGTTGGCGTGTTGCTATTTTGAGGCAACTGAAATCGACTGCGCCATTTACCAACTAAAACCTGATCTAAAGTCAATGTTTTTTTTGTTTTTTTGGTTGTGCATTAGTAATATGCACCTATTGGCGGGTGCACAATGCGCATACACTTTGTTACACACAAGCATGCCAAATATTAAAAATAAAAGTATTACAATGTAAAAGATTATTATTGTGTAAAGATAAAAAAAATGCCTACATGTCATAATGGATAGTCATTACATGTATCAGTATTACCTATTTGCAGAAATTATGAATGAAATTAGCTAATTATTTGACCAATCGTGGCAATACACACATGTATTTAACACTAGAACCGCCAGGGGTCGCTGTATACCTAAAACCGCCAGCGGGTAAAATTTACCCATTCGGATGATTACTGTTTTGATACGGCTAAAAAACTTAATATGTCACTGTATTATGCCACTGTCTTCACAAAGTCATGTTTACGGCCATGAAATTATTATTTTTAGTCATCAACTATGTTTTTGTCCTGTTGTTTTATGCTATTTTAAGCAGGCTAAACCAGCTAAACCAGCTATACAGGCTAAACCAGCCTGCAATCACAACGAGAATTAGAAGGAAATAAATACATATTTGGGTGGTGTAATATTATAATAAAATGTCATTTACTCACATATTAGATAACCCATGTTATTTAAATTACTAAAATACCCTAAATAGACAATAAAGCACAATAATAATCCACGCACTGCATAGGATGTATGACAACGTATGATAAGGATAACATACGAATTCAAGCGCACAGTTTCACCTAATTAATAATAATAATATCATTTATAATTTGAATAAGAGAACAACACCAATAAACTTGTGGTAATCATGAAAATTATTTTATTCATTACAGAATTTTTTATTTTTTTACGGAAACGGGCAGACTTGAATAAATAGCAACACAGTAGCAAACAATAGCATGATAAAAATTGAAAAACAAAAATGTATGATTATTCCAAAGTTTGAACATTTATAAATAGGCTAATACATCTTTATTTGAATGTGTGTTGTGTGACTGTTTACCGTAAGCCTACACGTTGTTCAAACACAGCTCAAAAATAAAATTATTATATATGGGTAAATTTGACCCGCTGGTGCTTGTAGGTATAAATGCCCCATTTTTAAATCTGGTTTTATCTAAACTATTTTTAATAACAGTGGATTGTAAATAACACAATTTTAGTAAAAGTCAATGATTGGGAGACTTGGATATTTTATTGAAAATCTGTTATGTACATGTGAAAAACAGCCATGGGTAAATCTTACCCCGTGGCAGTTCTAGTGTTAAACTGACTCGTCAGGTTGAGGGTGTCTATATTCCGCCATATAAACATCAATCCCCCATGGTGCAAGCGCACCTGGCTTTTAAAGGGAATGGGAGATTGGGACACTCTGATTGGTTTATTGCACATTATGCCCAAAACACACCCATGACTCATTAAGAGACTAGGTACAGTGCCTTGCGAAAGTATTCGGCCCCCTTGAACTTTGCGACCTTTTACCACATTTCAGGCTTGTGAAAATTTAATTTTTTTGTGAAGAATCAACAACAAGTGGGACACAATCATGAAGTGGAATGAAATTTATTGGATATTTCAAACTTTTTTAACAAATCAAAAACTGAAAAATTGGGCGTGCAAAATTATTCGGCCCCCTTAAGTTAATACTTTGTAGCGCCACCTTTCGCTGCGATTACAGCTGTAAGTCGCTTGGGGTATGTCTCTATCAGTTTTGCACATCGAGAGACTGAAATTTTTGCCCATTCCTCCTTGCAGAACAGCTCGAGCTCAGTGAGGTTGGATGGAGAGCGTTTGTGAACAGCAGTTTTCAGTTCTTTCCACAGACTCTAGATTGGATTCAGGTCTGGACTTTGACTTGGCCATTCTAACACCTGGATATGTTTATTTTTGAACCATTCCATTGTAGATTTTGCTTTATGTTTTGGATCATTGTCTTGTTGGAAGACAAATCTCCGTCCCAGTCTCAGGTCTTTTGCAGACTCCATCAGGTTTTCTTCCAGAATGGTCCTGTATTTGGCTCCATCCATCTTCCCATCAATTTTAACCATCTTCCCTGTCCCTGCTGAAGAAAAGCAGGCCCAAACCATGATGCTGCCACCACCATGTTTGACAGTGGGGATGGTGTGTTCAGGGTGATGAGCTGTGTTGCTTGTACGCCAAACATAACGTTTTGCATTGTTGCCAAAAAGTTCAATTTTGGTTTCATCTGACCAGAGCACCTTCTTCCACATGTTTGGTGTGTCTCCCAGGTGGCTTGTGGCAAACTTTAAACGACACTTTTTATAGATATCTTTAAGAAATGGCTTTCTTCTTGCCACTCTTCCATAAAGGCCAGATTTGTGCAGTATACGACTGATTGTTGTCCTATGGACAGAGTCTCCCACCTCAGCTGTAGATCTCTGCAGTTCATCCAGAGTGATCATGGGCCTCTTGGCTGCATCTCTGATCAGTCTTCTTGTATGAGCTGAAAGTTTAGAGGGACGGCCAGGTCTTGGTAGATTTGCAGTGGTCTGATACTCCTTCCATTTCAATATTATTGCTTGCACAGTGCTCCTTGGGATGTTTAAAGCTTGGGAAATCTTTTTGTATCCAAATCTGGCTTTAAACTTCTCCACAACAGTATCTCGGACCTGCCTGGTGTGTTCCTTGTTCTTCATGATGCTCTCTGTGCTTTAAACGGACCTCTGAGACTATCACAGTGCAGGTGCATTTATACGGAGACTTGACTTACACACAGGTGGATTCTATTTATCATCATTAGTCAACATTGGATCATTCAGAGATCCTCACTGAACTTCTGGAGAGAGTTTGCTGCACTGAAAGTAAAGGGGCCGAATAATTTTGCACGCCCAATTTTTCAGTTTTTGATTTGTTAAAAAAGTTTGAAATATCCAATAAATTTCATTCCACTTCATTATTGTGTCCCACTTGTTGTTGATTCTTCACAAAAAATTACAATGTGGAATGTGGCAAAAGGTCGCAAAGTTCAAGGGGGCCGAATACTTTCGCAAGGCACTGTACAACCCTTTTGGACCATGCTTCTGGCGTCCCGACCATTTTTTCCGTCATTAAACTAGCAAAAGTAAATTATACAATATATATTATTATCCAGTATTGATCGCCACTTACACTAAATGTAATACAATCAGAGTCATTCTTGTGTTTTGGTGATTCCCTAGTTATTTTTTGTTATTGACGTTTTAATCAGGCTACTTGTCCAGTCGGGCAAGAAAATATTCTCTTTCACTTGCCCCTTCAAAAAATCCACTTGTCCCGGACAAACGGACAAGCATTAATGTCGAGCCCAGCTATTGATGTAATGTGGCTTCTAGACATTTCTACAGATAAGTGCTGTAACTGCAGCCATTTAACTTTCTTAATAGAGAAAAGGCGACGCCACCGTCCCATCCTTTGTGAACCGTATCCCGAGCAGTGACACTCCGCCGACACTTTTGAGGAGCAACAAGTTTACCTCAGGCTTTCAGAGTATAGTGGAAGCTTATGGAGTGGGCGACTACAGGGAGGCCAGCCCGGGTGAGTACAGACCACATTTATCAGCTTGACTGAGAAGGCCTACACTGGGAATCGTTCACCCTAAAATTAGAATTCAGAATTCATCATATCTTTGATGAAACTGATTCATTCATTTTCAAGAATGATCACGCTGCCCTTTTCCATACAATGAAAGTATTTTTTAGTGTAAAGAATATTTTTAATAATCTGAAGAACCTTTTTCCATTATAAAGAACCTTTTTGTGGAATGGAAAGGTGGAATGGAAAGGTCCCCTGGATGTTAAAGGTTCTTCATGGAACTGTCAGTGCCCATTATTTTTAAGAGTCTAGTGTTATAGTTCAGATAATTAATGACTTTTGTTTTTTATTTCTTCTTCTTTTCCTCACAGCTCCTTATACCATTATCACCTTTCCCTTCCTGTTTGCGGTGATGTTTGGAGATGTTGGTCATGGTACAGTCATGACACTTTTTGCTTTGTGGATGGTGTTGACTGAGAAGGACCACACACGGAGACGACCAGGAAATGAGGTCAGTTGTAACTAAATTTAATTAAACTAATTGCAGTTAGCCTTGGTGTAGCTCAACATGCATTGAACTGTTGTAATAATACATGGCCATGTTCTCTTGTTCTGTTTTTAAATACATTTTTGTCTCTCTTCAGATCTGGATGACTTTTTTTGATGGGCGGTACATCATACTGATGATGGGATTATTCTCCATATACACTGGACTCATTTATAATGACTGTTTCTCCAAATCCCTCAACATCTTTGGCTCAGCCTGGAACGTCAAGGCCATGTTCACAGAACAGGAGTGGTCGTAAGACACAAAATACATAAATCTTATAAGAAACCATTTTGTTTGTTTGCAAAGCATGACTTTAATGTAATTCTGCTAAATACTTTTTAGGACCCAAGCACTGAAAGTCATAGCATCAACAGAAAGTGTGGCACTTACAATAGACTTTGGAATAATCCTCTTATATTTATTTGCTTAAATACATGTGCATAGTTTTCCTAGAGCCTTCAAATGCAGTGGCACCATAGTGCTTGGGCTTGTCATTGCTGCTTGCAGCTAAATTTGCATTTTTATTTTATTTGTATTTATTTTATTAAGGTTCTAAAATAATCATACATATCATTGGATGCTATTGTTTTCTCTTTTTATTCTGGAATAGAAATGAAACTCTACAAACAAATATTTTACTCACCTTGAATCCCAATGTTTCTGGTGTTTTCTCTGGACCATATCCACTGGGCATTGATCCAGTGAGTACACACTCTCTGAAGATTTATGAAGCATTCTTCTGTGGGTGGCAGCCACATCCTGAAATAGCATATTACTGCTCAGAGTAATTCACTGATATTGTTTGCAGAGCTCTGATTTGTCGTGTTCGATTGACCTGTAGATTTGGAACATGGCTGTGAATCGCCTGAGCTTCCTCAACTCCTACAAGATGAAGATGTCTGTGATCATTGGAGTCATCCACATGACCTTTGGGGTGGTGCTTAGTGTCTTCAACCACTTGTGAGTGAGACATTTATTTTATTTATTTAGCGCAGGGGTTTACAAATTGGGGTCTGGAGACTCCAAGGCAGTGTTTCAGTATCATTGATACTCTTATTGTTTGTTAATATTTTTAATTAGTTTTTATTTTTATATTTTCCGTTTTCATTTTACTTAAAGGTTTTAGTAATTTTGTTGTGTGTTTGACATTTTTATGACATTGACATTAATCTGTATAATTTTTATAAATTTTTACATCACTTTTAGTTGTTTTAGTACCAAGCTAAACTAAATGAAAATGAGAAATTTTGTCTTGACAACTAGTTGAAATAAAATACGTTTATGGTTTATTTTATTTTATTATATTTTACTTCACTTTAAAGTGTGAGTACTTCACTGCAAAAAGTGTGCAAGTACTTCAATTCAAAAGGTGTGAGTACTTGACTTTAAAAAGTGTGAGAATACTTCACATCAAAAAGTGTGCGAGTACTTGACTTCAAAAAGTGTGCGAGTACTTGACTTCAAAAAGACTTCAAAAAGTGTGCGAGTACTTGACTTCAAAAAGTTTGAGAGTACTTGACTTCAAAAAGTTTGCGAGTACTTGACTTCAAAAAGTGTAGTAGTACTTTCAAGAGTACTTGGCTTCAAAAAGTGTGTAGTACTTGCAGCTTCACTTTAAAAGTGTGTGTAGTACTACTTTAAAAGTGTGTCACTTTAAAAATGAGTACTTCACTTTAAAAGTGTGCGAGTACTTTACTTCAAAAAGTGTAAAGTACTTTCTTTAAAAGTGTAGTACTTCACTTTAAAAAAGTGTAAGTACTTCACTTAAAAAAAAACTTGTGTGCGAGTACTTCACTTTAAAAGTGTGAGTACTTCGCTTAAAAAGTGTGCGAGTACTTCACTTTAAAAGTGTGCGAGTACTTCACTTTAAAAAGTGTGCGAGTACTTCACTTTAAAAAGTGTGCGAGTACTTCACTTCAAAAGGTGTGCGAGAACTTCACTTCAAAAGGTGTGTGAGTACTTCACTTTAAAATGTGTGCGAGTACTTCTTCAAAAGGTGTGTGAGTACTTCACTTTAAAATGTGTGCTAGTACTTCTTCAAAAGGTGTGCGAGTACTTCACTTTAAAATGTGTAAAAAGTAGTACTTCTTCTAAAAGGTGTGCGAGTACTTCAGTACTTCACTTTAAAAAGTAAAAGTAGTACTTCTTCAAAAGGTGTGAGTACTTCACTTTAAAAACTTGTGTGTGTAAACTTCACTTTAAAATGTGTGCGAGTACTTCTTCTAAAGGTGTGCGAGTACTTCACTTTAAAAAGTGTGCGAGTACTTCACTTCAAAAGGTGTGCGAGTATTTGACTTCAGAAAGTGTGCGAGTACTTGAACTCAAAAAGTGTACAAGTGCTCGACTTCAAAAAGTGTTTGTACTTTAAAAACTGTGCGAGTACTTCATGCAGATTTTATCTGCAGGTTTTGAAAGTGACTTCTGTGTGATTTGTGCTCTATACATCACTACGCTACAAAATTTCACTAATGTGTTTAAAAACAATGTATCATTTGCTTTGGCTTCAGTACAGTATGAACATAATTTAATGTTGGAAAGTTTTTATGATTTCATATTTAGATTTCTGTCCCATAATATATGTATAAATTTATAGTTTCTTTAATATTTTCGGAAAAGGTCCTTATCAAAATGTTCTGTGTGACACATCATATAAAATTATGAAAAGAACATATAACATCACTTGTTACTCTCTGCATTAAGCTCTCTTTGCTCTTATACTCTATAAATTCTCTCTTTGCTCTTTTCCTCTCTGTGTATTTACAGGCACTTCCGACAGAAGTTTAAGATATATCTTGTCTTTCTTCCTGAGCTGCTCTTTCTACTTTGTCTCTTTGGGTACTTGGTCTTCATGATCTTTTACAAATGGCTGGCATTCTCAGTGCAAGACTCACGGCTGGCTCCAAGCATTCTCATCCACTTTATCGACATGTTCCTAATGCAGGGGAATGCCACTACACCCCTTTACACTGGGCAGGTGTGTGTGTGTGTGTGTGTGTGTGTGTGTGTGTGTGTGTGTATATACTAGTCAGTTAGTCAGTCTGCTTGATATCTGCATTTGTGTTAATCCTCTTGTAACAGATGGGACTGCAGGTGTTTCTAGTTGTGGTGGCTCTGCTGTCGGTGCCAGTGCTACTGCTCGGGAAACCTCTTTACCTCTACTGGCTGCATCATGGCGGGAAGAGACTGGGGGTCCACAGGGTTTGTCTGTGTTCTTGTGTATGTATGTGTTTGTATCTGATGTCAAGATATCATGTGGTTCATTCATATATTATTAGGGCTGTGGATCGCACTAAAAAAACCTAATTAATCACACAACTTTTTGCGTCACCCACATGTTTTTATGAGATTGACCCAAATGTAGTCTCCAGATGTATGTGCATATGTGTGTAACAGAATATGTATACTGATATATTGATTTAAAGAGGCTACATCATATCACTTTGTGTGAAGGGCTACGAGAGAGTGCGGCGTGTGAGTGAAGAAGATCTTTCACCGTCTGTAGTCCATGATGAAGAGGAGGGACTAAGTGACTCAGGAAAGCCTCAAGAGGTTAAAGTTGACCTATCTTGCATAAAATCACCATTAAAACACAGTGGGTCTCATTGATTGATTAATAATTGCGTGGATTATTTCGAAATTGTACACACAGTAGAGCTTCTCACAATTTTATTTAATTCACAACATTGTTCACATTGAGTGACCAGTGACCACATGCCTGAGATTAGTCATTTGCATAAAACACTACCAATCTATCTCCATATAAGGGCTTTCCGCACAACCTTTTATCACTCTCAGAAAATATGATGCAAAACACACACACACAGACACACACAGCTTGCACAGTTATAAAAAGTGTGCCATCCTCAAAACCAGTTCAAACATACTACTTAAAGGTTAAAGCCTTTACTACTGACTTGGCTTTAACTACATACAAATATTTGTGTTTTTATCCAGAGGAACCTCACAACTCAAGCTTTACTTACTCTTTATACATATATACATATACATACATACATACATACATACAGTGTATACAGTACCAGTTGAAAGTTTGGAAACATTAAGGTTTTTTAATGTTTTTGAAGGTAGTCTCTTAATCTCACCAAGGCTGGATTTATCTGATCAAAAATAAAGTAAAAACAGTAATACTGTAAAATATT
The DNA here is from genome assembly GCA_018749465.1 of Paracanthobrama guichenoti. Taxonomy (NCBI): domain Eukaryota; kingdom Metazoa; phylum Chordata; class Actinopteri; order Cypriniformes; family Gobionidae; genus Paracanthobrama; species Paracanthobrama guichenoti. Next base: position 4,995,204 of record CM031952.1, on the reverse strand, counting down.
ATTACAATTTAAATGAATTGGTTTCTGTTGTAATATATTTTTAAAATGTAATTTATTCCTTTGACGGCAAAGCTGAATTTGCAGCATCATTACTCCAGTCTTCAGTGTCACATGATCCTTGAGAAATCATTCTATGCTGATTTGGTGCTAAAGAAACATTTATTATTATTATTAATGTTAAACACAGTTGTGCTGCTTCATATATTTCATGAGACTGATTTTTTTTCCAGGATTCTTTGATGAATAGAAAGTATTTTTTTATATTTTTATTTTTGCAGTATTTATTAATTTCATAAATGTGTTTACTGTCTTTTTTGATGCACATAAAAATTTATTTTATTAAGCAAAGTATTAATTTATTTTGTTCTCTTTTTTAAATCTTACTTACCCCAAACTGTTGAATGGCAGTGTATCATGATTTTAAAAATAAAAATGAAGCAGCTAAAACTTTCAACATTGATAATAATAAGAAATGATATTAGATTGGTTTCTGAAAGCTCATGTGACACTGAAGACTGGAGTAATGGATGCTATGCTGAAAATTCAGCTTTACCATCACAGGAATAAATTACATTTTAAAATACATTACAACAGACACCAGTTAATTTTTCGGTAAGTATTTCACAGTATTACTGATTTTACTGAATTTATTTATCAAATAAATACAGCCTTGATGAGATTTAAGAGACTACTTTCAAAAACATTAAAAACCTTAAGGTTTCCAAATGTTCTCCAAACAGACCAGTACTGTATATAAATGTATAATGCATACAAAAATGTAATCTAAACACTGTGTATGTATGTAAACCTTTTGTGTATGTATATGTGGTTTCGGGTTTGGGTTAAACATTTTTGTAAATTTAGAATACATTTTAATATGAAAGTTATTGATGAATTATGATTTGTTTGTGAAAATAATGGTCACACACAGATTTCATGTGCAAATTTGTGCATACGCACACTCAGAATCAGATTGAATCAGAACCATTGATTTTGCTTATTCATTGTATAAATGCCGCTAACAGCTTGTTTGTTCATTGGCAGTTTGATTTCGGAGACGTCTTCCTGCATCAAGCAATTCACACCATAGAGTACTGTTTGGGCTGCATTTCCAACACAGCCTCCTACTTGCGCCTCTGGGCTCTGAGTCTCGCCCACGCCCGTAAGTGTCTGGTCGTTCATACAGAAAACACAATGAAATACCTACGTTTCATTGCATCATGGGCATATGAATATCTTTTCTAGACTATTTGTGCATATCACTGATTCTTGAGATAAGGGACAAAACATGTTTTAGATGTTAAGAAATAACACTACATTATTAAAAATTTGTGTTTTTGTAGAAAAAGATCTCAAATAATGAACCATGTAAGGGAACAGGTTTTTTCCTAATATTTTTCTAAAAATATGATTTATTCACTCCATAATTTATGTAAACTCCATCAGACTAAAAAGCATGCTAATTTAATCCATCCAAAAACAATGTAAAATCTTCAGTTATGTAATATTGGTGTTCAGTAAAGGATCTAAATCATAACAACCCAGTTTCTAAATTCCTTAATACTTAATACTCCCTCCTTTTAATATTAAACATATATCACCAATGTTCTTTGGTAATTAAGACATAATATCATGTAGTTCCATTAATGTTTTAACATTTTTACACAATAAATTGAAAAAAGAATAAGACATTTCTTTCAGAATTAACAAAAACCTTCACCTGATGGTGTTCAATACTGACAGAGTTGACAAATACTGATGGAGTTAACAAGTTGAGCTGAGGCCAAATATACAGTATATGTTAATAGAATCATAAAAACAGCATTAGAAGAGTTCCTATATGCGAAAAACATATTAAATCACATTATACAGACTTTTCTTTTTTGAGAGCACTTATCAACTATCAGACATAAAAGTTGACGTCTGATGGAGTTGACAAAATTGAAAGATTTTGTACAGTGGAGCACTTTAGGTTTTTTCCTCAGTTGTAGCTGTCTTATTAAACTTAACAAAATGGCAAGATTTATCCCACAACTATTTACAGAAACTATTACACTGTGATGATGGAGTTTACATGTTAAAGCTGTGACCGTAGAGACTCATATATTGTTTGTTTAAAATATAAAAAAATCCCTACTGTGAGATCCACAATGAGCAGGAAATATGAAATGCTCCTCAGAGTTAAAGCTGCCCATGACACTGCCTGATTTATTCAGAATTATAAAAAATCCTGATGGAGTTGACGCAAAGTGAGGACACAACTTTTATAGCTATTTTTAATGGAAAATAAAATTTTATATTTACTTGTGTTGTTTGATATCTTAAAGATCTCCACCTTTTAATGTAACTGTATTTTTTTATTTGTTGCATTTTTAAACACTTTGGCAGTTTTACATTGTGACCTCATGCTGAGGACAGATTAAATTACATGTGTTTCCAATTATAGAGTGTGCTTTTAAAATAATACTAAAGAAATTATTTAAAAGAATACAAAATGAATGTCCTGAGTATACAAATTTCCCTTAGATGTAACTTTTTAAGTATTTTTATTGTGTTGACATTCTTACTTTTTAACATAAATAGGGCTTTTGCGTTTGGGACATGTTTTGTCCCTTATCTCAAGATCTATTGTTTTTTTTATATACTGTATTAGAGCTGTCAGAAGTACTGTGGGCGATGGTGATGCGTCTGGGTCTGAGGATGAGCTCCAGACTGGGCGTGCTTTTCCTTGTGCCTGTGTTCAGTGTCTTTGCTCTGCTCACTGTCTCCATTCTCCTGATCATGGAGGGTCTGTCCGCTTTCCTCCATGCTCTCCGTCTTCACTGGTGAGCACACCGCCTCAGATATGGGCAGGTTTAATTATCAGAAATGGTTTGTAGGACTAAAAAGTATTCTAGGACTTTACATACATACATAAAATATTGTAAGTTTCATTTGAAGTTAAAATAATTATTTGAAAATATTACGTTATATTGCCAATGATATTTAAAAAATTCTCTGTTCCACTATTTATTTTTTATAATTTATAATTTATAAAAAAATAAAAAATATTTTTTTTTTTTGCAGGGTGGAATTTCAGAACAAATTCTACAGTGGAACAGGAGTCAAATTTGCACCCTTTGACTTCTCTCTGCTACCTTCTGTTTTTGAGCAAGATGGGTTACTCTGACTGTAACCCACGACTCTTTGAACAGGACACTGTAGCTTATCATAGCCTACTGAACTTTGTTGATCCAACGATCCAGGCAGCAGTTGTAAAAAAAAAAAAAAAAACATGCTTTCTTGCAAAACGTGGTCACGGTCGGATCAGTAGGCTAACCTGACAGCCCAATTTGCACCAGTTCAGATCAGATGTTTCTGGTGCGGGATAATCAGCTGTGGTTCTGTCATGTACTGTCATTCCAGGAGTGTCAACAAAGTCCTGTTATTATATTTATCTTAAGAGATATGACTTGTATTTGGTTTTACACCTTCATAAGCATTTGCTGTCATATCGATTTTCGAAGTGCCATAGCTATTTTTCAATGTACAGTTTTGTATGCTACACTAAATTGTACTTTTGCTTGCTTTAGCTAGGTCTTACACAGAAAAAGCTTTGCAGGTAAATTATGGTGTAGGTAATGCTACACTGTGCAGTGAATAATGCCAAATAACCAGTATAATTTCCAATGTGATATTAAAGCATAATTTACAGCATTTAGCGTGTAATGCAGTTTTCCAAAGTAGCATTTTGGGTGTGATTGCAGTATATTGGGTTCAAAATTAATTATAAGACAGTGCTTTATTCATGTTTCATATGAAACATTTTTAATATTTGTGTTTAGGAACTGACAAACCAACAGATTTGAAACATTGAGATTACAGTTTTGTTTGCCATGTTTTTCATCAGCATTCCTGTAAATTTACATTTGTGTTTCAGTCACTTATAAACGAACTTTTATTATGTAAATAGTGTAGAGTTGTGCTTATAGTGAAGTAGTTTAAGTTTTTCATACATTGATACATATCATACATGACGTCCCTGTTATGCGGGATTTATTTAAATGGAATCTTTTAAGTAGGTCATTCCGTAGAACCTCGGGACGAATCCATTGGCAGCAATATTTAATTTCGCTATATTAAGCTTATTCCCTTCGTTATGTGCTTTACCACACAAACTACATCAAAGTTAACGTTTAGACATATGTCAGCATTGCATACCTAGTAACCGCGAAATTATAACGTTTATAATAAATGTCCACCCCTGCTTGATTAAATGGTAGCGCCTGAAGAGTGTCATCCACGCATGCGCAGTTTGCGTCGCGACAGAAGGCACACGAAATGGCGTCTGCTGCAGGTAAGGGTAATGTAAAATCTTTTGTACTCTTTCATAGTATGTTAGATATTTTAGAAAATACCAGTGTGGATGTATCTTAATGTCCCGAGTTGTAGTTATCGTACAGTATGTTATTCGTTCCATAAAACGCGCTGAGTTCATAAAATATTAATTTTATCATGTTTACCGGTGTGGTTCGAGCCGGTTCGGTCTGTCTGCGTTGGAAATGGGGGAGGGGATGGAAAACTGCGGCATTTTACATTTTGCTTTGCTTCAGACATATTCAAATCCTTTCTTTACCGTATACTACACACATTTACCTTAATTATTATTATTGTACGCATATTCTTTTTTTAAATGTTTTTTTTAGCACCAATTTACACGTGCCGGTCTGTTGCTTGGCAACGCTTGAGCTAAGAAGCGGGCTAATTGTTATTAGCTCGCGAGCTGGTATGTCTGCGTTAAAGTGGTGCTTAGATGTGTCGTATATAAGTAATCCGCTGCTATTCTTAACCGTGTAAATATTAATCACAAAATGCATCGGTTTAAATATGTGTTATACAATTTGAATGAAGTGGAATTCATTTCACTCCCCTTTTCTCGCTTTCATTTGTAATATCTGGTGGTGCTTGCTCGTTCATCGAAACCTAATTGTTAGCCTTTCTCTCAAATGTCTACTGGATAAAGTATTTTGTACATGTTTTTTTCCTACATTATTAATTTGTGTTTTTAATGAACAGATAAGCAGAGTGTATATGATCGTAGCTTTCTTTGAAGCTGTGTTCCATTTCCACAGCTTTGCTTTTGCTTTAACATTAAATATAAAATATCAATGTTGTTTTCTCGCAGATTACAACAGTTACGGACAGGCTGGAGGCCAACAGGGGTATGTATAACATGTATGGTTCCCATGGTCCAAAAAAACTTTGTATTTTAGGGAATTTCCATAGAAGTTTCTATACTGTCTAGTATACATGTTTCTAGCTAACTTGTAGTGTGATTACAGTCTCTGTAAAGTTTGTTTTATCTTAAAGGGATAGTTCACCCAAAAAGGAAGATTCTGTCATTTACTCACCCTCAAGTTGTTCCAAACTTCTCTTTTCTGCTGAACACAAAAGATATTCTGAAGAATGTCTAACCAAGCAGTTGATGGGGCCCAATGACTTCCGTATTATTATAATTTGTTTCCCATACTATGTGAGTCAGTGGGGTCCTTCATTGTCTAGCTACCCATATTCTTCTAAATGTTCTGAATTTCTGTATGAAATTCATACAGGTTTGGAATAACTTGACAGTCAGTAAATTGACACAATTTTCATTTTTGGATGAACTTACTTTAACTCACTAATCATGTAAATGTGTTGGTCAAATATACACATTGCTGTATATGAGTTGTTTGTCATTTATCAGTAATAAAATGAGGAAATAATTCTGTTATTATCTTCTGTTATCAGGTACAGCTCCTATTCGGCCCAGCCCTCACAACAGGGTTATGCACAGGGCACTCAGGTAAACTGTCACCTTAAATTCTTTTCTCTATGCTTTTTGTCTGGATAAGTGACTTACTGCATGTGTGTGTGTGTGTATGTATATTTATTTATTATTATTTTTTTGTGTGTGTAGCAGTCCTATGGTCAACAGCAAGGCTACGGTTCATACAGCCAACCGGCTGACTCAACCTACTCTCAGACCAGTGGCTCCTCCAGCAGTTACAGCCAGCAGCCGTATGGATCATCCTACGGACAGCAACCACCAGCCAGCGGTGTGTTGTTTGACTTTGGTTAATTTTTGTTTATTCAAACCACACTGAATTTCTTCAATATCTGCAGTTCAATGACTTTTTATTATTTTTTACCTTTTTCTAGCTGGTTATAATGCTGCTACGGCTGCACCGCAGGGCTACAGTCAGCCTGTGCAGGGTTATGGAAGCAGCAGCTACGATTCCTCCACTGCTGCCGCCGCTGCTGCCTCAACCACCAGCAATAGCCAGACCTCTTATGCTGGGCAGACCAGCTACGGTGCCCAGTCTACATATCCTGGATATGGGCAACAGCCTGCTTCTGCTGCACCACCCAGGTATTGGGCTTATTCTGTTCTTCATAGTGCTCAAAGTTTGTCAGTGTCTTTGTGATTCTCAGTCTGTACATTTTTGTTTAATTTTTTTTTTTTTTTCTTCAGCAGTTACAGTTCTGGCAGTCAGCAGCCCTCTGGATATGAGCAGAGCTCATATTCCCAACAGCCTCAGCAAAGTTCCTATTCTCAGCAGCAGCAGGGAGGATACCAGGGCCAACAAGGAGGATACGGACAGCAGAGCTCCTACAGCCAGCAGGGAGGATATCAACAAACTCCTCCCCAGCAGCAACAAGCTCCGCCTTCCAGCTACACTACACCTTCTGGGTCCTATGGACAGCCCCCTGCTAGTCAGTACGGACAGCAGGGCAGTACTGGAGGAGGCTATGGCCAGTCAGACTACAAACCACCCAACCAGTATGGTAAGTCTTCTGGTAGTAGCTTGATAGAGACTGTCACTAAAGTTTTTACATTTGATTAACAGTTTTCCTTCACAGGCAATTACAGACAAGACCATCAGAATGGCATGGGCGGAGGTGGCTACTCTGGCCCTGAATCCGGAGGATATGGGGGCCCTGGAGAGGGCCGAGGCATGGGAGGGGGGGAGAGCCGCGGGCGTGGCCGGGGTGGGTTTGACCGGGGGATGATGCGAGGAGGTGGTGGCATGCGAGGGGGCCGTGGAGGCATGGGGTAAGTGTGCGTTTGTGCAGTCTCACCTCACCACTTCTCTTTCCCTCAGACAGGAGTTGAAAAAGGCCATGCAGGGCTGAGAGCCGTGCTATATTCATAAATTGGGCAGAAATGTAACACTTTGTTTTTTGGAGCCAAAGCTTGAATTATGTCTTATAATGATTCAGACTATTTTTGACCTCACAATCTTGAGTATTAAAGCAATCTGATTTAAGTGCTGCTGCTCTCAGCTCTGCCTCATTAGGGTAGTGTTGTAACGGTATGATTTTCATGGTATGATGATAATCACAGAAAATGTCACAATTTCATGGTATACGGTATTAATCAACTTAAATTATCCTTAAATGACAAACATGAAAACATTTATTCAAATTTCAATAAAAAGCACGTCTAATCAAGTAAATGAGTAGATTAATTACTTATTTTTAATAATTAATATAAAGTAGGCTATAATAGTAATAGATTCCTATGAAATATATAATAGATTCCTATGAAATCTGTTATTCAGAAATTCTGGTTTCTGTTTACGTTTTTCTGCATTCTGTGTTTTATATTTGAATACAAGTAGATGATCAAAAGTGGTGGTAATCAAATGAGTGCATAAAGCTGGGTGTTCATGTCCTCAAATAGCAAGATGGCAGATCCTAAAAACACCGAGCGTCATGCGTACTTGAGTATATAATAGACAAAAAGATCAAGCCGATTATATATTTATATAGCAGTCTTTTTGTGCTTTAATATTCAGACACCAGACCTTATCACGATTTGATTTATTGTACAGCTCTATTTTAGATTTATTCATCTGTCCATCAAATGGAGCACTTTACGTGAAATCTGCTTTATACTGTAAATTCCATTTTCTTGACTGGATTCTGGGATATGTCTTGCAGCCACATTGTCCCTTTTTTTTTTTTTTTTTTTTTTGCAAATCGGATATCTATCCCAAGGACAACCATTTTTTTTCTCCAATACAGTAGATAAGTAAATGCGTACAATGCGATAATCGTACATGTTGGTTCATATCGTGATATGCCACCATACATAAATGCTACAACCCTACATTATGGCCTAAGGTAAGATGATAGAGAATGTGCTTTTGAGAAAAAATATAATAATTTAAGTCTCATTTATTCCACTTATAATAATTATAATTTGTGGGACCTTGATTTACAAGAAGGACTTTTTGTTAGAAAAGGGAAAGATAGTTAAAGCACAATTTAAAAAGATCTGTGCTCTGTGGTTGTAATAACATCGTCAATGCAAAGTGTGATCCTTTAGGATAAATTCAAAAGGTCTATTTGTTACACTAAATGGTATTCTGTAGATCTGCCTGCAAATCACAGGCTTGCAGGTACATACATTTCAAACTAATTACTCTGTTTCATTTAGTCTTACTGTCAACGGTAAGTGAAATTTAGGGGTATTTTTGGAAGACAAAGATGTTAAAATTGGTGACATTTACTAGCATCCAGGATAAATATCAGTTTACTCTCTGCAGAGTTTGAAAAAAATCAATAGGTCTGGTTTGCATAAAATTAAATGTTTTATAATTAAGAATATTGGTTCCCAAAGATGACTTGTAATGCTGCCAAAAGCAAGAAGCTAGCGCAAAACAAATATGAAAGTGAATGCAGTGATGTTTGTTTGTTTAAAAGAAAAATGTTACTACAGAATGTCTTCGTCCCTTCGTTATTATCGTGAGTGCGTCCCCTTCTAGGTGGTTTTAAAAAAAGATATTCATAGATTTATTTTACAGTGAGCTTGTTCAATACCACTTTAAGTAAGCTATATTTTGGTTATAAAGGTACGCTCCAAACTATGAAAATACACTGCATTCATTTTCTTTTTAAAAGGTATGTTTTCTTTGTCACACATTTGGATTGCAATTGTCTTGTGCATTATGAAAAGTTTTCTTTAACATGCTTTGTCGCATTTATACGCTACAGGTAACAAAGTGAGAGCCATGTAAACACATCAATACTTTTACAGTACCACTACTCAGTTCTGAGTCTGGGCCGGCAGCCTTTTGAAATGGGGACTTAAAGTTGGTGGTGTCAAGAGGTGTTCCAAATGTGTTTTTCCTACAGGAATGAGAAAATCATGTTTTGCAACCAAAGAAAAATTGTAATAATTATCTGAACATAGAAGTTTACTTTTTTTCTTTTTACAAAACTTTTTTGTGTTGTGTAATTATATTAGAAACTTTTGTGTAAAGAGAAAAATGGTGTTATGGTTTATCTGCTTTTTCTTTTTTACTTGACTAAAATGCATGTACCAGCTTTATGTAAACAGATTGTTTCAGATGCAGCCACAAATAGGCTACTCCTGCATTTTGGTGCAGTTGACACCAACAAGCTTTTAGCTCCTTACTGAGGATCAATTGTCATTGTTTTCAAAAGTTAATTTGGATTAGTTAAATATTCTATCATCTCATTCATTTTCACCTAAAGTTGGTAGCAAGGCTGCATCTGAAACAATTACATCCCAATTTCAGTGTACAAATTTCTGGGTTTTTCCACTTACAATAGTAATAAAGATCAACCCTTACTTCTGCTTAATACAACCCCAACACTGTTCAGCCACTAATGTCATTAAATTGTAAATCAAGCAAGTCAGGCCAAGAGCAGAGACATTGTAATGCTACAGCACCCCAACTGAGTGTTCCTCTCAGAAATACTGTGTTTTTATAAGGGGGCTTAAGTGTTTTTTTTTTTTTTTTTTTTTTTGAGGGTTAAGAGTCAGTCAGAACTGTGTAAATACCCCCATTACCCCTTTTGTGGTACCGAAGTGGCTGTTTTAAGGGATATCGCCTTCATATCTTCGCTTATTCCCCCCAGCATCGCTGGAGACAGAGGTGGCTTCATTAAGCCTGGTGGTAAGTTTAATGAGAATCACAAGACCATACACTAGACTTCTCCACCTTTTATGGGTGTTTTTCAGAAGGGAAATAATTAATGCCTTGCAAAACTATACTGCCGGCTAAAATTAAGAGTTCAGCTTTTTCCTTTGGTCATATAGGAATGGTTCAGTCCTATTTTTATTGGTTAAAAATCCTGAGTGTGGACTCCAATGAAAGGTTATTTTTGCTCTCATATTTAGGCGTTAATGGTAAATGGCCGACCCAGCCATGTAGAGTATCACCTCTTCAGTGTTTACTATTTCAATTTTATATGATATCAGGTATGGAGTCCAATTTGGGTCCTTGGTTTTTCAAGGGTTTTGCAAATATATATTTTTCTATTTAAGGCACACTGGAATAAAAACTAGGTAACTTTTGAATAGTTTCCTCTTAATACTTTTTGACAATAATCAAACCATTCTTGGGTCAACAGCACCATGGTATTTTGTCTTTATGTCTTTGAATGGTCAGAGCAAGTGTGCCGGGGCAGTCTTGACCAGGAAATGGTAGCATAATGTTGTCAGGTGCTTGAGAAGCTAAGCTTGTAAACTAACTTGTTTCTCACTGTCTTTTTCTCTTGGTGTCCTGCTTAATGAAAATCCGGAACAGATGGTGACATGGGTAAGTTTGGTTTTTGGGATTTTTATTTGTCCTTTTCTGTCCACTTTTATTATTTTCTTCTGATTTTAACACCCTGTGTGTTCTCTGCAGGACGGCCAGAGGAGCAAGATGACTCTGAAAACAGCACTATTTATATCACTGGGCTGACGGAGAACGCTACATTGGATGAAGTTGCTGAATTTTTCAAGCACAGTGGAATCATTAGGGTACTTGATAGTCTCTTTCAGTACAATGAAATGCCTTGGGAAAGATGGAAGGCTTTTTTTTTCATGTTACAATTGGTCTATTGAAACGTATAGCAGGTTGAGTTACGTCATGCATTTTATTGGATTTCTTGAAGCTTATGGTTGAATATTGTTTAATTTCTTTCTAAGATAAACAAACGGACGGGCCTGCCTGCCGTCAACATATACACAGATAAAGACTCTGGGAAACCTAAAGGTGATGCCACCTTATCCTACGAGGAGCCTCCATCTGCTAAAGCAGCTGTAGAGTGGTTTGATGGTATGTTGATATTTACTGAAATCAGTCCTGAATGTCTTCCCATTCAACGTGATAGTCCTCTAGATAAACTGAAATGTTTGTTTTTCCTCCTTAGGAAAAGATTTCCAGGGGAAGAAGCTGAAGGTGTCCATGGCCCGACGCAAGCCCATGATGGGAATGATGCGTGGAGGCATGCCAATGAGAGGAGACCGAGGTGGCATGATGGGGCGAGGAGGTGCGTTGTTTCATTGCTATTTTAGAAGCAACAGAAAACTCTAAGCATTTTAAGTTGGAATTTGATTTTTTTTTTTTTTTCCTCTCCTCCTCTTCTCTGTAGGAATGATGGGTCGTGGTGGAATGGGCAGAGGTGGGGATCGAGGAGGGTTCATGCCACGTGGGGGTCCCAGAGGAATGGGCCGTGGAGGACCTACTGGAGGAAACATGCAGCAGAGGGCAGGAGACTGGCAGTGTCCAAATGCGTAAGGATTGCAGTGATACTCAGTAATCCATGTATTCCATTCGGCCTCTGATTTTGAGTCTTTTATTTTCTAGGGGATGTGGAAACCAAAACTTTGCCTGGAGAATGGAGTGTAACCAGTGCAAGGCACCAAAACCTGAAGGCTTTGGCCCTCCTCCCTTCCCTCCTCCAGGTTACTGTCTTTTATATTAAAGTCGTATTGCTTTCAGAACGGCAAACAGTAGTGCTTCAGATGCTTGCATTATTAATATTCACTAGCTGTCTTTTGGCATTCAGGTGGTGACCGTGGTCGTGGTGGACCAGGTGGAATGCGTGGGGGCCGTGGTATGGACCGTGGAGGGCCAGGGGGACCTGGCGGCTTTCGTGGGGGCAGAGGTGTGGACCGTGGAGGCTTCAGAGGAGGGCGTGGCATGGACAGAGGCGGTTTTGGGGGAAGAGGTCGTGGTGGGCCGCCTATGGATGACATGGGAAGAAGGGGGCGAGGAATGGGACCACCTGGAAAAATGGATATGAAGTGAGTATGAAGAAACATGTTTCTGTGGATCTGTGAAGGTCTTGTAGCCACAAAACAGAATGATGATGATAAAATTCTTTCTCCAGGGGAGACCATCGCCAGGACCGAAGAGAGAGACCATATTGAGAGACCATACCTCGCTGCTTCAACCCTGTTTGTTTTCAAATGATTTTTAAATTGCAATTCCATATTTATAAATGGTTAGTATGGAACTTGTTACTGCATTGTTGTTAGTTCTCAGTGAATGTTTTATTTTTTTAAACTTCTGTTTGTGTTTTGTGCTTGCTTTTCTGGTCATTGAAACCAGATGCACATGTAAATGCAGGTGTTCAGTGTGCCATTTGGATATGTCAGAAATGTATTTGTGGAACTTCGTGAAATTATTATTATTATTATAATTGTTTTTTTTTGTTTTTTTGTTTTTATTCCCAATGCCCCACATTTGCTTTACTCTGCTTTTGTGTGTGGAAATGTTGAGTAAAAACATTTAAAACATTTTGTTCTTTTTTTAAAAAAAACTTTTATGCATGGCTAAAAAAAAAGACTAGGCCATGTACTTGTTTTCTGCATTGTCATTTACTTCACCTGAACAGTGTGGCATCTTCTGTGTAACTGAATAATGTAAATAACTGATGCTTTTCAGCCCCCTATGTAATTTCAAACAGTGTTTAAGAGTTCACCTCAAAAATAAAATTCTGAAAAAGTTCTTGCCTTTGTTCTTAAACTGTATAATGTTATTTATTTTTCCCAGTGTTGAAAAATTTTTTTATATTTGCCCATCTTCTCTGCTAGTTCACTTATCCATGTTGTTGAGATCTTACGAGGCCATATACAAATTTTTTTTGTGTGAACAGACTGAAATTTATTCAAAGAAAAGGGGAGGGGGGAGTTTTGGAACATGAATGTTGAAGACCCTAAGCGTTCAAGTATTCATTGTAGCGCCACCCTGCGGATAGCACAGCGAACTTTTAAGACATCTGTTCAGCAAGATGTATTGAACGGAGAGGAAAAACACCGCGTGACTTTGCAACACTAAATACCATAATGCGAGGACCAAGAATCTAATCGATATCGGAAGCAGCCCTGCATTCCTGTCAAGCTTATCTCGGGATGCATACTTGAGCTTTTAAAAGTCTGTGCATCCTCGCATCCGCTCTCCTCACTAATGTCTTTACGTCATATGGCAGATTCTGAGCAATCTGTGCGTCCGCGATGCATCTACGTCATCCATTGTGTTTCCCAGTAGCATCAGTTTTCCATCATATCTCTCAGAAGCGCCGCCTCTCCTCAATGTGACCGCTAATTTGACTCCTCGCTCATGCCCTAAACGTGTTGCATACATGCGAAGGCAGGTGTCTGGCGCGCGATCCGCAGCGGTGAGACAGCAGCACTCGTATCCCAGCAGAGAACGGTCAATATGACCGAGTTGGTGGTGCGGACCCTTCCGTCTCCTTCAGGTGTGCAGGGTCCCGGCCCGGAAACTTATAAAGGATGGCTCTTTAAATGGACAAACTACCTGAAGGGCTACCAGCGCCGGTGGTTCGTCCTGAGCAACGGCCTCCTGTCTTACTACAGGTATGTGCACTGCGTTTCATTTGATGCGCACGAGGAGCGCTCGAGACTCTCGGCGCGCGTGACTTTGCTGTGTCACCCCTTTCACTCACGGTACGTACATTACCTGACTTTTAACAGACACTGTGGTTTTATTTAGGGTAAGAGTTGAGCAGAAGTTTTTTTTATTATTAAAATGCCTCTTGTCTGTGTTGGCACATGTGGGCACCATTGACAGGTTATGGCACAATTCATTTCTTAGCTGTCCATGCTGCAACAATGCCTCTCCTGTTTATAATTAGTAATGGGGACATCTGAAGCAACTAGCCTAGATCAAGTTTCCACCCTTCTGCAAGGGCCTATCCGAGAAACAATATTTAATACATCATACAGTGTATTTATATGCAGTGGGGTCTTAGAACACTAGTGACAATAACTCTTTATCATTTAATACAAAATTGTGCGTTAGAGATATTATAAGTATATCCATTTAATTAAAAAAGGGACATGAATTTCAGGGTGTCTTAGTATTTGGTGCCTCTTTTAAGCGGTATGAGCTCCTCAAGTTTGTATAAAATATATGTTCTCCAGCATGACCTAAAAATGTTTTTTAAAGAACAACTTGTGCTTCAGTGGAATGTCTGTCCATCTGTATAAATGCTTGATATCATAAATTTGCCTTAATTTCATTACAGACCTACCCTCAATTAAAAATGCCTGGGGTTTTACATTTTGCATTTTGAATGCTATTGTACCCTTCAGCTATGTTGTACTCAAATATGACACTAATGCAGCTATACATGATGCCTTACTACTGCAGTGTGTCTGGGTTTGATATTAATGATGCTCTGATTCAGCACTCATGGACTCAGGAATCCTGCGGTTATGTATTGCAGCCAGCATGTAGTATTTGACCAGTATGTCAGTCAGGAATTTTCAGTGGCTATAACAGCAAAGCTGATGCGAGCAGGGTATCAATAATCTAATCAAAAATAGGATAAAATACAGTGTAATAGCATATGAGATTAAAATTACTGAAATGCAATAAGGAAAGAAATTAAAATAAAATTTAGTATGATTTTACACCATATATATATTCACTCGTAATAATAAAATAATAACAATGATAAAATCTCCTACCTCATAATAATAAAATAATACAATTATGTTTACAATAATTACCCACAATAATAAATTCCCCAATAATAATAAAAGCTAATTATTATTTTTACACAATTACTCACAATAATAAATTCACTAATAATAATAATAATAAAATAATAAAAAGAAAGTAGTTTTATTTACAGCATAATTACTCCCAATAATAAATTCCACATTAAAAATAAAAGTATGATTATTTTTACACAATAATAACTCCTAATAACAAATTCAGTCATAATAATGAAATAATAAAATGAATTATTATTTTTACAGTTACCCACAATAATAAATTAATTCATAATAAAATTATTTTTACAAAATAATTACTCTCAATAATAAATTCAGTCATAATAATGAAATAATAAAAGTAAATAATTTTTTTACAGCATAATTGCCCACAATAATAAATTCCCCATTAATAATAATAAGTTATGATTTTACACAAAAATTACTCACAATAATAAGTTCACTTATAATAATGAGATAATAAAAGTTATAATAAAATGATAAAAGTACATTGTTCTTTAAAGCATAATTATTCACAATAATAAATTCACTCAATTTATTACTTATTTGTTCACATTTTACACAATAATTACTCTCAATTATAAATTAATTCATAAATATTTGCACAGAAAATGTGCATGAATTATTGACAAGGCTGCTGGTAGATGTTGGAACTGACACCATTATGTTAGTTAATTGGTCTGGCTATCAGTCTGTCTCGAGTATATGGGTGTGTTTGTATGGTTTGACTCTGTTCCAGTTACTTTCAGCTCCTTTAACCCATGTCGATGTGTGTTTGTGTATATGTGAATTTGTCTTTAGGACTCAAGCAGAAATGGCACACACCTGCCGAGGCACAATTACCTTGGCGACGGTGCACATAGAGATGGGCGACACCTATCACTTTGTATTGACAAGTGGAGGGCGGAGCTACCACCTGAAGGCATATACAGAGGGGGAGTGTCAACGGTGGGTTTCTGCCCTGCAACAGGCCAAAGCAAACGCCACTCAAATGATGCCCCATTCAGGTGAGTCCTGCCACACTGCCAATGAAAAGCATCCCAGGATACACCTCAAAAGTCCAATTTACACTGACAGATTCAGACAAACGCCGGCAGTCACCAGATTACAGCACTTCACTTCTCAGACATTCCAAGACAAATTTTCAATCATGTTCAATCGGCAAAAAAGAGAGCTGGCAGACGGCGACTGGTAACACAGATCCGACAATGGTGTTATAACTAAGATATAGTTATCTTTTTTAGAACTGAGATATAGTTCTAAAAATGGTTCTTAATATAAAAGAATAGCAGAGTCTACTCGCACCACAACTATAACGATAACGGCACAGAGAAACAATGTAATTTTTTTCCAGCTAATGATAAAAACATTGAGAGCCAATCAGAATCCATCCTGCTTTATAAAGCTCAAGCATTTAAAGTGTTAGTTCACTCAAAAATGAAAATGATTTACTCACCCTCAAGCCAACCTAGGTGTATATGACTTTCTTCTTTTCAGCCAAACATATTAAAAATATCCTGGATCTTCCAAGCTTTATAATGGGAGTGAACAGAGAGACCTTCTGAAGCGAAGCTTAATGCATTTTTAAAAAAAAAACAAAACAAAATCTGTATTTATAACTTATACACTATAATCACTGGCTTCTGGTAACAGCCGGACACAAGTCACTTTGAAGATCATAAAATATAAGATAGTTTAGATTTTTTTTGCTCAATAGATAGTTCCTATAATTCTCAGTTTTCAAGTCATTAATATTATATTTAAAAAAATGTGAAAATGTTCATAATAAAGAATGAGGAGTGCGCACGTATCTAATTGTTATTATTTAAATAATCTGTCTTGTTCAGGCATTAGTAATACGTTTATCTCAGCCATGTACATTATTTTTAAACAGGTCTGCATTCTTATCTTCTCATAACCTTTAAGGCCCGTTCACACCTATAATGACAACAGACATTCTAAATATAATAGAATAACAGGGTTCACACCACATCTATAACCATAAAGGCACAGAGAAACAATGTCCTTTCTTGGAATCACTTTCAGACCTATTTTTTGTCCAGCTGACGAACGATAAAAACATTGAGAGCCAATCAGAATTTGCTAAATCCATCCTGCTTTAAAGAGCTCGAGCATTTAAAGAGCTCAAGCATTTAAAGCAATAGATAATTGGTTTGAGTAGAGCCAACTCAAATTAAACAAATTTGTTCAAACAAATGAACTTTTATGAGTATTTAGAACTTCTTTTTCTTTTGAGTTCACAAAACTGACACATTTTAAGTAATCTGAATCGTTTCATTTGTTTTGAGTTTTAAAAGTTCTTTTAATTTAGACTAACTTATATTTAACTGAAACTGGGCTGGGATTTCTATTTCCCAGCATGCTTTGCCATGACACTCAAAAGGGACAGTAAATGCCAAAATTAAGTGTTATGTTTGTTTTTTTTGTTTTTTTGCAAGATTGACGTTAAGTGGGAGTTTTAGTAATGTTTAATGTTTTGCTATATAAGTTTAGAAGAGTTTCTGTTATGTTTTAGGGTTACCATCATGGTGACGAGTGGAGCATGAGCTTAGTTTGACAGATATATGTTAAATGTATTATTTTGCTGTCCTCATTCAGCAAGTGCTATGCTATGCTAATGCTATCAAAGCATTGCGTAACCAATTAACAAGGTGGAATTTAGGTGAATTAGCTAAAATAATAATTTGAGATTACATACTATTTTTAAATTAAATGTATGAATTATCTTACTGAAATATTTCAAGTTTAGAGCAATTAAAAAGTATGATTACAAAATAAAAATATGCAAGTTCTGTTTACTGAAACTTTAAATTTCTTAACTTAAAAAAATTGAGGCAACTGATTACCTAATTTTTTTGAGTTTTGCCAACTTATTTGGGTTTATAGTGTGCTTATAATAAACAGAACATTGTTGTCAGCTGGTGTTGTATATAGTAGAACGAAACATGAATTTCCGTTTTCATTTTAAAGCACTTTGACAGTGCCAGTTTTATATAAATTGTTTATTTATTGCAGATTTGCCAACCTCACATGTAAAGGCTGTTACACAGTAAAATGATTTCCCACATAAACCATTTGTTCCTTTATGTAGGTTTGGTTTGTCTGGCTTGACTGAGTTAATCATTTAAAATATGTCTCAAATATCCCTAATAAAAAAAATACTGGAACCCCCTTACTATTTAAGGCAAATCTTACCTTTTTTAGTGCATTTATTTTTAACGAAATGCCACTAGGGGGTATCATTGTTCTTGAGTTTTTAAAGCTTATTTTTCCTTTCATATTTAAAGTATTCATAAATCTACAATTATATACAAAGTAATTATTATTTCCTCATAAATATGATTTTGTATTATCTGTGTGTTACATTTAATTTACAGGTTTCATTTAAAATTAAATACTGCAGTGCATGTCTTACTTTTTATTTCTATCCTCAGAATTCATTTTTTCTTAACTTAATACCCATAGCCTGAGAAAACATACAATTTATGTCAAATATCTTTGATATTTTAAATGCACAGATAGTTTTGAATGTGTTTCGACTCCTCCTACATTATTGCCTTTACATGAGCCCCTTTTATCCCGAATGTGATTAATATGCATACTGCAACACCTTCCCGTTTGGACGATTTCATCTGCTACTGAATGAAGTGACAAGCATATTAGCTCCGCCCACTGTGCAGGATGGAGAATGTGAGGGGAAAGAGGGAGGGCGAGAAGGAAAACAGGAGCGCGAGGGATGGGAGGGAAGCTTGGAAGGTGACCGAGAGGGAACGATGTTTCACGCTTTCATTCAAAAAGATTTCAACATCATCTTCACTGCATAAGCATTTGCCCTGTATTTATCAGTGATTCCATCCTCGAGAAAAGGTAGGACAAATTATAAATACATATGTTTGAATGGCATTTATGCAAAAACATGTCTTTTGTCTTAATGGAAAATAAATTCATAGCCAGTGTTTTATTTTAGTACTACTTGTATTTAATGGAATAATCTGCTGTACATCCTAATTTCAGCCTAGATTTCAAAGTTAAATATGCAGTAGCCTTTTATGATCAGTTACGGGAATGAATCTATTTTTATAGATGCTTTGACACATAGTGACTACTGTCTACAGTCAGTTCCTATCAGTCAACTTGTTGATGTTCGCATGTGGTCACATGCTCTTTCATGGGCCAAATACGTTTAGCGCTTACAGCTAAATCTCGGGATTTGCATTAGGAACCCATTGAGCTAATGTTTGACTTCACAACAGCATGATATGTTGTACAGCCTGCATTAATAAATACATTTTTACATTTTCAGAAAAAGAAAGTGCCAGTGTGCAGTGTTGTGGTTGTCTGGGTGTTGCTAGGTGGTTGCTAGCATGTTCAAAACTCCTAAGAGTCTGATTCGTCAGCGCCTCTTTACTGTACAGTAGTGTGAGAAACTTACAGCACGACTCTGTGCAAATCAGATTATCTGTGATACAAAGTAAGCAGTCTCATGGGCCAAATTGGATTTTCAGACAGCCAGTGAACTTTACTGTTGCTCGGTTTCGAAGATCCTTCTAGCCTTTTCCTCGCTCCACCTCCATTCATGTTCATCTCCACACTTTGAATCTTCCCTGTTAGTCTAGGTGTGGTTAGTCAGGGATGAGTCACTCGTCTCTCTCCAGCAGGTCAGGAGAAGGTGATCTTTGATTGATTCCCCAGCGCTGGTGCTTTTCCTCTTACGCCCACCGAGGCTGAGCAATCCTCTCTCACTCGCTCTATTTTAATTCCCCTGAATCCCACCTTCAGGACTCCCTCTCGCTGCTGCTCTGATGGAAGATGAGCACCTTTGGCAGGCAGGAGTTCACAGGCACACGATAGCTGTATGTGGCTCATCTGACTGGAGGAGTTCTCGCTCTCTTCTCTTTGATCCTGCTCTCTAGAGAGCCATACTTTTCCCGATTGTTTTCTTGGCAAGCATAAAACTACAGTCTTTTGCTTGGATTTGGGTTGAAGATGATTCGTTCAGTGGTCATGTAATCTTTGCAGCTGCTGGGTTTGGCACTGTAAAAAAAACAGCAAAAAGTTCTTCTAACAAATGTAAAAATAAATAAATAAAAAAGTAGCTTCAACTGTTTTTTTAGTAGGGGTTAGTTTATTATTTTGTGTAAACTGAACAAGAATACTCTAAAAATCTTTGTAACAAAAGTTCCTTTTTGAAATTGGAAAAACCCCAAAGATTATTGGACTGTTTCACAAGAGAATACTATATTTCAGCCTTCCTACTTAAAAACGCACGTATTATAATATGTACTTGCTGCTTCTTCTTCGTTACTACTTGTGAAATTTACTAGCAGTTACTGAGTGAAAAGTGTTTCAAAGTAAATCCTGCTTTTGACTCAATAAATAATCACAAGACTACATAAAACAAATTAATCATAGATAATACCAATACTATATAATAATACTACAATGAAAAACAAAAAGAAAACTTCATTATTGTTATTATTATTAATGCAATAATATGAAAAGTGCTATGTAAATTGTAGGAAATACATTTCTGTGTTTATTTTAGAACTGTTAAGCTTACAAATAATATATTATTATTAATGTATTATTAATTATACAATATTTAAAGAATTAGTTCACTTGAAAATGAAATTTTCCCATGATTTACTCACCCTCAAGCCATTCTAGGTGTATATGGCTTTCTTCTTTCTGATGAACACAATCAGAGTTATATTAATGAATATCCTGACTCCTCCAAGCTTTATAATGGCAGTGACGGGGCCCATTGAGTTTCAAGTTCAAAAGTGCATAGATATTTTACCTGATCCAAGTTTGAAATATGGATATTTTTCTTATAAAGCCCCATCGATTCGCTTCAGAAGGCCTTTATTAACCCCGGAGCTGTGTGGAGCACGTTTATGATGGACGGATGTGCTTTTTTGATTAAAATATGTTAAAAATATTATTACAATTTAAAGGAACTTTATATTTTGTACTATACTTATATAAAATGTAATTTATTCCTGTGATCAAAGCTGAATTTTCAGCATCATTCCTCCAGTCTTCAGTGTCACGTGATCCTTCAGAAATCATTCTAATATGCTGATTTGAACATCAACAAACATTTCTTATTATTATCAATGTTGGAAACAGTTGTGCTGCTTAATATTTTTTGTGATATTTTTTCAGGATTCTTTGATGAATAGAAAGTTCAAAAGAACAGCATTTATTTGAAACAAACAAACAAAAAAACATTATAGATGTCTTTACTGTCAGTTTTGTTTTAATGTGCTGCTGAATAAGTATTCATTTATTTAAAAAACACCTTACTGACCCCAAGCAGTAGTGAGTGTATATACATATATACACACATATAACATGTATAACAACAGGTCATTTAAAGGTCACACTTCTACCCAATTAATCTCCAGTCAGATATACAGATTGACTGAGTTTCAGTGAACAGTATGCCAGCATGTCATCTGCTCGTCTCTGTGTAGCTGCCTCAGGCTCCTACAAGCAAGTGCTTCCAAAAATGTCTTGCGTCACACAAGAGGCGATTTAAAGCCTGTCCTCGTCTATTTGCCAGTGAGTTATGGCCGTGTTGTGTGAGAGAGTAGGCAAAGCGAGACGCATTAGCCCATTTGTGTTTTTTCATTCTCTTTATAGCTTCTAAAAATAGCCATCCTTGCAATTGCGTGGGACCTAGTTTCCATGGTAACCATGTTCATTCACAGAAATCTGGTGTTTGAATGGGTTGGTTGTTGGTTATGACGCCTCTCTTTCACACTCGCTCATTCCATCACCTACTGCCCACATTCAATTATAATGTCCTTCAACTCTCCAATGTCATCTGAATCTGGATCTGTCTCCCTTTGATTGCGTCTTTGTTGTTTTCTTTCTGTTTGAACATGTTATCTTTCTTTCTTGTTGTCTGATGCCATCTCCTCTCATTACAGCCTCTGTCCATCTCTGTGGTCATTTTTCAGCATCCATTTACAGCTTGGCTGAAAAATATGCTTGTAATTGAAAAGACCTCCACAAAAGGACAGTTTTAGTTCTCATCTGTCACATCAGACCCCTCCAGCGCCGCGTCTGTGCTATTTATAAACTTGTTTTAGTTCAGCCTGTAGGACTGCAGTAAATTTGATCGTCTCTGTTGGCTGCAGAACATCATAACACACAATAACTTCACTTATTTAAAGGAATGTGCCATACTTTCGATTACCACAGGATGAAATTTTGAATCGTCCCTAAACAAACAAAAAGTGGATACAGAAATTCACTTAAAATGGAAGTCCAGAGGTTTTCAAACTTTTGAATGGCAAAGACCCCCAAATAAGATGATCCCCTTGCTAGGAACCCATTTCTTAAAAAGGCAGTTAGATATTTTTTACGACTCATTTTTACTCTGATAAACATTCAAATATTTCTTCTCCCACCTTAACAACTATTGTTCCCTTATGAGGGAACTTGACTCTGTGTCAGTTGTTGATGCCGTGGGTGTGGAACTCGGTTTCTGAAGCGAGTGTGAATTCACGCCAGTCTTACTGGCCGACGGCAGTCCGATGACGTCACGGAGGGCCTGAGCATATAAAAGGGTGCCTGCATTACACGTCATCAGCTTTGTTGTCTTCAGGAAGCTGTTTTGTTTGTATGTGCATGTGAAGATAAGAGATCTGTTCTTGCTTGATTTTCTCTTGAGGGAGAGAATCGAGCTTTTGAATGGAGCACATTAGGCTCCAGTGGGAGTTGGATGCACTCACTCGCTGTGGGTAGCTCTGTTTCTGCTTGACTCACTCTTGAGGGATGAGAGTCGAGCATTTGCACTTCACGGTTTGGGTCCCACGGCTGCTGAGGCGGCAAGACGGGATCGATAGTGGGGATTGTAGGGAGGAGTCTGATGAGAGTATTCTCTTTTGTGGGCTTCTCCTGATATCTCCATTGCTCTTAAGTCCAGTTTTTGGATGTGGAAGCTTTTTTTTTTTATAAGACCCATTACTCTCATGATGGCTTTTTTTGCATTAAAAAGATGTTGATAGACGTCAAAAACACATCCTTGATGTCTAAGCTAAAACAAGGCAACATTTTGTCTGTCAGTGAAAATTTTGCAAGTTATTTTGGCAAAAACGACATGTAACCAGATATCAGGGTTATTTGTTTTAAGTGGGTTACTCATAGCCGGACTACATCGGGTCTATAGTTAACCGAGATGGTGAAATGACGGCTATTGCTTGCTGGGTTCCGACCTGACTGAGAGCATATTATGTGGCCTGTATAGCTCAGAGGAATTAGGTGTGTTCACACTTGGCATGTTTGGTTCGATTAAAAACAAACCGTGGTGTGATTGCTCTGTTAGTGCGGTTCATTTAAATAAGTGTGAATGCTGCCATCTGAACCCTGGTGCGCACCAAACAAACAGACCAAGACTGCTGAAAAGATGGGTCTCAGTCCGCTTCCAAACAAACTTTGGTGCAGTTTGAATGAAATATGAACTTAACACGGACCAAAGACATATAAACAAACCAAAAACAGGACAATTAGACCCTAAAAAGCATAGAATGCTCACGCATACCTGTTTTTTCTCCTCATAGTCATGATGTTGCCCATCACAGTTTAGTAGAGGCATCAGTACTGCGTCTCCTTGTAGCGGAATTGTGTGTGTGACGGAGGGATTCCTTCCACTGTTTTGACCCCTTTACACATTTTATGAGCTCTTCACGAGTTCTCAGCTGATCAAAATACCATAATATGTAGGTTATGCACATACAACAAGCGCATTTATCCCAGCACACTGCATTGTTTTGTATGTTCAGTAAGTTCAGGTGTGCTGGGATAAAGTCAGGTTTTGAACATATCCCTATAACTTAAGGTTCGGTTTCTTTAGGTTTGGTGTTAAAAATGCAAATGTGAACGCTAAGCGGACCAGGATTAATGTTTTTTTTTTTTTCTTGTTCCAAACTAAACAAACCATGGAAACCAAACTACAAGTGTGAACACAACACACCCTTAGATGTCCAGAGAGAGTTGAGGCAGATATTTTCGACAAATCTGGCTCCTCCGCTGCCCCGCATATAAGCCTCAGTGCACTCACTGTTAAATGCAGTGAGGATGCTCTGCTCTCACTTAGCTCCTTCTTGAGGGATGAGAGTTAAGTGTCTTCACCTCACGGTGGCTTTGTGAGATTGTAGGTGAGAAGAATAGAGGCGGGTGTTCAAATGAATCCACCTCCACTATTCTAGCACTTTGTGGCTAATGGCAAGGCATATGAGGTGGTGGGATCAGTTAATGGTGCTTTGCAAACCATTAAATTTCTGCTCAGCAGTCCTGCCGGAGTGTTGTTTTGCATCCCCCCCACCCAAAACTGAGGAGGATGTTGGGACACTGGTGTTGCAGTGATACTATGCCTACCTATTGACTGTTATTATCGCCTGAGTAACCATCCGTGCCACACAGCACACAGTGGTGTTCAATAGCTTTCTATAGTTACCACAGAGAGGCGTCCAAAATTTTATCCAAAGCGACTTACAGAAGAACAAAGCATTCATTAAAAAGACCCAACAATCATTGTAGTACACAATGACATGTTTATTAGACAATTATATTAAGAAACCAGCTAGAGAAGAGAAGAAATGCAGATGTTTTTTGTTTTTTTGATGCTCTGATCTCGATGCTCCTTGATGCTCTGATCTTGCTCTCTGGCCTCTTCGGACCACCAGTGAAAAGTTACGGAGGAAGATTTCAGGAGATATATCCTTCTCTTGGGATCTGTGAGGGTTGAAGGAATAATATTGGGAAGAGATGGAGGAAACATAGATGGAGTCTGCCTTCATGGACCTATGGGAGGTTTCCTATGGAAGAGTTACAGAGGCAGATAGAGCTCCATGCAGTTCTGTCACCCTCTCCAGCTTTCTAGGCTTGGAGATTAGAATGGATACAGTTTATGTCTGCTCACTTCTATAGGAGAACCCTGTTTAATGCTTACATCCTGCTTTTACTGGGGCTTAGGCACAGAGTATGGACTAATGCTAAGAGCGTGAAGTCGCGGTGAGATGATCATCAAGCTCCTCCGGGGCCTAGGTCCAGATTATGGACTAATGTTAAGTGAGAGTGTTAAATTGCGGTGAGATGAGCCGATTCGCTTTCTTATCTGGTCCAGAGTAATGCTGCTGTTCAGCATGATCCTCTGATGTAAGGTCTTCCAAAGGCTGCTGATGGTGTTGGTTATTGTCATGGCGACCCCTTTGCATTTATCGGGTGCCCTCCCTCTCTCCAGCAGAGCTCCAGCATAGAAAGAAGAGGCTTGATGGATTAAAAACTGGTGTTTTTTATATAACACTTCCATTAGTCCCCCCAGCTTATTCAACTGGAAAGTGTTTGTGTAAACATAGTCATTATGTTGACACACTTCCTAAAGTTCATGAGGAATGGGCAGATGTTTAGAATGTAGTGGACTTTGTCACTACAGGTGTCATAAATTTGGGATTATAGGCTCCCCTCTCAAGGGTCAGTTAGTATGCTTATTGTTTAGCGCTTGATAGATGAGGGCTGAAGTGAACTAAACTGCAAAAGTGTCTCTCTCACCTGTTGCTCTTTGCAATCTATCAGATTGGGTATTAATAGTGTTATGCTCCTTGGGGATATCTGTAAGGTTGAGTTTGACAGATAATCTGTTGCCCTCCACAGTTCATCGACTGGGAGTTGAAGAAGGGCTGAGCTCCCTGGCCATATTAAGTAAGGGATCTTCCATTTTCTCACTTGTCATCCTCCCCTGTTTGCTATATTGGGTATCGAAGCAGGATGATGTTCCTTGTGAATGATCCCCATCCTCAGGCTACTCTAATGTTGGAACAAGGCTTTGAACAGGTCGGAATGGTGTGTTGTGGTTGGCGACCCATTACTTGTTGACCCTTAGGCTTGCATTCAGGTTTGGTATACGTAGAGTTGCTTTGAGTACTTATTTTATCACGTGGTTCAGCTGTTAGATGTAGTGCTTAGCTGAGGACTTAGTTGAGGCTATGTCTATAGTCTCCCCTGGTAGTTCTGCTCTTAGGGGCTCTGGGCTGTCCTGTAGCTGTGGATGGGACTGGTCTAATGCAGGAATACGAAATCAGAAACAGTTGAGCATGGAGGCTTCATGTTTTTTTCATGGGTTTTGCCTATAACACTGAGCTATCTAGGAAGTAAGGCTGTGGTGTCAAAGGATGCACCTAATTGGTTGCTGATGCATTTACTCTGGGTCGAGGCCCATTGAGTCCTTCAGTTCTTAAGCCTGAAAAGATTGTGCTTGGGGTCAGCATGGTGTAGTGGGTATTAATGTCCCCACAGTGTCAGCAACTGTGGAGTTCCCTTAGAAGGGAACATCTTAGGGTTATGTACGTAACCCCCCGTTCCCTGAGAAGGGAGCGTACACTGTGGTGTGTTGCCATGCTTCAGGCATGCCTGAGCATCTTCCTTCAGATAATTCAAATCTGATGATGTGTAATGCAGGCATCGTTTTAGGCTTGCTGCTATGGAAGCTTCATTTAAGTCATTGAAAAAATTCAAGACTCACTTTGCTCCGCACCGTTATGAATGCCAGTGCGGCTGTTCACATTTTACTTTCGGTTTGAAATT
This sequence comes from Paracanthobrama guichenoti, assembly GCA_018749465.1. Lineage (NCBI taxonomy): Eukaryota > Metazoa > Chordata > Actinopteri > Cypriniformes > Gobionidae > Paracanthobrama > Paracanthobrama guichenoti. The sequence goes on along the minus strand of CM031952.1, from coordinate 4,968,779 downwards.
AGCTTTTTAAAAGCCCCTGCCGGTGATACTGGTATTAACCGGTGGGAAAATTTCCTCACCGTCACATCCCTACATCCTTTTGTACACTTGGACGCTCCATGTAACATCATTGGCATTGGCGTGAATTCACACATGCTTCAGACACCGGGTTTGTGGGACACAGATTCTCAATCCCTTCTCATTGAAAAAAAAGTACAGTTCTTGAAATGTCTGGAATCACAAAATGAATTGTGGTTAAGTAATGTACCAATATAGACACTCCCAAGTTTCTCCTAATAATAAATTAATATACAGTATATTATAGTTATAGCTCTGTTAATATTATGTAGAGGGCCTTTGAATGTATTATGTTGAATGGGGGGCTTTTGAGTCAAAATGGTTGAGAACCACTGCATTGGAAAATTGTGTATAAAAAGATTTCAAATATTTTTTGTGTTAATCGAAAGCATGTTATATGCTGCCAATGGACATTTCTCTGCAAATTGTAAATTCAAAATTGACGCAAATGCAAATAAGGCTAAGCTTTACTTAACTTATAACATCTTGTCATTAATTTGCAATCTATCTCTCCATTTATCTCTTTTCTGCAGATGACTCTGGTGACGAGGGTCCATTAGCCCAGCCGGATCGTGCTTTGATCCAGGGGGCGCTCAAGACTCTGGCCAGCAAGCTTGAAGACCTCAACACCTGCAATGAGCTCATAGGGAAGCACGGTGCCGCCCTCCAGCGCTCCCTCAGTGAACTGGAGGACCTGCGCACACCCAACGACGGCGCCGATAAGCTGAAGACCGTTAACGAGCGAGCCACTCTCTTCCGCATCACTTCCAATGCTATGATAAATGTGGGTCTCACTATTGACACAGCATATTAAACAAAATCAAATTAATCATGAATCTAATTGTTTGGTCTTTTTATTAGGCCTGCCAGGACTTTGTGGATCTAGCGGATACACACAGCCGGCGGTGGCAGCGTGCGCTTCAGTATGAAAGGGAACAGCGCCACCACCTGGAGGAGACTATCGAACAGCTAGCCAAACAGCATAACAATCTGGAGAGAGCCTGGAGGGAAGCGCCCAGTACACACAATAGTGAGACTTTTTTCTTCCATTAAGCACAAAAAGAGTTGTTTTGCAGAATGTCCAAGCTGCTTTTTTCTCTACAATGAGTGTGAAGAGTAAACTGAGGCCGTCATGCTCCAAAAAGTACAAATAGAATAGAAAACAGTTATTTTAAATTGTAATACTATTTCACAATATTATTGTTTTTTACTGTATTTTTGAAGTGTTAAACTTTTCCAAAACATTAAAAAGCTGACCTAGCACTAAATGAGATTTTCCATGTGTTGCTCTTCAGAAGGGACAGAACGAACACCGGAGGGGGAATCCAGTGAAGAGAATGAAGACATAGAGTTCTTTGATGCCATGGAAGATTCTCCAGCCTTCATCACAGTGCCTGCAGACGATCACTCACAGCACAGGTTCATATATAGATCACAATAGTTGATGGCTTTTACTCACTGACGGCACACCCACAGTCCAATCACTGACCATCTGATGCATATAAAATAACAAGATCAGATTTTATTGGCTGGCTGTTTGCAATTTCTGGGAGTCAGAGTGCCCAGGTTTTACTAGCTCACTTATGCTAATCTTCACAATTGTTTTAGCTTTTTCAATTATCATTTATGTTATTCATGTCAGTTAGATGGTCTTTACCTGTATAAATGGGTAGTTCTCTGCCAAAATAAGTGCAATTATTTGGAATAATTGTGAATACTGTGAAACAAATAGTTTTTCAGCATTTGTGTTTATCTACTCTGTGCCTAAATATAGAAATGATCTTCCTCCACTACAGTATATACAGTATATATTATATATATATATATATATATATATATATATATTTAAGAGGCAGATGATGTTTCATCCTTCACTTGTGTTTCTCTGTGTGTGTCTCTCAGACACCTGAGTAGAAACCAGAGCGTGACCAGTGGAAGTTTATCCAGTAATTGGAGCCAGGACGACAATGTGAGTTTAGGCTTTTTGTTTAGCCGTAATATATCCAAACTAAACCACACATGGAAAATAATGTTAAACATCTTGATTAATTCACTCGAAAATGAAAATTTGGTGATCATTTACTCACCCTCATGTCGTTCCAAACTCATAAGACTTTTGTTTATCTTCAAATCAAAACACAAATGAAAATATTTTCAGTGAAATCTGAGAGGTTTCCCTCCCCTCACTCACTCATTTAATTTGCTCTGGATGAATATTGTTGGTGTTACAGGGCTTGAATTTAGGCATGGCATTGCGCGTAGTGCGCATAATTTTACTCATTCCTGCAGATCTGAGAGCCACCTCTCAGTACTAAATTAAGATCATGATAATGTCAAAATGCCAGTCTTGGCGAGTATTCACGTAAACACAGTCAGTTATGTTTTAAGTGAACGTAAACAGTTGAGAAAGAAAACACACGTGTATCAGTATAATGGATCCGTGTGGCAGGTCTTAAAGTGACAGCAACCTAATATACCTGCTGCTAAATTATAAGATAATATTAAAAATATCTATATGGGAGTTTTTCCCCATGGTATCGATGTCAAAATTGTGGCCAGTGAAAATGATGAGTGGCTAGTAACTTTGGAAAACCATTAGCCACAGTGGCTGGTAAGCAAATAAAGGTAATATCAAGCAAAACATTTTTTTTGAGCATCAAATCTCAGCATATTAGAATGATTTCTGAAGAATCAGAATGATCTCTTAACGTTTTGAAGCATCAAAATGGGTGAATATACTTTCAGTGGAGGGACAGAAATATCTCCATTTGTGTTCTAAAGATGAAAGATAGTCTTTAGGTTTGGAACAGCAAAAACAATGATGTAAATGATGACATAATTTTCATTTTTGGGTGAACTGTTCCTTGTTTGTTCACTAAAGTGTCTTATCTGTGTTCACAGGACAGTTCTGGTAGCTACTTGCGCAGGGGCAGACGCTGTCGGATCCCAGATAAGCCCAACTACTCTCTTAACCTGTGGAGCATCATGAAGAACTGCATCGGCAAAGAGCTCTCCAAGATCCCCATGCCTGTAAGAGGAGTCTCAGATCTGGTGTGTTGTGTAGCTGACTCTTCACATGGATTTGAATGTGTCTGAATCCACACTTCCAGGTGAACTTCAACGAGCCGCTTTCGATGCTGCAGCGTTTGACGGAGGATCTTGAATACAGCGAACTCCTGGACCGGGCGGCACGCTGCGACTCCTCTCTGGAGCAGATGTGTCTGGTAGCCGCCTTCTCCGTCTCATCCTATTCAACCACCATCCACCGCACAGGGAAACCCTTCAACCCTCTGCTGGGAGAGACCTATGAGCTGGACCGCGTGGAGGAGTACGGATACCGCTCCATTTGTGAACAGGTCCGAGACTACACTCATAGTACACAAATATTCATTTGATTATATATTATAATAATATTTTTCTTCAGCAAGGATACATTAAATTGATCAAAAGTGACAGTAAAGACATTTATAATGTTACAAAAGATTTCTATTTCAGATAAATTGTTCTTTTGAACTTACTATTCATCAAATATTACCTTTCTCTCTCTCTCTCTCTCTCTCTCTTTCTGTCTCTCACAGATAAGTCATCACCCTCCAGCAGCTGCCCATCATGTGGTATCGCAGCGAGGCTGGACCCTGTGGCAGGAGATCACCATCGACAGCAAATTTCGTGGCAAATACATCTCTATCATGCCGTTAGGTGATCCATCATGAGGAGCTTCACGTTGTCACGCACACAATCCATCAGTCACAGCTCCTTTTAGGCTATTGAATAGTTACCACTTTTCTAGTTTATTATGTACACAATCCAGAGTTGATCAAAACCTTGATTACCTAGAGGAAATATAAAGCAGAACAAAACAGTAATAATGTGTTAAAAGTGATCACTAAATTTTTTAAATTTAAATCTTAATGTAACTTGTGCACATGCAAATGTGTATATATAGATTTGCTGCTTCCCGGGAAACGCTACTTCAAAGGAACATTTCTTTGGTGGAATGGTTTCTATTTTTACAGAGCCTTTTATACTAATGTTTATTGCAGCTCTCCCTGCAGCTTTGAGCTGTTTTTAGAGCGAATCAACGTGGTTCGCTTACATTTCCAGGTGCATTTCTCCTTCTCATGCTATTGTTTGGTCATAATGCCTCTCTTTGCTCTCTCCAGGCAACATTCACCTTAAGTTCCACGCCAGTGGGAATCACTACGTATGGAGCAAGGTGACCTCCACTGTGCACAACATAATTGTGGGCAAACTATGGATTGACCAAGTACGTGCTCGGTTTCTGTTGGTTATGTGTTCATATTACTCTACTCTTCTGCTATGTATTACGCTCGCTTTAATGTCGTTCCAAATCAAACAAAATCACCATAAAAGTATTATTAAAGTAACCCATAGGCGTATACTGTATATATTTTAGTATTATTTATATGCAATTATTGTACTGAATATTTTTAAATCTTTTCCGCATTTTTTTTACATTTTACTTTAAAGCTGCAGTCCGTAACATTTTGCGGTTAAAAAATATGCAAAATAAATTTTTATGCAAGTACACAACCAGCCAGTGTTCAAACTATCTCCTTACCTTAGCCCGATTCACAACGGTAAGCTTGTAATAATGTGGAAATTCAAGCATGCTTTGCATCATTACGTCACATCTGTACATAAATGAGTCCGGCTCGCATGTGAGGATGCTGCGGGTGGTGGATCATTTATAGCCTTTTCTCACAGCAGCTGGAATAATTTAATTTATCATTCTGATGGCGGATTGTAATCCAGAAAGGTCCAAACGACAATCATAAGTGACAACTGGAGATTCATCCATAGTCAAAGCAAAAGATTGTACAGAAGACTGTACAGAAATGTAAATCTACAGGTAACGCTAAAACACACTAAATACACGTAGTCACGCAATGCTGATGTTGTTAACATTGACAACTTGAGAACAAAGTATAACAATAATAATAATTTGCATGGCTTGATGTGATATGAGCTAAGCGATCGTTAGATTTAATCACTGTTGGTAGTGTGATTTGTTGTAATGCTTTTTTTTCTCAGTTGGTCAGAACAAAAGTGGCAGAAATGTCACTTGTTCAGATGACATTTTCTGGTGAAAATTCTTATTTTGGTCATACTTCCAAGATGTAGAATCTGTGATTCTGAAGTACAGTATACACACCGGTGTGGTGAATGAATGACAGCCACACATACTCCTCAAAACATTAGATTCATCCGCGCTGAGGAGCCATGTTGATGCACAACCTCAAACAAAGATGGCGACAAAGAGGCAAAACTTACGGACTGCAGCTTTAATTTTCAGTAATTGTCTTTTTTATTTTTATATATATTTATTTTGCTTTATTTTATTTCACTTCTAATTTTAGTACTTTTTTAATTTTCGTCATTTTTGTTTACGTTTAGGTTTTTCATCTAACATTTATATTTCAGCTTTATTTAAATGAACAAAAACACATTTTAATCGTTTTAGTTAACAGTAATGATTCTGAAGCTGTACCAGACTGAAAAAAAATCTTTATTGCTGCTCTCAAATCAAACATGTCACCATTTTATGTTTTACATCAGCAACTTGAGGGTGGTTTTAAATTATGAATTTTTATTTTTGAGTCAAATTTATGGTTTGAGTCCACCCACGTGGTGTGGCATTACTCATCTTAAAGTCACCACTGACACTGCTCTTCTCCATCTGTCTTCCGCCCCATCATTCAACTCCAGAGGAAACCGGAAGAATTATTACAGTTCTAGATTGTATCAGTGTGGGAATGCAGTTAAAATAAATTTACCATCAAGGCATGATAGACCATATAATATATACAGTATATTCCTTAATTCTAATCCAAACAACTTCTGTCATTACTGCAGCTCTGTCATTATTATTAATTTATCACTCTTTGTCTGATGCAGTCTGGGGACATTATAATAGTGAACCACAGAACCAAGGATGCGTGCCACCTCAAATTCTCCCCTTACAGCTATTTTTCCAGGGATGTTCCCCGCAAGGTCAGTCCGTGCATTAATCACCTCTATTTCAGTCCCGAGTTTTTCCAGCATGTGAAATGCAAGGCTGTGTGCTACTGCCCTCTGCAGGGTATTAAGTGTAACCACAAGAGTGTGAGCTGTGTGTCCTGTCACTAGGTAACAGGCGTTGTGACGGACAGTGAAAGCAGCGCCCACTACATTCTCTCTGGAACGTGGGATGATAAAATGGAAAGTGCAAAGATCATAGAGAGCAGCCACGGCTGTGGAGGATCTGAGGGCAAGCAGAAAACTGTCTATCAAACTCTACCACCAAAACTACTGTGGAAGAAATACCCTCTCCCGTAAGAATCAAACTATTCCTATCTATCTATCTATCTATCTATCTATCTATCTATCTATCTATCTATCTATCTATCTATCTATCTATCTATCTATCTATCTATCTATCTATCTATCTATCTATCTATCTATCTATCTATCTATTTGTCTATCTATCTATCTTTATCTATCTATCTATCTATCTATCTATCTATCTATCTGTCTATCTATCTATCTATCTATCTATCTATCTGTCTATCTATCTATCTATCTATCTATCTATCTGTCTATCTATCTATCTATCTATCTGTCTGTCTGTCTGTCTGTCTGTCTGTCTGTCTGTCTGTCTGTCTGTCTGTCTGTCTGTCTGTCTCAATCCTGTCCTGGAGGCACCCCAGCCCTGCCCATTTTGTGCGTCTCCCTCATTTATCACACCTGATTCAACTCATCAGCTCATTAGTAGAGACTGCAAGAACTAAATTGGGTGTGTCTGATAAGGGAGACATACAAAATGTGCAGGGCTGGGTGCCTCCAGGACAGGTTTGAAAACCACTGGTCTATCGATCATTTTGCATGTGATGGCTTACACAATAAATAATGTTTATAAATTGTGAAGAGTTTGCCTCAGTTTCACTTCAACAAGCCATGTGCTTTTAGTCATTGTGCAAACTGTAGACAATTGTACTACCTCTTTTGCACAAAAGAAATTCTAATCTGATGTGAACAAGAAACTAATTGTTCAGAGATCTGAATTTATTGTTATGAGGAAAAAAGTTCATTCGAGAATTGAGCCAAAACGATTCTCACCGTCTGTCTTTTTATATATTTTTTTATTTATAATATTAATAAATTATATTTTTCTTTTAATATTTTGTTTAGTAAATATATCTTTCTATACTCTCATTGTGCTGCTGTAATTCCAGCGAGAATGCAGAGAACATGCATTTTTTCTCTTCTCTGGCCTTGACTCTGAATGAGCCTGAGGATGGTGTGGCCCCTACTGACAGCCGTCTACGGCCCGACCAGCGGCTGATGGAGGCGGGTTTGTGGGACGAAGCTAACGCCGAGAAGCAGCGTCTGGAAGAGCGTCAGAGACTGGAGAGGAGAAAGAGAGAGGCGCAGGCCAACCTCGCACTAGAAGAAGGCAAGACAGAACCTCAGACGCTCATATTGTTTAATATACTTAGTAGGCAGTACATTACAGTGCAGTAGGCTAGTATTCCATTATCTCAATAAAGATGTTTTGTTCTGGATTCGACAGGCAAAGAAGCAGAGAGCTACCAGCCAATGTGGTTTGAGAAAAGGACTGATACAGAGACAGGTGAGAACAGCTACCTGTACAGAGGAGGCTACTGGGAAGCCAAAGACAGACAAGACTGGAATCAGTGCCCCGCCATCTTTTGAGGCCTCTCTTCCACCGGGACCAGCTTGCCATTTCGAATCATTAGGAAAGCTGCTTACCGATGTTTCCCATTCCAAGGAGTTTCAAAGATGTGGATTATACTGATTCTGTTCAGTCTCTACTAAGGCACCCACATGTATATAAATATATATATCTTAATTTGGAGTGTATTCATGGGGGCATTGGGACACCTGTATTGTAGCAGGGAAAATTCACATTGCATGGAGAAAAAAACAAAATATTTTAAGCACAATAGATGGAGGCACTTTATAAACGTCACAGTGAAAGACACTAATAACATTAAGGATCTGGGGAATGTAACACTTCACCAGGGATAAGATTCTTCCTCAAAGCTTTTGCTGATTGCTTCAGGTTAACTGTATGACAACCCATGAATTATCCACCGTCGTGTGATAAAAGACATTCAGAGCATATGCTACTTTTGAAGTATGGAGACCGAATGCCCTCAAGACTGTGTTCTTCCATTGAGCTGTAGTATAGAATAAGTGCTGTGCAGTTTCAACAGTGCAAACATGCTCCATACGCAACCTAGATAGAATCCAGATCAGTGAATTGATGTTGCTTCTACAAAATAACAATTATCAAAGCTAATTTATTAGATATATAATGTGAGAATTCCTTTTTTAGCCTGTTTAGTTATTTAGCACAAGCGTAATGTAAATGTCATTGTGTAGATGATGAATTACGGCTTAATTGAGATTCTCCATTTAGAATCATGGTTAGATGTGTGCAAACATGCTAAAATTCAACGGCACATTTATTTAGTTAAGTAGATGAATTAATAACACATGGCACATTGTGGAGTATGACTCATCTGCATGCAGTGCAGATTTTTAAAAAAGAATTATGCAAATTAAGCATGCATTTCAACAGATACGTTCATAAGACTTACAGGAAAGTACATGGTGTCAGATCACATTTTAGGGTGTTTGCAAACTTTTGGCCTTGACCATGTTGTCAGTAACTAGCATTTTTGTGGTGGCAATACTTTCTATTTTCCAGTATTAGCAGCTAAAGCACATTAACACTACATACACCCTTCCTGCTGCAAGGAAAAGTGGTCTGGAATACTGGCCGAAAACTGTAACCAAAATGAGGATGAAGAAAACTAATATTTAGGCATTAAAAACTTTCACAATGTGAGCAGACCAGTGTTGTATGTGCACTTTAAATGTCAGGAAGTGTGTTAGTACATTGTACACTGATTAAACTTCATATTTACCATCTGTGTTTGAGTTTTTCAACCATTTCAAAATTACACTTTCCAAAAGTACGCAGTATTAACCAGATATATCGATAACATTAAGCTGATTATTATAACTATATAAATTGATTAAATAGGATGCTGATATGGTGATGTAGAATGTGTTGGATATTCCAGGGACTCTTATTGAAGTTCATCTCACTAAAATGTTCACTTTAGACTATGATGTGAAGTTGTCTTTTAATTGTCAAAATAATCTGAATATATACAACGTTCAGGCATAACATTATGACAGGTGAAGTGAATAACACTGATTATCTCTTCATCACAGCACCTGTTAGTGGGTGGGATATATTATGCAGCAAGTGAACTTTTTATCTAAAAAAGTTGATGTGTTAGAAGCAGGAAAAATGGACAACTGTGAGGATTTGAGCGAGTTTGACAAGGGCCAAATTATGATGGCTAGACGACTGGGTCAGAGCATCTCCAAAACTGCAGCTCTTGTGGGGTGTTCCCAGTCTGCAATGGTCAGTATCTATCAAAAGTGAGTGAAGGCTGGCCCGTGTGGTCTGATCAAACAGACGAGCTACTGTAGCTCAAATTGCTCAAGAAGTTAATGCTGGTTCTGATAGAAAGGTGTCAGAATACACAGTGCATCGCAGTTTGTTGCGTATGGGGCTGCATAGCCACAGAACAGTCAGGGTGCCCATGCTGACCCCTGTCCACAGCCTAAAGAGCCAACAGTGGGCACGTGAGCATCAGAACTGGACCACGGAGCAATGGAAGAAGGTGGCCCGGTCTGATGAATCACGTTCACTTTTACATCACATGGATGGCTGGGTGCGTCACTTACCTTGGGAACACATGGCACCAGGATGCACTATGGGAAGAAGGCAAGCCGGCGGAGACAGTGTGATGCTTTGGGCAATGTTCTGCTGGGAAACCTTGGGTCCTGCCATCCATGTGGATGTTACTTTGACACGTACCACCTACCTAAGCACTGTTGCAGACCATGTATGCCCTTTCATGGAAATAGTATTCCCTGGTGGCTGTGGCTCTTTCAGCAGGATAATGCGTGGAGTCTAGTGGAATCTAATCTAGTGGAGTTCATGCCTCGACGCGTCAGGGCTGTTTTGGCAGCAAAAGGGGGACCAACACAATATTAGGAAGGTGGTTATAATGTTATGCTGGATTGGTGTATACATTCATTATTTATATATATATATATATATATATATATATATATATATATATATATATATATATATATATATATATATATATATATATATATATATATATATATATATATATATAAATAATGTGTGTATATGAAAGATGAGAACAATAAATTATATGTTTCATATTTTAAGGGTTTGTTTTGTAGCATCACAGCCAGTAGATGGCGCCAAAGTACTTGGAATAGCGCCAGAACAATATTTGGTAAAATTACTGTAAAATACAACATAATGGCAAAATACAACACAACGTTGTTTTAATCTTCTAGAAGCAATTTAATGTTCTGGCACCAAAACAAACTGAAATCTACAAGGTGAATATAAAATATTTGTATATCTCATGAACAGGCAGACAGAATGTTCTGCTGTAGATGCATTTAATATTGATCAAATGTCTAGATGTTTTATTCCACATTGATACTATAAAGTAAATATGATGGGTGGCAACATTGCTCAGTTAATCTTTATATTCACAGTAGGCCTATTATTTGTTGCACCCTGAACACTCCCATTAACGGAAAATCCTGATCCACTGGTTCAGAAGGGCAGATTTAAAGAGATAGTTCACCCAAAAATGAAAAGTCTGTCATCGTTTACTCACCCTCAAGTTGTTCCAAACCTCTATGAGTTTCTTTCTTGTGTTGAACACAAAAGAATATATTTTGAATAATGTCGGTAACCAAAATTGATGGACCCCATTGACTTACATAGTATTTTTTTTTCTTACTACATAAGTCAATGGGGTCCATCAACTGTCACATTCTTCAAAAATATCTTCTTTTGTGTTCAACAGAAGGAAGAAACTCTTGTTTGGAACAACTTGAGGGTGAGTAAACGATGACAAAAGTGGCACTTTTGGGTGAACTATCCCTTTAACCAGGTTAAACTCGCTCATCATGTTGGGCTCAAAAGCATTTAATATCCATCTAAGTCACAGGCCTTCATCAGTCAAGCTACATTATCTTGCTTATTGTATTACACTGTAAAATGACATTTTTGACTGTCATGAAAATCTAAAAGCTTTATTGACCGTATTGTTAACCTTTTTTTAGCTGGAGTTACAGTGTTTGAATATATAAAACAATACATAAATAGATTTTAAAAGGTATGGTTAAAAATATCCAATTGATCAATAAATGTATGTTAACGAAATGAATAAATAAACACGCATTCTTTGAGATGCTCGCGTATTTTTTGTGTGAAACCGATTGTCCACGTGCCAGCAGCACGCGATGGGTCGGTCACCTTTCAGCAGGCGCAGTGAATGAATAGACGGGGTGACGTACTGCACAGCTGATCTGGCAACAACTGGCAGCTGAGCTCACAGAAAGGGCCGAATGTGTCTCCGCGAAGGGTATATTTAAACGCATCTAGCTTCAGCAGTGAGGGGAAAAGGTAAGAGACGACGCAAATGCGTTTGATCATACTGTGCGCTTGGATGCTGATGTGTTGTGGTGGTATTATAGGCTACTCTAGTGTTGATGCGGGCTGGTTTGTTGTTTATGTCCTCTTCACTGAACGTGACAATAAGCGTACGATGAGACGATCAAGACAAGTCATTGATCCAACAGTAAGGAGAGGAATATATGACACGCTTCGGCTTGAACAACCTCCATGGATATTTACAAACGGGACTTCAAATATACCGATGCTGCGGTGACTAGACGTCATCGACCAGCGTCATTTGCACACATATACGGGCTTGTTTTATTATGCAATGCATTGCAACTCTCTTGTTATTGTTTAAACTGGATAATATGTAATTCTTGGTAAATATGGCTTGGCTGGACAGTCGTCGCAGTCTCAGGTTCCCCATCAAGGGATCCCGGATGAAATAAGCCTCTATGGACCACAGAGCGACCATTTGCTGCGATGTCAATCTAAAAGCCACAGGCAGCAGTGAAGTCGGCGACAAAAACATGCAGCGACTCGCTATCCCGACTGTTTAATTAACATAGCCACTAATTTGTTTAGGATTTGCGTATACCGAGTCATTTTCATAGAGCATTTTGAATAAACAGGGCCCACCAATCCAAAACCGGCAGGGCAACACAAGCCGATTTCTGATTGGCAGACTCGGTGGATTAATTTGCCTGCGCTCTCCCGGTGTCGTGAGGAAACGAGTCCTATGGTCCTACCTCGAAATCGGGTCTCTACTAAGTACACACAAACAACATTAGAATATGTATAGAACTGCGTAGTGCATACTATATAGTGCATAAGAAAACAAATTACATTGTAATATCTTTCACTTGATAAACTGTTTCTTGATAAAGTAACACTCAATTCACTTGATACAATAAATAATAAACAAATAAATGAATATTATTTTTCTTTTACATTATTTGTTCTTTTAGTAGGCTAACTGAAATATTTGGATATTTCACATAATTACATTAAAGATTGTTGTGAATAGGCCTTCACGTAGGGGCGAATGCACAGTAAGCTATCAGGCTAATCTGGTATCTGTATGCTAGTGCATTAATAAAACCCACATTAATGGTCATTATAAAATAACAACATGAATTTTAATGAGATTTTGTAAGAATTGTAAACAGGCACTAAAGAGAGTAACTATTACAAGTTCTTTGAGCCAATGGGATCGCTTGGTGACCCGATTTGACGGCCTTATCATTACATTAACTCAAATAATTTGTTGATTCAGATGAGCCTTTGGCTAAATTCCATAAAGCATACTACTCTTTCCATTCTTGCAAAGATTGAAATATCGGCAGAAATAGTAAGGATGTTTGAGTAAAGTAATAGATGCCCCAGCCACGTTTAAGTCCAAACCTGGAAAACCTGCACTTAACCTTTTCATGGGCATTTTGTTAGTTAGACAGATATCGTGATGTATCTTTATAGGATTGTTTAGCAATATATTGATTATTGCAAAATTGCCGTATCGTGATATTATCGGTATCCTGATCCATGTATCGTGAGGTACCCTGTGATTCCCACCCCTATAAACAACTGAGGATCACACACTACCAGACTTTAAGTCTTTCTGAAAACAAACTCGGGTAGTAGTCAGACTGCAAATTGGGGCAAAAATCGTTGCAATAGTCCTTTCTTCCTTATTGTGACGTATATTCTGAGTGAAACAGCTTCTTAAGGAAAAATGTGCAAGACTTGATTTTGTACATGGCAAATTGATTGGATCGTTGGAGAAGAGATGTCGCTGCACGAGGGAGGGGAAGTTGTTTTGCACTGATTCTTGAGATAAGGGACAAAACATGTTTTAGATGTTAAAAAATATAAACTAACACTACATTATTAAACATTTATCATGAACCATGTAAGGGAACAGGTTATGAAAATATTTTTTTCTAAAAATTGATATTCATTGACTTCATAACTTAATTTGTGTACTCCATCAGGTGCACTAACAAGCATGCTAATTTAATCCATCCGTAATATTGGTTTTCACTAATTGAGCTATGTCATAAAATACATTGAGCCCCCATATTTATAATTATATTCAATATTTACTTTTTGTATTGTTTAATCTCTTAAAGATCTCTGCCTTTTAATGTAACTGTGTATTTGTTAATTTGTTGCATTTTTAAACACTTTGTTTGGCAGTTTTACATTGAGACCTCGTGCTGAGGACAGGTTCAATTACATGTTTCCAATTATAGTGAGTGATTTTAAAATAATACTAAAGAAATGATTTAACAGCATAAGCAATGAATTCCCTGAGTATACAAACTTTTTAAGTGTTTTTATTTTGTTGATATTTTTTAACATAAATTGGGCTTTTGTGTTTAGGACGTGTTTTGTCCCTTATCTCAAGAATCAGTGTTTGATTAAAGATTAGGAGGGCACATGAAAAATGATGTGGATGGTTAAATCTTTTTTTATAATAAATACTGCAATATTCAATAAAAAAAAAATAAGAATGGTCAATTTTGATATTATGGTGACTTTAAGTAGACAAGTGATCAAGTGAAAAGAGCGCAAGTGTGTGAATTGTGACAGTGCGATTTCGAGTCCAGCTAAAGAATCAAGATTCATTCAAAAGAACCGATTGGTTCCCGAATGGAAAACCGCTACCTCTCATGCCTAAAACGTCCGTGCCTTACGTCACAAACCAGACCAGCGACACATAATAACACGTGTAGGCGAGACGGAATGCTCCCTCTCTGCTCCCAAAACACACGGTTGCTATAGCGGGTCAAGACAGGACTTCACACTCGGCTTTGGGTCTTTCAACAGAGAGTGAATAGCCTACTCTGACTCGTATAATATTGTTACTACCTGCGGTTTTTTGATTTGTGGAGATGAATTATTTATTTACGTTGCGAGCTAAAGATGTGTTTACCCTGCAGGTGCGAAGATGAAACGAACATGATCAGTATCGATGGCCCCTCCACCAAGTGTGCGGAGACCCGGGACACCGGGAAGAGAGAGAGGCAACCGCCAGAAATGCTGCACCTCATGTTCGCGGTCTCCGTGTGGCTGGTGACGGGCACCACCATATCCAGCCTCAACAAATGGATATTCACCGTGTACAATTTCAGATACCCGCTGCTTCTGTCAGCCCTCCACATGCTGACGGCGATAGTGGTGGACTACGGACTGATCAAATGCAGGGTTGTCCAGCACAGAGGCATCGGCGAGCAGGATTTAACCGCCAGCGCCAAATTCAAAGTGTTCCTGTTGAGTTTGACATTCTGTGCCAGTATCGCGTTTGGAAATGTGGGACTCAATTATGTGCAGCTTTCGTTCGCACAGATGATCTACACCACTACGCCGCTGTTCACACTGGCGATTTCCACGCTGATTCTCGGAAAGCAGCACCACATCCTGAAGTACACCGCGATGATGCCCATCTGTCTCGGGGCGTCGTTCAGCATTATGGGCGAGGTCCAGTTCGACCAGATCGGCTGCTTGTTTGTGTTCGCCGCCACCATGTTAAGAGGCGTAAAAACCATTCAACAAAGTAAGTCATATAGCGTCGCGAATGAGATTCTTTTAAGCGAACCGATTCATTCGATTCGTTTTAGTGAACTGGTTATCGCTGAAATGTGTAGCCATTCATTTTCGTTATAGACCTACACATTCATGGTTTTCAATGTCATTTAAAACCTAGAATTTTATCTGAGTGATTCCATAGCTGGAAATGTCATATAGTTATTGATTTATTTATTAAATATTAAGATATAAACCGCTTTTGTAAGGGCAACGACTGTTCTGTAAAAGTCAAGAAATCAACAGGTCAAATTAACGGGATAGTTCACGCAAAAATGACTTTCCCTCATGTCTTTCCAAATCTCTAGAACAAAAATTAAGATATTTTTGAAATCTGACGGCTTTCTGTGCCTCCATTGACAGCTACGCAACTACCACTATGATGCTTTAAAACTTTAGAAATAGATCGTAAAAAAAAAGCAGGTTCGGTTGAGTGTCTGTTTGTTCGCTGATCAATATGTGAATAAAAGCCTAAATTCAATATCTGCTCATCATATAAAGCGATCGTGTCTCTTCAGAATATTTTGGACTAAACCGCTCAATTCATATGGATTAGTTTTACGTTCTCTTTATGAGGTTTTTAAAGTGTCAAAGTGGTAGTTGCATAGCTGTCTATGGAGGGACAGAAATCTTTCAGATTTAATCAAAAAGATCTTCATTTGTGAACGAAAGTCTTACGGGGTTTGGAACAACATGAGGGTGAGTGATTAGAGACAGAATTTAAATTTTGGGGTGAAATATCCCGTTAAGGCAAGTATATTTCACGTTATTCCTAGACAAGTCAAGTGATTTCAATAGTGTCAGCTGAATCATTAAAAAAAGAATCGGCTCACAAGAACGATTCGTTTGCGAGTCGGATGACTAGTGAGCTTTCTCATAACCTGCTGCTGATCTGCAGAGCTTTTTCCCGATCAGTTTGACAGTAAAACATGTGTTCAAAGTTTTAGAAAGGTAATTGATACCATCTAAATTCATCATCATTATAATTTTAAAAGGTCACTGGCTCTTTTATTGCCATATGAAAATATTCTTAACCAAATGTTGCTGACAGCAGAGTCTATTTTTGTCTCTCAAGGCTAGCTCTTGGTCAGTATGTTCCACATTGCTGTAACTTCCTAGTGTCTGTCTGAGTCATAGTGGAGAAAGTCTGTCTGCCAACACATCTGTCTGTCTGGCACATCCTGTTCCAGAGACTCACGACTCACGAGTGGCTACATGCTGGCGCTGTTGTTCTAACCTGATTTCCCAAGTAGCAAATTGACTCAGTAACAGAGGGGGATTGACTACTGACTGTTTTTTTTTTCTTTAAATGAGTGTCAGCTGAGCTCCATTACACTAAGTGACCACCTCACTAGAATAATTATGTAGGTGGTTGGCTCTGAGAACATCAAGGAGCCAGACCGGACTGAGGGCAAGAGTTTACTGGGAGAACCTGTTTTGTGCACATTTAGTCTTTTTATGACTTCACATCTTGTCACAGGTGCAACCACATAAGCTGATGTCAAAGAAACGGTTGCATAACATAATCTACAGTTTGCATGCAAGCTAAATAGGCAGTGCCTTGTTTTTAATCAATTGGACATTGTTTGTGTATACAAGGAAAAACTATGATGTCAATATTAGGAAACCAAGTATTAACAGAGGCTAAATATTTGTATTATCATTATTATTAATAGCAATAATAATAATAATAATAATAATAGTAATTATGAATATCTTGTAATGATTAATATCTCATGGAAAACTTGAAAATATTAGGGAATTTTAAAAACAAATACATAAACCAGGGTTATAATTAATCAGCAATTTTTCTTTCTTGGTCCAAGGGAGATACTCCATGTAGACTTCTACATCTAGGTCATCTGTTGGCGTTATGTTTCAGCGCTCTATTTTAGTTGTGACCATTGCATCACGGAGGCTAATGTTGTTTACTATATGCGTTACACCATAGCTCAACATGCGCTTTTGTAAATGACAATCCAGATGGCCAACAAAATATGATGTGTCAGACAGTATAGAGTGCAACAGTCGGGTTCGGAAGTAAAAATCCATTCAATTTCCCTATAGGGAATTCGATTTTTAACAGCAGCTTCTAAACCTTAAAAGACATGATGACCCATGAATTTCACCAATCCTACACTTTCAAAGTACTTCAACATTTTACTAATTTTTATATATAAAGTATATTATAACATTTTATATATATATATATATATATATATATATATATATATATATATATATATATATATATATAATATATAGTCTATCTTTTTTTTTTATTTGATTGTGCTATTTGCAATACTTCACAAGATTGTAGTTCTTTCTATCACTAAAGCCATTAGAGATAGTTCAGCCAACAATGAAAATTACCCAAGATTTACTCACCCTCAAGTCATATATGGCTTTCTTCTTTCAGATGAATACAATTAGAGTTATATTAAAAAATATCCTGGCAGTGAATGGATGACGAGATTTTGAAGCCAAAAAAGTGCATCCATCCATCCATAAAAGTAATCTAGACTGCTCCAGGTGGTCAATAAAGCCTTATGAAGCGAAGTAATGTGTTTTAAAAAATATACATTTTTAAAAGCGTTATAAACTAAAATAACTAGGTTCCGACAGACGGCCGTACACATCGATTTACAACGAAAGAGTAACCCCTGACCTGATGCATGAAGTGCAGAGGACAAAGCAAAAAGTCTAAAATTTGAATTTTTAAAGAGCAAATGAAATTTCGATATAAGAGAAGAGGAGCTTGAGTCTGTTGCCCAGCCCTATTTGTCTGAACCACGAGAGGTGTCAAATTTTACGCTACTCCTACATACTACGTCATATATTGCGTCAGGGGTTACTCTTTTGGCGTACGTCAACTTGTATAGGCTGGAAGCTAGTTATTTTAGTTTATAAAGTTAATTTTTCTTACACAAATGCATTGCTTTGCTTTAAAAGGACTTTTAACGGAGCTGTATGGATTACTTTAATGATGGATGGATGCACTATTTGGGGCTTCAAAATCTTGTCCTCTATTCACTGCCATTATGAAGTTTGGATTAGCCAGGACATTTTTTAATATAACTCTTGATTGTATTCGTCTGAAAGAAGAATGTCATATACACCTACTTGAGGGGGAGTAAATCATGGGTTAATTTTCATTTTTGGGTGAACTATCCCTTTAAGTACAAAGTTAGTAATATTGTGATTCAACTCGTAGCTGGCTGCCTCATTCATGGCTTATAACACTTTAATAAAGACTTTTTAATGGAAAAAATAGTGGGTGGGCACTATTGCACTCTATAATGGCTAATTTGCACCACTTTTTCTTTTGTATATTTGTAATTGTCAGGCATCTTGCTCCAGGAAGAGAAGATCAACTCTATCTTCCTACTGTATCTGATGTCCATCCCCAGCTTCTGCATCCTGGCCGTGGCCGCCCTGGTTCTGGAGAACTGGGCAGCGATGCAGTCCCCTCTCCAGTATGACCATCACCTCTGGGGTTTCATCTTGCTCAGCTGTCTGGGTTCAGTGCTTTACAACCTGGCCAGCTGCTGTGTCATCACCCTGACCTCCGCTGTCACGCTGCACATCCTGGGCAATCTGAATGTGGTGGGAAACCTCCTGCTCTCCCAGCTGCTGTTTGGCCACCAGCTGACGGCTCTTAGCTGTGCTGGAGCTGCCCTCACCCTCTCAGGCATGATCATCTACCAGAACTCCGAGATCATTGTAGCTTACTTCGACGCACGTAAGGCCAGGACACCAACCAGTGGAGAGGAGAATGACTCGAGCATATCAAAGACAACTGCAGAATCAGCTCCACAACCGTGTTCAGAAGAAGAGTCATCTGCAGAACCAGCTCAAGAACCTAACGAGAGAACAGAGGATCAGATTCATGAGAAAACAGACTGAAGAGACTCAACAAAGGCTGTGTTCCAAAACCTAGTGAGCTGCCAGTGCTGTCTGTAGCCAAACTCTAAACTTTTTTTCTCGCATAGAGCACAAAAGGAGTACAATAAAAGTAAAAGGTGATAACAGATCTCTCTGGTCCTCAACCACTTTCATTAGATGGAAAAGAGCAGCTTGGACCAGAGTTATAATAGGTAACTAAAACTAAAATCATAAAAAAAAAAAAAATTTAAACATTAACTAGAATAAAAATATTTTTAAAAAAGCAAATTTTTTTTTTTCACATTTCTTAATTAAATTTAGTTTAATTTGATGTAATGAAAGAACTACATTTCAAACTACAAAATTTTAAGCAACAAACTTTATCTTAACTTTTAGCTAAAACTAACTAAAATTAAAGTGCCCCTATTATGCTTTTTCAGATATTACCTTTCATGCAGCATGTAATATAGCTGTCTGTGAATGTAAAAGATCTTGAATTGATATGGAAAAGCCAATGCCGTCGTTACTGTTTGTATCACTAAAAGTGCTGAGGAAGCCGCTGGAGCTGAAATTCGGATGTTGTAGTAATAGGTGTGTTTTTATTGGCACACGCTGTAAATGGTAGACCAATAACAACAGACTGGGTCATTGACCAATCAGAGCAGAGTAGACTCTCAGAAAGGAGGGGTTTAGAGAGACCGAATCCTTCAGCCGTTTCAGACACT
Organism: Paracanthobrama guichenoti; assembly: GCA_018749465.1. Taxonomy (NCBI): domain Eukaryota; kingdom Metazoa; phylum Chordata; class Actinopteri; order Cypriniformes; family Gobionidae; genus Paracanthobrama; species Paracanthobrama guichenoti. Next base: position 4,948,961 of record CM031952.1, on the reverse strand, counting down.
GAGAAAAGAGGTGATGAGCAGTATACATCATGAGAAAATTGAAGTGTATTTTAACCTTTGATGCATGTACACCTATTGTAGAAGACCTCGAAATATTAGCTTTAAACTTTAAAATAGCATAACTGGGGCTATTTAAAATAAAAGGCAAAATATAACAACAAAAACTGATTCAAAGTATTCATATAAACTATAATAGTATCTCAGTGATATTGAATTAATACAGGCTTGGATCTGTTAAATATCTACAGAAGAAATGTTTGGAATGACATGAGGGTGAGAAAATAATGACAAAAGTTCATTTTGTGTGAACTATCTCTAACAGAAATTGGCCCTATGTGACCAATTTGGAACATTTTACATAGGCGACAACTTTGCGTGTCACACAGATATTGGTCCTCACGCACAGGAAACGTGCTTCACAAGTGATTTTCAATTCTAATTAAGTTTTGATGTGAATGCTAGCGTAAGTGTATAGCAAAACGCATGGCCCTTCAAATTATACTTTATTTGATACTTTGCGCGAACAGAGGCGCTCAACGCGCGTACTAGAAAGTGTACTGTATGTATAACTTATACATAAAAACCTAAGGCTTAGAAAGAATTATGTCAGCATGTTGCTAAGCTAACACTGTGATAAGCATAAAAATACATAGGGCACACAAATATTGAATAAAATAGTCTATTTTAATGAGACTGAACTATTTTATTGATGCATTTCACTACTGAATGAATTAGGAGTATATTTCTATTCAACATGTTTGGATATTGACAATTCGCTAGGTTTTGGAACCGAAGACTAGCATCATCCAGCGTTATCTGGTTGAATATGGAGTCTGATAAGATATGGTGTCCTGGTCAGCGATGATAATGATATTGGAGGTGTAGTTTTCCCCAGTACCTCCTCACTGTGCCAATATTTTTATTTCAGTCATTCTTCCATTGGAGACAGACCTAGCACATGCCTTTTTTGGCAAATGCTGACCGCAACCATTTGTTTGGATCTTATTACCTCTGTTCTGCCAATACGTACTTATACGTTCGTAAAAACTAATGCATGAGCATCAGGAAGATCTCCAATATCCTGCCATATTCATTCTGTGACTGTGTCCATCTAATGCACTGTGAAATACAACTGCTCAATTTGCCCTGACCTTCTTTAATGGTCAGCATAGCTGTTTTTGGACTTGTTCGCACTTTTTAAATATTAGAGATGGGCACAAAAAAACAAACAAAAAAAAACAACAACATAGGAATAATGTATTTTTAGATACTGTAACTTAGCCGTCTTTATTTTGATGATATGGACGGTACTTAAGGCAGCTTTCTGTAGGATGCCATGTTTGAATGAGTATCCTATGCTTGTTACAGCACTACCACTTTTCATCTAGGTTACGTTTACATAAGAGAGATGAGCAAGACTACTGGATCCTCATTTAGGTTTACTTTTCTTTAGCTTGGTGCACTTTTCTTTTCAAAAAATTGATTTTATTCCTCTCTGTTATAGAAAAGATCTAGAAAGTGTGATATTTTACCTCAAAATCATTTGCAGATTTTTTTTTTTCTTATCATTGCTGCCTTATCTCCTGAACGCAATGCATCTGAATGTTCTGCTTGTGAGGTTTATAATTGTCATTATTCTCATTTAGGCTTCTAACTACTGTAATATAGAACAGATATTATAATTATGTATAAATACTGTACAATTTTAATACATAAATTTTTTTGTTGTCAATTCATGCCAAAATATGTTTAATATATACAGTATATTATTAACTTTTTTGCACTAAGAACATGAAGCATTTTGACCATTTTTCAGTCCACAATACTGCACAGAAAAGCATCCCGGACAAAATTATTATAATTTTATTGAAATCAGCATAAATTAATACCATGATGCGTACTCAATTTAATTAAAATATATCATAATTAATGACATTAAGAATTATAAAGGAACTTCAGCATTACGCTACTAAGAAGGGAGGAAATGTGCTTAATTGTCATGCAAATAATGTCACAAATCCAAACATAAACATATGCCTCATTTTATTTATGCAAAATATAATTTCATAAGATTTTATTTTGCTTTTGGAGTGATATACTATCTGGGCATGAGATTCACGTGAAAGTATCAGTTGAGAAAATTGGCTGTTTTTTAATATTATAAATGTGATTGTGTCCCATCATAGGCAGGCAGGTATAAGCTGGTGCCTCTTATATAATTCCCAGTGCAGATAATTATTAATAAGTCTCTAAGGAGTCTTATACATTTTTAGCACACTTAGGAGAAATCAAAATGATATTTTCACTCTCACTGTCCTCTTTAAATCCTCCACAAAAGGCTTCCTTGCTCTTGCTCGTCTCCTCTGAGTAGGTGCTCATCGTTTTTCATTTGTTTTATTGTTTTTGTGATGCCTGCTGGACAGTATTATTTTACCTCCTATTTGAATTGTGTGTTTTAAAGCTGTTATAAGAAATTGACTAATAGAGGTTATAGACCAAGGTACATTGCAAGGTCATTCCCTCAAAGTGGTTTTGTTGCCATCTGCTGGATAGAAAGCAGATTAGCATTTATTATTACTTAGTTTTTTATAACTGAATTGAAGTGCATTGGATGCAAATATCAGGCAGTTTGCCTATTTCCCAACCTGATGGGAATTCATAGTTTAATATATTCTCATAACAACTGACTCAAGCCATTTTGGGTTCATAGAATTGGGTAACTGGAAATGTGCAAGGATATGAATGTGTTGAGGTGTAGGCAATCTTATGGAGATGATAAAAGCCTACACCAACTCAAGTGTGCCTACCTGAGGGCTGTTTTCATAAGGAAACAACAGCCTTTCAAGCTTTATTTATTAAGGTCTCAACGGTCCGCCTATGTTTCAGTGTTTTCACTCATTACTTCATTTAGTGAACAGCATCATAGGAAAAGTGTTGTACAAGAGCTACCATTCTAAAGAGCAGAGTGGCTAATATATATCAGCATTAATTTTGACACAATTTTTTTTATTTTGATAATTTCAAAATGGCCCATTAAACGGTCTAGCTGCAATTGGTAATTGGGAAAGATTTGTATGCTAATTCACTGTTTTGAGCAACAGAAAGCTGCTTGGTTTGAAAAAGTGACTTCTATGTGAGCGGTTCATACATCGCTACACTATAGATAATGGGTAATGGACCTTGTTTGTCTGCAAAATTTCGCCAACATGGCTGCGCCTTATCGGTGAAAGCGTCAGTGTATTCACAATAATATTCATCCTGTCTCTCTGTACCACAAGCACAGCGGTTAACTTGCCACAATTATTATGAAAAAAATTATCAACAGGACAATAGTATAGTTTCTGATACATTTTACTCTTCACCGTAAAAACATGAGGTGAGGGTTGTTAGATAAATACCTCAGATTTATTGCTTATTCCTGTGATGACGTTTTACTGTGTCACATAGTGTACTGGATGATGTTTTCAATGCTGAGATATCTTAGCATAGAGCGGTACTGACGGTTTTGATGTGTCTTTTATTGATTGCAGTGCAAAATTGCGCTGACGATTTGCATAATTCTATGGCTCCTGTGTATATATGGTTTCTGCAAAATATCACATGTAAATGCTTTTATTATATTTATGTATTTTACAATCATGGAAAGCTGGACAAATACACCAGTTAAAAACACTGTCTGATCTCTCTCTCTCTCTCTCTTTTTTTTTTTTAAAGTCTCTTGCTATCTCACATTTTAGTATGTAAAAATATGTTGTTTGTTTTTATTATTGTTCATATCACTATACTCGTTTCAACATGCTAGCAGTGTTTAAAACATATTAGAAATAAATATGCAAGCAACATGCTAGCAGTGTCTTAAAACATGCTAGCAGCATGCTAACAACATGTTAATGCATGCTAACAAAATGTTAAAACATGCTAGCATGATAGTGGTCTAATATGCTCTGAGATTTGTTTTCCTGTCTTCATCTGACTTTGTCTATCTGACAATAAAACCTTCAAGCCTCAAGTTTTTAAAGCCATTTTGTTCCTTTCAAAATCAATGTTACTGTGAGAAACTTACAACGGAAGTGAATTGGGCCCATTTGGAAACATTAAAATACTCGCTATTTGTTTCAATAGTATTGCCACAAGGTGTAAACCGTATGCATGTTACCATGATTTAGTGTGTGGAAAAAAAAGTTCTATTCAAATATAACAAACTGTAAACCATAAACTGCACAAGCTTGACGTTTCACATTTTTCCATTTAAATTGGCTCTATTTACTTACTAAGTGTGGGTACCTGAACCCAACTTTCATTGTGTATTTAAAGAAAAGAAGCACAGAGTCTTTTGTGAGGTAAAATGAACAGTGTCACAAATGCTGGCGAAGGAGCTTAACTTGTATTGTACCTTGTATTTTCACCTAGATGATGATCAAATGGTTAAAATATCTTAGATGTACCATTAGAACACCATTACAAACACATAACAATGACCTGGTAACCACCCACATCACCCTACCAACATGGTTGTCAGTTTAGCAAAACTAGCATTTTCTCCATGTTGAATGTTATGAAACGTAACATTATAAGTGCCTTTGTATGACTTTGTAACTATAACTGGACCACGTTTGTATAATTAGTGACTCGCTGGACACCCAGTCCAAGTCAAGGTTTCCTTCACCCTCACTGTTTCCATGTGTCATGCTAGCTCACTTCTGCCAGCAAATGATTATGCTAATCATCAGCCACCACTAGGTGGAGCCAAAAACTCTCCTTCGTTAAACACACAGAACGCCTCCATCATACTGTAATGGTGTTAGTGTGAAAATATGCATGTACCAGTGACATTTCTGGTCTCAGCTTTTACAGATAAACACTGCGACAAGCATGTTTATGTCTGCAGAGGGGAAAAGGATGTGTCTGACCTGTGTAAACATGGAGCCGCTGCTAGGCAACATCATTCTTGTTATGCCTTAAAAAGGTAGTGTTCTCCGTCTGTCCACTCATTCACTGTTTAGTTCTGCGTAGAGCCAGGCCACCTGCTTATGCAATCACGGTCAACACAAAGCATGCTGGGTGAGCACCATTTATCTCAACGTTTTCTTTCCTCTTTTTTTTAAACGTATAAAAACCCTGATGCCACTTTTTAAAGTGACAGTGTTTAGATAAAAAGATGATTCATTGTTATCTCCTTAATAGTAGATAAGCCAAAACTGACAGTAGAGAAAGATCAAGACAAGCAGTGCCAAAATATGTCACTAATACTTAATGTCCCGTTCTACTGATTCCACATTTTTTTCCTGGTCCCTTCAGAAGAGGGTGATGAGGGTCAGGGTGGGAGTGGTCTCACGGTGGCTCTGAAAAACTCACTCTCTACAGCATCAGAGTTGAGTTGAGTTGAGTGTATGTGACCTTTCTAGATCAGACCGCAAGACCTTTCCTCTGGACAGAGATTGGTGAGCTTCACCTTTGTTTCTTATTTTGCGAGATTTTATGAGAACTTTGACTTTTGTTGTTTTTCTGATGAATTTCCATTTATTTTTCATTGCAATGATTGTGTGATTACATAACAGCTATTACACCAGTGTAAGAGCAAATTGTTATTGAGACGTTATATAAATTCCGCCAACATTATTATGTGTTATTAGGATAAAACTGTATTATGGCATCCAGAAACAACATTACCCATTCTGCTAGCTTCAGCCCACACATCATTCCCAACACATGCTAACATACAGCTACATCAAACAGCATCTGGACACTTGAGGCATCCGATTAAAATGCTGCCAGGTGCTTTTATCAGGACTAACTTCAGTTATCTGAGTCATTTTTTGCATTGACTTTTAATTAACTGGTCAACACAGGTGTCCTATCAGAGTAACCACAAATTTACATTGGCTGTGAGCATGATCCACTAACTTTTGACAACTAAGGGGCCCCTGAAGGGACATGGTGATGGGGAGGGGGGTATGAGATAGGAGGAAAGATTATATTTCAATGCCTTTTGCTCGTAAAACATTTGGGTAACACTTTATTTTGATGGTCTACTTGAGATATTCTACTGACTATAAGTAACTTTGCAACTACATGTCAACTTATTTTACTTGAACCCCTAAACTAACAGTCTACTACTAATACTTTAATGAGACTGGTATGCATGTAGTTGAAAAGTTACTTATAATTAGTAGAATGTCTAAAGTAGGCCATCGAAATAAAGTTTAACCAGCTTTTGTGTTCCACCAAGAAACTTTGCATTTGCTCACAAAACTTTGCGTTCAAAGTTTTCAAAAAACTATATATTCAATTCTTTTTATGAGCGAACATACAATTTTTGTGACCGAATGTCTCAGAGAAATGCAAAACATTTGCGAGCAAACATGGAAATAATAAGAGGTTGAAGGAAAACATATTTTTAATGCTTTTGGGAGTGAACACAAAGTTTTTTGGAGGAACACAATTATTATTTGAGAAAATAACTGATGGGAATGCAGTTTGAAAAGCATTGAAATATATTTTCCTCCCATCTCATATTTTTGTTCTTAGAGGGCTCCGTAGACGAGCACAAAATGTCCAAATACTTATTTTTAAACAGTATATATATTGTTTTAACATTAAAACCTACTCTTTTTTGCTTAAAAAGTGCACTTGTACTATCTTTAAAATAAATGCCACTTGGTTTGATATTTGCAATGGCATTTATACAGTTTTATTTGTCTTAAAGAGATAGTTAAGACAAAAATGAAGATTTTCATTCTTAAAAATAACTTACTTCCATTGAAGAAAGAAAGTTGGGGTGCGCATGTCAAGTGCACATCCCCTTTTTTAAAGGGACAAATTCACACAAGATTATGTCAAAATGCCCGTATAGGCGCGTATTCTTGTGAAACATAGTGGTTATGTCTTAAGTGAATGTGAACTGTTGAAAAGAAAAGGTGTTTGTAACAGTATGTTGGATACGTGCAGCTCTTAAAGTGACATCAGCTTAATAAACCTACTTCTGTCTTTGTCCTCAATGTTGATCTAACCACAAACAACTAAGAGACTATTAAAGGGATAGTTCACTCAAAATTAATTTATTAAAAAATTAAGTCATTAATTACTCACCCTCATGTCAAAACTGTGTGACTGTGTCCACTGTTCACACTACGTCAACAGCATACGAGTTTGACACAAGCTAGAGGAAATTGTTGAATAAAGTCTTATTTTGTTTGTTTTTTGTGCAAAAAAAGTATTCAAGGTTGAACCACTGTAGTCACAGACTACTTTAACAATGTTTTTACTACCTTTCTGGACCTTGAAAGTGTTAATTAAATTGCTGTCTATGGAGGGATCAGAGCTTGAGGGTGAGTAATTAATGACAGAACTTTCCTTTTTAGGTGAACTAACCCTTCAAATTAAAAATAAAATATGATAGAGCAGTAATATGAACAGTGAATGTAGCAGTAGCTCCTACAATACATTTTAACAGGCATAATTGGGCATGAAAATAAGTGAAGGAAATATCTATTTGTTAAGCCAAATAATTTGATACATATTCTTTTGGTTTCTCCCAATATTTTTAAAAATGAAAAATGCAATGACAATACAGGTATTGGTACTCTGTATCGGCAAGCACTACAAATAAAAGTATTGTATCGGACTCGTTCTGGAAAAGTGGTATCGGTGCATCCCTAAAAGAAAGTCATATAAGTTTGGAACGACATGATAATGATGACAGAATGTCTCCACTCATAAAGCACATGTTATTCCAGAGATCTCTGTTTGTGTTTGAGTCCCAGTTGGTTTACAGGACTATGGGCAGACGGTGTGGGACACATCCTAAACTACTGCATGGTTAATGTCAGTGCCAACCAACATGGTTTCTGTTTACATTGAGATGAATGTTTGGATTGTTGCCGTTCGACTATCTTTTTCCGTATATAGAGATGTACAGTTATCATTATGTGTGGCTGGAAGCAGCTTGACATTTAATATGTGCGAAAACAATTACGCTAAATATTTTTTATTAATTAAACCTGTTTGTTAAGACCGCTCAAACCAATAATTTGGCTATCAGTTATATCAGCATTTAGACTAGCTTACTAGCATCTTGATGAGTCTGAAAATATCCCTGTACTAGAAGTTCTCACACAAAGCTTTCAGTTAGATTATCTCTCCCTCACTTTTCCTTTCTATAAACGTTCTCCCTCATTCCCACGCACACATGGAGATTTACACATCTCGTAACCTGGCTCCATCAACACCTCCTGTTCCTCCTTCTGTCCCAGCTGTCACTAAAGATGGAGGGTGAGAAGGGAACATTAGAGGCAGGTACCAAAGAGCAACCTGATATGACAGGTCCACTGACAGTCGAACAGCTGGCAGCTATAGAGGATGAAGAGATCCTCAATAATATGGTAAGAGGCAACTATAGGCGCTACAAGCGGAGCAGGCTTGTTATCATGGTTTGTCTTGACCATATTTAGGAAAGTGTGTTTCCCTTCTGTTTACTGCATGTAATAGCTAGATAAGGCTGTGGATTTCGAGGAGAGGAAAATGATCCGGGCTGCCATGAGAGAACTGCTCAAGAGAAAGAGGGGTGAGGGCTGGGTCATGTCCCTAATGTCACATATTCAATATATATGGCTCAAACATTTTCTGCTAAGTCTAATGTTATTCCCGACATACTTTTTGGTGAATCTCAAAACCTGTCAAGAATCTGGATCACAATTAAAATTAAGAAAATTAAGCATATTTAAAAAATATTTGTGGGATTATTGTAAGCATAATTCATGGTTTGTGCTAATGTCATTAGTATTCATGCTAATTTTTAAATGGGGGGACAGGATCTAGACAGAGTAATTCTCATTGCATTAATGAGATTTTTTTGCAATACAATAATGACAATTTTGGTTAGAAATGTGATAAATTGTCATGAAAATAAAAAAGTTGGGTTTGTATTAATCATTCTCATTATCATAATAAATATAGACATTTTATTTTTGAGTTTCTATGTAATTCTCATCATTTTCAGTGTTAATTCTCATTGGAGTCTCGTTATCTTTATCTCATTATCAATATCATATTCATTATTATCAGCATTATGACACTGATAAAACTGACTGTAATACAATAAATTTGAAATTAAAATCAGTAAAAGACAGTAACAAATATCATCTAAAATAAAACAAATATTTTAATAATATATAATGATAAATAAAAGAAGTTTTTTCTGTACAGTTAAGAATTATTTTGATTACAGTAATTAAAAAATTGTCAAATGCCATGAAAATAATGTAACAATGCAAAGCATCTTAATAATTCTAAAGATAGGTTGTCATTGTTTTAATAGAATTTCTTATTTATATAATAATAAATATAATTTATATATGTAAATAAATATTATAAACACTACCTTTCAAGTCAAAAAAAATGTTTTATGTTTTTGAAACCATTCTCTTATGTTCCCCAAGGCTGCATTTATTTGATTAAATATACAGTAAAAACAGTAATATTGTGAAATATTATTATTATACTGTTAAAAATAACTGTTTTCTATTTGAATATATTTTAAAATGTAATTTATTCTTGTGATCAAAGCTGAATTTTCAGCATCATTCCTCCAGTCTTCAGTGTCACATCCTTCAGAAATCATTCTAATATGCTGATTTGCTGCTCAAGAAACATTTAGCATTATTATTAATTATGAAAAGTTTTTTCTATCTGCAATAAAAATCTTTTGTAACATTATAAATGTCACTTTTAATTATTAATTTCTTTTAAAATTAAAAATGTACTGACCCCAAACTTTGAACTGTAGTGTGTTCTTGACAGTTTTCATGAGATTCCACCTTTAAGAGTCATCACAAAAACAACCACAGAAAGTAAACTCAACAGAATAATCTACTATCTGTTTAATTTCTATCCAGAAATGTTTTGGTTTTTTGAGTGAAAAACATCCTCCTCTTATCTCTCTCTACTCGTCTCTTTCTCTAAGAGCGGCGTGATATTGAGCGGGCGGCCCGAATGGAGAACTTGCGTCAGCAGGGTGGCGGAGGCAAGACAGCTGCTGGACTGAATAAGGACCAGAAAGCCACTAATAGCCCAAGTGGTGCTCAGTACAGTGCACACAGTGAGTAACCCTCGCTTTTAAGGATCTGAACACTATGTACTTTTACTTTGAGGCTTTGATAACCTCTTCTCTTTTTACTTCATTTCGGTACAGAGACAGCTCAGGGAAAAACATTTTCAACACCAACCTCTACCTTCTCTCCAAAAACTGTGAGCAGGTGAGTCATTCCTAGAGGCCTGACAGGATGACAGCATGGGTCGAATCCCATCGTCTGATTGTTTATTTTTCCTCCTAAAGCCCTGCTCAATCCCATGTGGCCAGGGTTAAAGTGCCGGGCGGCTCGGCAGTCGGGGGCCCAAACACCAAAGATGTCAAACAGATGCTGCTGGACTGGTGTCGTGTCAAGACTGAACCATATGAGGTGGGCCTGAAGAGAACAAATAAGATCAAATCAAACAGTTTCTGTTTTGCTACATTTCTCTGGCTCTGCTAGCCTCCCTCAGTGAATCTCATGGAAACATGTCCAGATCATATTTCACCCCAAAATATAAAAAAAAGAAAGAAAAGAAAGAAAGAAATTGTATTTAACATAAAGAAAATCAAACCTATTTTTAGGACCACTAAGATTTTTTTTGCATTTTGACATTATGACAAGCACATTTTCCCTCTCATTCTCCTTACTGTAATGTCTCCTGATTTTTTTTAATTACATATTTGTAAGACAGGTTATGCTTAATGATGATTTTTACTGTATTAATACAGTCAAAAATACTGTAATGCTTTTTTGTTTGAAGTTTCTTAAAAATCTTAAATCAGCATAAATGTTTTACAACAAATGCTTGATGTATAAATAATTTATATATTTTTTATTTGCTTTATTACAATGCGGAGAGTAGTGTAAAAATAAATCGAAATCAAGCGAAATCGAAGTACAAACTGATGTGACTTCATTTTGTACAAAATCAGGCCAAAGCAAAGTTCATTTGGAATTCAAAACAGCTTGCCAAAGCAAACTTTCTGGAAAACTTTGCTCTGGCTGGTAAACACCTTCGAACTACCATTGGGCCGTGGTGATTGACGTGGAAATCTTCTCCGGTTCATTGTTCAGTTTGTCGAGGTCATTCGCGAGTAAAAAAATGAACACACTAGAGAGCTGATTTATAGTTGAAACTGAATTTGTAATTCTAAACATAACATTGTAAACGAAAGAGACACTGATGCTATTTTTTCATGTTTAATTCTATAAAGCTGCTTTCTTTAAAGCAATAAATTGTTTAAAGGGCTATATAAATAAATGTGACGTGACATGACTGGAGTGCTGAATAGCAGAGCTTGTGCAAACATCCACATCACTATGATCAGATGCTTTCTTAACTTCTGTTTTCTCACCGCTGTCATGTTAGTTTATTTAGTTTATTGTATTATTGAGAGGAAAGCAGCCAGCACATATTTACATGTTCATCTAAATGTTGTCGTTGTCGGGATGTTCAATAACAAGTAGTACGAACTATATTAGTGCTGTCAAAATTAGCGCGTTAATGCATGCGATTAATTTTTTCAGTTTATAGCGTTAAAAATATTTAACGCAATTAACGAAGCATCCATTTTTTCTGTCATCCTTGGGCTAGCTTTACATTATATGATCAAGCTCTTATTCATGCAAATGCTTTTAAACCATTTTAAAGCACGACAAGACAAAGAGAACACGCTGTCAGCGAATGTCCTGACAATCGAGTTCTATTTCGTGCCTGAATGAACAATAACAGAATTATGTCAACGGCTACTTGTACCTTAAAAGGTACAATTTTGTAAATTTGAGTGTAAATATGACATTATAATGGGTTGTGTTTTAAGCTCACTTAAATTAAAAGCTGTTTTTAAGCCAAATAAATATTGAAATTGATACAGCTTTTGATTATACTGTAATATTGAATGTCTATCATTAATTAAAAAAAAAAAAATTAATAATAGAGACATCAGTAGCAGTAATCAGTGATACTTACCTTTTCCTTTCCTTTACCTTATACTTACCTTTTACCATTCATAAAAAGATGCCATTACAGCAAATATTAAAAAAATACTGTCTTTAAGTTGTTTCTACATTAATTTGGAGAGTAACTGTGAAATGATTACAATAAAAAAGTTATTAATTACAGAAAAAAATGTGATTCTTTCATTTTTGATCAACTGACAGCACAAATATATTATTCTTGACTGTTTTTTTATTCACTCCCTTATACTTGTTTCTATGTTTAGGTGTGAACATCCAAAATTTCTCCTCTAGCTGGGCAGACGGTCTGGCGTTTTGTGCCCTGGTGCACAGGTTCTTCCCTGAGGGCTTTGAATATTGCACTCTCGACCCCTATGATCGCAGGGCCAACTTTGAGAAGGCATTCAAGACTGCAGAGTAAGACTTGACACCATTTATTGCATCTCATGAAGAAATGTCTGGGTCATAATTCACCAGAAAAAGAAAGGAATTTTAATATTTTAATACAAAAAAATATATAATAATTACTTAATTTATTATAATTTCCTAATATAAATAATATTCATATTTTCATTATTTAATATATAAATATAATTCATTTTATGTATAATTAATTTTCCATTATAATTAAGTTAGATTATTATGCTTACTATTTTTAATTAATCTAAATTACTTTTAATAATTTTCTCATCCAGGCATTTTTTCCCAATTAAAATCAGAATCCTAAATTAAAGACAGCACAACAATTGTATTTATAATTTTATAATTTAAATAAAACATCAGGATTTACGGTAATGAGAAATAAATGATGGGAGGAGAAATTTTGTTTAGGTATTTTGCAGGGACAATGTGCTTAAGTCATGAAAATAAAATGTAAAAAAATCATAATGGTCCTAAAAATAGGCTTCATTTTCTTTATGGGTGTGTGTAGGAGACTAGCTGACTGTGCTCCTCTGCTGGACGTTGATGACTTGATGCGGATGCGAGAGCCCGACTGGAAGTGTGTGTATACGTATATCCAGGAGTTCTACCGCTGCCTAGTAGAGAAAGGCCTCGTCAAAACTAAAAAGAAAATGCCATAGAAACATTTTTGAGCGTTTTCACTGTAAATGACCAAAGGGCCACAACAGGCACACAGCATAGCACACGTGACCTGACCTGCAGCTTTTACCTAAGATCAGACTATTATGTACTCATGCTCTTCTCTGTTTCATAAACGCACATGCAGTGGGCAAGGATTATAACCTGTGTGTTCGGCACTAGGGTACAGCTGGGGCTCTGAAACAGCGCATTCCAGTGAGATTACACATGCATTAATCTCAGTCTATGCTCAGAGATTGTGTGTGTGTGTGTGTGTGTGTGTGTATGCAGAAGGCTTTTTATGGTACTGCTACTCCCTGTTTTGAATGCGCTCCAGCACAGAGACATCAGGCTTATAAGGGCATGAGATCTAATGTAGAATTATACTTAACTCAGATTTATCGTTTGTTTAAAAATATAGACGGCACTTTTACTATTACATAAAAGAGTTCAGAAAGGACGACAAAGTTATAAAGCCTCAAAAAATGGCTCTTTCATTGGCTCTTTTGCTTATAGGGTGAAATATGACAGCTTGAATAGTTTTCAGTTTCTCTCATCTTGCTCAGGATCAGAAGTCCATTACTTAGCACTTGCTTGGCACAAAAAAAATGCCCCTAGAACTGCACTAAGAGAGATTAGGTCCAATAAAACCTCTCACTCAGGGATAGACAGGCACTCGAGGCATGTAAGATGCCTGCAAGTCTTGTTTCAGAAGGCCAATGGTAATTTTTTGAAGTGCTTTTAAAATGTCCTTGACACTTTATTTGCTGCATGCCTAATGACTTAAGTGCACAATAAAAATATGACATTCAAATTTAATTAAAGATTATGTAAGTATAATTAGTGCTTTAAAGGATTAGTTCACTTCAAAATGAAAATTTCCTGATAATTTACTCACTCCATCTCATCCAAGATGTTCATGTCTTTCTTTCTTCAGTCGAAAAGAAATGAAGTTTGAGGAAAACATTCCAGGATTTTTCTCCACATAATGGACTTCATTGGCAACCAATGGGTTGAAGGTCCAAATCAATGCTTCAGAGACTCTGCACAATCCCAGCTGAGGAGTAGGGTCTTATCTGGCGAAACGATCAGTCATTTTCTTAAAAAAATGCTTCGGTGTTGTGTTTCTTCATGACGTATGACGTCATCACGTCGGAAAGGTCACATCCGTGGTGTAGGTGGAAGCACCGACCCAGTGCCGAAAACCTCCATCTCATGTTCTCCTCCAACTTTAAAATTGTCCGACATCGTTGTTTTACCTTTATTTTTGTAAAAGCCGTTTGATTAGTCTTTGCATGTGCGTTTTAACACTGGGTCCGTACTTCCACGTGCGTCACGGACGTGACCTTTCCGACATGATGACGTCATACGTCATGCAAAAGCAGAACACCGAAGTCGAGCATTAAATCGGAAAGTTTCTGGAAATTTACCAGAAAATTTTAGCCCATTTGCAACCCTACTTATTACAGAAATAATGTATTGTAAAACAATATAATTACATTATTTAAAAAAAAAAGAAAAATGTAAATGACCAATCATTTCGCTAGATAAGACCCTACTCCTCAGCTGGGATTGTGCAGTCTCTGAAGCCCTTCCTTTGAAACTGCATTGATTTGGACCTTCAAGCCATTGGTTGCCAATGAAGTCCATTATGTGGAGTATAATCCTGGAATGTTTTCCTTAAAAAACTGAATTTCTTTTCGACTGAAGAAAGAAAGACATGAACATATTGGATGAGATGGGGTGAATAAATGATCAGGAAATTGTCATTTTGAAGCGAACTAATCCTTTAAGTCATACAAGTACAGTTTGCGTCAATCTGAATCACTGTTCTGGTCTGATTAAATTATGGGTTTTATTTTCCTCCCACAGTGCATCACCAACTGTTTGCCAAGTATTATTAAATGTGATATTCTTCTCTGTGCATTTTTCTCTTTACTCACACGTACACACAATTTAATGACTTAATTAATATATTATCAGATTTTAGTGATAAACCAAATAATACCACAAAACAGCACAAAATGTATTAAACATCATCAGAGAAGAGAGGAAGTAATTTTGATTAAAGGTTATGAGGGCACATTCAATTTTAAAAATGATGCCCATACACAGAGAAAAAAAAGTGTCAAAATCGTACCTTTAGGGGTACAACAGCTTGTCACTGGGGCAGTAGTACAGATATCTTTGTACCTTTTTACTCCTAAAAGAGTACCTCCTACATTAGAGTACAAATACATAGGCCTAACTTGAGGTAAGGCTATATCATGAACCTTTTTGTGGTTAAAAAAAAAGGGTACTTTTAAGGGTACTACCCCTGTGACAAGTTGTTGTACCCCTAAAGGTACAATTTTGACACCTTTTTATAAAAAAAAAACAATAATTTGATTTATTTTGATTTTGTGGTGACTTTAATTTTTGAGTTAATTTATCCAATATTATATATTATTAGTCATGATGGGGCCATAATAGTAGAGATAGTAGGAATGACCCACATCACAATCATTATTGATTGGAGTGTGAAGTGAGTTCTGGCAAGTTGTGTGGATATATCCTGTCCTGACCCCACGTGTGAGAGGACCGCGTGCCAGCTGGACATTTCCATTCCGCGCACGGCGATGCGGCTGATTTTACGTCGCCTTACGTCATTTTTGGTCAAATATAGTCACTACTAGTCAAGTGTCTGCTGGAGATGTTTCACTCACAGTTTTCGCTACCTTTCCTCGTGTCCTCTTGGGACTGACGTATCCGCTCCCCATCACTCATGATCACACCAGTGGAAGTGTGTGTGTGATGTGAGCATCTCTACAGGACATTTGCGCCGGTGCGGAGAAACAGGACAGGTAAGAATTCTTTCGATATCAAAAGCTGACAACTTAATTGTGTTTTTAAAACGACACATTGGTCGATGAGGCAGTCATATGTGATTGGAGATTGTGTCTTACCGTGACGCTCATCTGTTTGAAGCGCGAGAGATGCGCGTGACATCCTTCACCTCGAGACACTGCAGCTTATAAACAAGTGTCGTCGGACAAACAACTTTGAAACGATAAAACCAGCCTATCTGTCAAATGAACTCATTTCTCGTCATATAAGATGTCCATCCCATCAGCGTATCAAACGGTGAATTATCTCATACGCAGCGCGTGCTGACTCTTAATTGACACGCGAGGACATATGACCTTGTTCATGATAACGGTTAATTTAGCGCGTGGCTGGTGGAAATGACGTTTATTAATATATACTCGAGATTTTATTTGATGTCTCTGTGAAATTTATAAATGTTATTATTCTCGCGACCTATGAATACTCACTGATTCTTGAGACAAAATCAAATAAAATGAAAATAAAAGTTTATATGATTAGCATATCATAATTATTTTGTGTTGATCTGTTCTGTATATTCAGCTTGCTTTTTCCATTTTCTCACAAAATATATGTTTTCTTTATCATTAAATGATTCAATATCATTAAGTATTGGTCAGAATGATCTTATACCTAAATAATGAGCGCACCATTATAATGAAAAATACTGGACATTGACTAAAATTAATGAATGGAAAGCACAGGATGGTTCACTTTCAAACTAAATTGTCATTACCATCAGTCAAACATTTTTCATGTGTTGACAAAATAACCAACAATTTATTTATTTATTTATTGCATATATTTTGCATATAAGTATAATGACTAATAGGACCTACTTAAAATGAGAGGACACTATTTAAAACTACCAAACAATTTATTTACATTTTGTGTGATGGAGTTCAAATATCATGATTGTGACCAAGAAAATATAAGCACAATTACATATAAACAGAAGTATATTTATACATCTTTAAACCCCACCAGAGCATATGACCTTGTTTAACTCATATCAGGTGAAAAATTGCCAGGTGTCAACATTTTTATAGGCTTTTTAATGACCTTTGTGACCCCAATAGCAGAGCATGTTGTCACATAGGCTTTTCTGAAAAATTAAAACAATAATGAAGCACAAAACAGCAGCAAAAGTATCAAAGGTAACATACAAAAATACTATCAACCAACAGAAATTGTAATGAAAAAATTAGAAAACGCGTGCGACAACTTGCCCGGTCCCTTTATAAAATGAGCTGACACCATGTGTGTTTTGGTATCTTAAACACAGTTGGACAAATGTGTCATGTTGTTGTTGTTTCTTGGTTACATTTTGTGAATGTATCTTTCCACTCCTTTGAGCCATTGTAGTTATTATTATGTCATCATTATATATTTTTAATGATGACCTATTTTCATTATGCCATCCTATTAATGTGCACTAAATACTGTGAGGCCACTTATATTACCATATGCATTGAACTGCATGGGGATTCTTTTTATTTTTTACTAATAACCTTTACTAAACATTATTATATATATATATATATATATATATATATATATATATATATATATATATATATATATATATATATATATATATATATATATATATAACAATTGATTGTTGTAGAGTCCATTAATACGCATTTGAATAGTTACCATGAAAATAAATATATGCAATGAAACATTGATTCATATATTTTCATATATACCCTTATGTGACATTTTTGATGCATAGCATTCCAAACATTAGAATTATGGTTTGCATGGAATATATCAGCCATAAACATTCCAGCTCCTCAGCTTTGCCCAGTTTGTAATTGTTCTGTCTTTTATTGTATATCTGTATTTTTAGACTGTCCATCTTTGCTAAACTGTGTATAGCATTTTCTAAGATATAAATCGTTACTTGAAATATTATTCTGTCTATTTCACCAAAGATCTGTCCCAAGACACCAATGTGTAAAAGCTCTGAGCTATTAGTTTGCAACAGATGGAGACAAAGGCATCATCGCTAATGCTATGTGATGGCCATTATCTCCAGCACTACAAACATTGCCCTATCGATCAGAATCCTGCTTATTAAAGGAAATGTTCTGGAATGTTAAAAGGAAAGAATGGAAATGGGGTGGGGGTGGGGATGTGGGTGGGGGTAGGGGTGGGGGCTGAAAGTTGTTGCCAAGCAACAGAAAAGTAGATCAGGACAGCGGGGAGGGTATATAGTTGTCATTTGAAGAAAAGGATTGATCTTAGCTGATTGTAGTTCACTGATGTCAGCAGTGACGTCCCAGATAAAGCAGAGAGCGAGAGGGGACAGGTACATAGTGGGGACGTTCAGCCCTGGCTACTGTCCAATGCTCTTCACACAATCCATCCACTGCAGACAGCAACAGTCTCTGTCTTTGAACATGGGAGAAGGCAGAGGAGTGTGAAGGACACACAGGTCTCTCTCTGCATTCACAGCATCTATTTTCTGGTTCAGTCACCCTTTCTGTTATTAAAGGTGTGTTTCAGTAGAAATTAAGCTCTATAAACAGAATTTGGGATTTGAGTCGGTGGCTCATTTTGTCCAAATCTAAATGATACAACTGTCCTGATAGATAACAAAGAAAAAGAACGAAATTCTTAAAAAGCAAACCTTTAGTAGTTTGGTGTAATCGTTTATAAGAAATAAAATCTTGTCGAAGTCATGTGGCGCGACCAACATTTCACGAGTTCACACTTACAAATAAGTCAGATAGAATAAATGGTATGCGTATTTGGCATGCTGTCGAAGGAGAGGGCTCTGAGCTCAGTATTTGGCCCAAACCCAGAGTACTCACCCCGTAGTCCTGGCTGTGGTAGAAACAAGCCAAGAGTGAGGAGTCGGGGTGAAGAGATGCTGAAAACTGTCGAGGAATGTCGGTGAGTCGACTGTGTGTATATATAGGCTTCCTCTCATGCTGATAGGATCGATGTGGCAATTGCTGATGAGTTGTTTTGGATTTGAACGTGTTCCTCCCGAACTTTGTTAATAAAACATCATATAGAAACAAGCAGGAAAACAGCGTAAATGATAAAAAATTATGTCATAGAGAGGACCCTTGCAGACCCCAGTTACTGTGTCAAGGTCAATAAGTCACTTAAAATATCAGATGAGTTATTTATAACTCTCCAAAAATGCACTGATATTAAAGTGGTCATGAATCGAGAAATTACATTTTCCTTTTAACATGCAGAGAGGTCATTGTACTATTAAAACAAAGTTTCAGAACTCAAGACTTTCTCTTTAGTTCAAAAACAGCTTTTATATGAAACAAGTTCCGAAAATGACTAGTTTTGGATAGTCACATTGTGACGTAATATCGACAAAAGGCCACCACTTCAGAATCAGATCAATGCCTACTTTTACATCATCACATCTTTGGCCCCGCCCACTAGCCTACTGGACTAAAAATAGCATTACCTTCCAAAGGATCCTAATGCTAGGAAAGAGCTTATTTATTTTCAACTATGTAAATGACTCAGTAGAGCATTATTTGTTTGTTCGGTACATTTCACTCAGGGCCATAACCACCATAGACATTGAAGGGGACAAGTCCCCCCAAATAATTAGAACTGGCCAAATTGTCCCCTAATATTTGATATTGTTGATGCTGCTCTGCTGTATTCCATTACACACCGCTCTGTTTGTAGCTAGGATTACAAAAGTAAAATGTTACATTTTTAGGTTGGTCTGCCTTAGTGGTCTAACAGCGCTTGTCACTGTCAGAATGAGTGAGATGGCCAATCAAAGCAAAGAAGGCGGGGCTTACTATTAGTGAGAATTCCAACGTGAATTTTTAGTTCCAAGGTCAACACTTTAGTTATAGAAGTGAAAGAGTGTGTTGTAAGAAGTAAGTTGTTAAACATTTAATATTTGGCAACTGTTTTATGATAAAAACGTTCAGCGACCAACAGTAATATCAAATCATGCAAACTACTTAATTTCACCATTTTGAATGGAAAATATGACATTTATGTAAATCATAATTGAATTTAACGTGATAAAACAAAAACAAAAACTTTGGTCCCCCCCAATGTCTAAAGCCCATTTCGGATGGTGATTGTTTCTCATCGGGTTGTAAGTTATTTTCATCACTTACAGGGCTAGTCAGTGATTTTATTGCTGTCTGAATCCAGAATGTCAGTGTTTTTCTCCCACCACCCGCGTAAAAATCCCTGGCCAAATTACCTACTGTTTTCTGACAAACACCAAGGTCATACGGGTACATTTAATTGACATCCGAATCCACATCTCTGAGTTTTCAAGAAGAGATAACTTCAAAGTTCACTGTTTGCGCTAAGCGGTTGTTTGCAAATTTATTTTGACGTCCACATGAGAAAAAATTGCCATCCTAATAGGGCTTAAGACATGATTATGGCCTTGATCTCACTGTGGATTCTTTGGTAAATCAGCTGCAATTTCGGCGCAGGCTTTGCAGACAGAATTTTATTGTAAGATATGGACCTGACAGTAATGCCACAATATGTAAATAATCATGTTAATTCTAATGCCTAATCTGAGATCTGTGATTTCATATAGGATGAAAAGAATCTATTATTTAAATTGTGAGTTTATCAGTGACTGAGTTCTGGACTCTTGCCAAAACTCCCGTTATAATCAATGATGCTGTCTACACTTTACAATAAATCGTGTTTGAACTGTTAATTATGATGAAAGCATTCATGACAATTCGTGAATTGAGTGGCAATGACGAGATCACTGCATTCATGTCTGTCATAAAATATAATGATAATCAACACTTTTCACGATTAGTTAATCTCGACAGCTGTAATAGTAAAAACTTAGTAAGAGAGTTTTAGAGAGAGTTCCACATGTAATACTTATTTCATATGCAAAGATGTTAGCCAATCATAGCAGTGGGTGTCTCACTGCAGACACGCCCCTTCAAACAGAACGTTCAAATCAGAGGGTGAAAATCAGGGTAGAAAAATGACCTTTTATTTCTAACTTATTATTAAAAATAATACAAACATGATTGCACCTCAGGAAACATTACAAAATAATGAACGAATGCAGTTCACAACCCTTTTAATGAATTAATAATATTATATATATACTGTATATATACTGTTTATAAAATATTTTAAACTGTACTTTTACAAGATTTTTCTTTATCATGGGCACTATTTGTTGTTAATCTGTTTTATGTTAATTAACAGCTAAAGACTTTAGGCACTGAACCTGAAAAGTTCATTGAAAAGCTCAGTGGCTCTCCGTATTGTCTCTCCAGGTAAATGGATCCAATGCACCCCATTGAGAGCTGCCCTATGCCAGAAGGACCTACTGGAGTCTTAGGACTCCACAAACCACCAGTCCCAGCCCCGCTTGGAAACCCCTGCAAACTGCCTGCATCCTCACACTGCCAGATGGTCATGACTGGAAACCCACCAGTGTTGGGACAGACCCCAGCACTGCAGACAAATCCAAACATTCAGGAGAGAATCAGACCAGACTCGACAGCACAAACCACAAATTGCATCAGCATTAGTCGACCCAGGCCTACGGCACTGGGGACCAAGGCAACAATCAAAGTCTCCAAACCCACTGAGCCTTCTTTGCAGGTTAAAGCTATGGCAAAGCCCAACTTCTCGTCGCACTGCCCAGCCGAATCACCATTGCCTTATTGCAACCCCCCAAACCCAGTGAGCCCCACTTCTCAACTCAGATTCAACCCCCCATCCATTCCCCCAACACTTCCAAGCCCTCCATCACAGCCCATCCGTGCAAACACACACAATAACCTAATCGCCAGACCAGTCTCCAACCCAAACCCCAATCCCCTGTCTAACCACATTCCTCAAACAATCCTGAGTCCAGAAACACATGTACCCAATGCAGGAGACACTACTGACAAGAAGACCATCAGCGAAGAGGGTGATTTCAGGTGAGACGTTATATAATAGTTAGTTCTGGTTCCTTGAATCTGATTGGTCAAGCAGCATTCCAAGAGTAATGCAACAGTCCAATAGCAGTGAGAATTTTCACTGTTTGTCTGCTTTTCACTTGTCAGTCTATGCATTGATGCTGGGGATTTTTCAGTGACTCTTTCTGCAGTTTACATTATTATGCCAGTAGGTGGTGACAAATCAATGCATATATGGGTGAATCAATGAGTCGATGATTCGTTCAAAAATGATTAATTAAAAACTAATGACTCTCTGAATTCTGTCTTTCTATAGCAAAATTAATAAGAGTAGTATGCTTTGTACATGGTTCTGAATTAAGCATGTGTTTATGAGTGAGTGCTGAATCATTAATTCAACTGATTCGTTCAGAAACACTTGCTGAATGTGGAACAACGTACTAGCATACTACTCTTACTATTTCTGCCATATAGCAATATGGTAAAAAAGCAGTATGCTAGTACACGGTTCCAGATTCAGCTATTTCATTACTGAAATATTCAGTAATGGCATTTTGATTTGTTTAAAATGCTGATTCATTCAGAAACGGAACAAGTGACTGTCTTTATGAGTGCTTCATTGAATTATTAATTGAACTGATTCACTGAAATGTAATTCAGGAATGAAACAAGTGGCAGTCTTTCTGAGTGAGTCATTGAATAATTCATTCAGTCAGTTTGTTTAAAAACATTGATTCATTCACGAATGAAACAAGTGAGCTTCTTCATGTGTCATTGAATCATTCATTTAACTAATTCGCTCTTAAACACTGATCTTTTTTTTTTTTTAAAGCCATCTTTATGAGTGAGCCATTGAATCGCCCATTCAACTAATTGTTCAAAAATGTTAAGTCTGATTCATTCATTTATTCATTCATTCACTCTTGCGAGTGTGATATTGCTTTAATATCTCTCAGATCTAGTGATATGATTTGACTGCAGTCACTCAGTGATTGAGTTTCTTCTGTGTTTGTTTATATCCACCAGCCTGAGGGGAGAGAATCTATCGGTTTAAGGTTCTGTTTGTATTAACATCTCAAATCTGCAATATGTGTTTTTGCATTTGCTGAGGGAAAAGTCTAGATCAGAATGGGACAATCATTTATTCAGCACGTGGAGAAGCTCATTGGTCACTGCGAGTAACAGCCTTAGATTTCAAACTTGCTACATGTGGTCAGAAAGAGGATCATTAACTGTTGACTTAAAGGGTTTGTTCATCCAATAAATTAAAATTCTGTCATTAATTACTCATTCTAAACCCATAAGACTTTCTTCTTTCATCTTCGGAAAACAAATTAAGATATTTTTTGATGAAATCCATAGGTAAGAAAGGTAGTAAAGACATCGTTAAAAGAAGCGACGAGAATACTTTTTGTGTGCAAAAAAACAAACAAAAAAACAAAAATAACAACTTTATTCAACAATCTCTTCTCTTCAGTATCATTCTCCTACACTGTTCACATAGTAAATGCAGCGCTTCCGAGTGCTATGTCAGAACAGTGACTCACCATTGGCTAACTCCTGAGTCAGCATCACGCGTGGTGCTCACATGAACAGTGTCGGTTTTAACAATGTCTTTGCTACCTTTCTGGTCCTTGAAAGTTGCAATGACGTTGCTGCCTATGGTTCAGAGAGCTCTCAGATTTAATTACAAATATATTAATTTCTGTTTCGAAGATGAACGAAGGTCTTTGGAAGGTCTTTGGAACGACGTGAGGGTGAGTCATTAATGACAGAATTTTCATTTTTGAGTGAACTAACCCTTTAAATGCTGAGAAATCGGCTAATGGAATGGCAGCATGATAGACCTAAAGATTATAATGCGTATGCTAGCAGAGTTGAGATTTTCTCATCTCTTAAATCAGCATAATATTTCTCTCAGAGCCTGGTGACAGAATGGACACGGGAGCGTTGAGCTGGCAGCATTCCTAGACACACAAATGTGTTCCTGGATCCTTTAGCCTGTCATCTTTGACAATACAGACAGAGCCCTTATAATGCTTAATGCTGTTTACTCATCGTGCATGTGCTCTAATTAGTTAAAAGCGTTAAGCATGTTTTGGAAGCTATTAAATAAAGCAGGTGACATTTATCCCAGGCCTTTTGATTTGAGTAATTTTGATGACTCATAATACCATGATGTAATGTAAGGGAGAATATGACCATGGATTTGAAACTATAGCTCCGATCTGAAACCTAGTGTAGCAACGCATATATCTATGATATATAAATAATATATATAATTCAATACTAAAAAGTAATGATAATTTTTTTACATTTATGGTTACTGGAATATTATTTACTTTATTTATTGCTTTTAGCATATTGTTATTTGTTATGCACTTTTTTTTTGTTTGTAAGGTGTGTGTGTGTGTGTGTGTGTGTCTAATTGCTGCCTATGAAAAGCGTTTCAAATCTTTTATGAGGTTCCATTCTATTTCAGTCAGAAAGCTTTCTTAGAAGGTAGCTGCCAATGTAGGAAGTTTGATTAATGCAATGTATTAAAACATTTACATTAAAGGTACAGTATGCTTTATTCCTTTTAGAGTGCATATTATCACATGGAATGTTGGCTCCGGTATACCACCTGATGACATCACTTCCTTGTTTGGGCCCGGCGTTGAAAATGGGAGCACTGACATGTTTGTTGTTGGGTGAGAATGTCTGAAGTGCTGCGTAGTGCCGTTTTCTTACATACCTTCCATTGTTGTTGATTAATTAATTAACCTTCCTCTGCATTCTTTGTGTTTTCTCATTTCCGTGTCCTTTTTGTCCTTGCTTTAAAGGTATTCTTCTACCCGTCTTTGTCACCTCTGCCTTTCTTTTTCTCTGCTTCTGTCCTTTTCTCTCTCTTTAGACTGCAGGAAGTAAACTCCATGATAAACAAGCGGCTTAAAGATGCTCTCTTCACAGACCAGTGGAGTGAGCTCTGCATGGACACACTCAGTCGTTTTGGATATGTGTTGGTCAGTATAAAATCAAATATCTAGCATGAAACTCTTACCTGCAATTTGCAAGGTATCTCAGCATTACCACATGACACAAGCTGATTGGCCTTTGCTGACTCCGCAGCCAATGAGATTGCTTGCTTAACATTTAAAGAGTCTGGTTCAGTGTTTGCAGTAGTCTAGTCCTCCAGCTAGTCCTCTGAAACCTTCCACCTCCCCCAGCTCCACCTGCCTAGATCTGCTACAGGATTTATGTATGCATATTCATGCAGCAGCAGCAGAATATCTTTCATGCTCACAGCAGCGTGTCTGTGTTATCAAATGACAGCAGCAAGTCCGTACAGTAGAAGCAGCACTTACATTGACAAGCGCTTGGGTGAGGTGTTAAAAGATATACACAACTCTGGTTTAAACAAGCAAGTTATCAGTGATAACTTTTGAAGAGAAATTTAGGGGACACTGGACTTTCTAGCATGTATGTGCGCTGACATTCATAGTAATATACAAGTGCACCGTCTTGGTATATCTAAAGTCTTTGACTGTAGGCATACCCTAGCATATCCATAAAAGATAATGTATACTTTGGGACTTTAGAGGTTTGTTCAAACTGAATAATTGATATTTGCCATAGTAAACACCATAATGAGAGGTTTAACTTGAAATGTATTTACATTTCTCTAGGTGGCATCTCAGAGGATGCAAGGGGTTTTCTTACTGGTGTTTTCCAAATTCTGCCACCTTCCCTTCCTCAGAGGAGTACAAACTCAAAGCACACGCACTGGCCTGGGCGGCTACTGGGTGAGTCGAGTGAGCAAAGACCTCTGGGAAAGAGTGAATCATTTCTAAACGCATATGTGATCAGTGATTGTTGTGCTACATTAAAACTTTAATGTCGAACATCAAACATCTGCATAATGTCGCGACCCCCAGCCGTGTGATGTCTTTGATGATTACAGGAAAAGTCAAAGAGAGACCGTGGAAATTAGTGTTTTTGTGTATGTGACTGAGCGTGTTTGTGCGTGTGACCCTGCTGTGTGTTGTTGTCAGCATGGCTCCAGGCTCATTCAGCAGCCTTCTTTGAGTAGGGCACAGTAGGACACACAGCAGCTCTGTTTCTGATCTGTCTTGCAGTGCACAAACACACACATCAGGTTCATTTCTGCTTGATCAAATACAGTCTGAACACACACACAGCAGCTCTCAGTTCTCCCCAGTGCGTTACCCAGAAAGAAAGAGCACAACCCATGGGAACTGCAGCACTAGTGCTGATAATAAACTGCAAGTCTCTGCATGGCCCATTTCACCCTTGAATGCCCAGCACACCTGTACTTCTCAGCACAGTGTTTAAAGAGATAGTTCACTCATTTACTCATCCTCATGTCGTTCCAACAGCAGTTCAAAGTGATCACATCTGTCAAGCTCCAAACCAGACAAATAGGCAGATAAAAAAGTAGTGGTGGGGATTTTAATTCATTCTGGTGGCTTGAATCTTTTGAATCTGTTCACCAAAAAGATTTGTTTAGCTATTTGTTCAGTAAGTTTGCAGCAGTTTAATTTTTACCAGTAGATGGCGACAAGCGAGTGCTATGAGTGAGTCATTGGCTGCATCCGAAAACCTAGGCGGCTGACTTGTTGCCTCACTGCCTTATCAGACAACGTTTGTGCATGAAGGCACTTCACGAAACTGATTTTGGACAGACTTCTAAGGCAGTGTAACCGTTTAATGATCTACAGCAATATAAAGAGAGCTTTGGTGAGAACTAAACAAATATTTAATTACTACATTAGTAATTTCTCGCTAGAAATGATATCAGAATTGGAAAATGTTGGTCCAAAACACACATTGACACACAAACTGACCAGCAAACGCAACTTTCGGACGCCATCTTTTTTTCTAGCTCAACTGTCACAGAATGGAACACACAGGATTGTGGGATATCAAAGGCAGTGAAGGATACATTTATGCTGCCTTCAAAACTCAATCGGATGAAGGTATCTCAGAAGACAGGAAGTGAAGCTAACATTAGATGCGGACGTGCCTTGATGCCTTCCTACCTTGAAATGTGTCCTCCGAAGGCAGCATTTTCCAGGGCTTTGTTCACTGACAATGTTTTCTGGAAGTATTCCTGAGCCCATGTTGTGATTTCCATTACAGTAGCATTCCTGTATGTGATGCAGTGCCGTCTAAGGCCCGAAGATCACGGGCATCCAGTATGGTTTTCCAGCCTTGACCCTTACACACAGAGATTGTTCCAGATTCTCTGAATCTTTGGATGATATTATGCACTGTAGATGATGATAACTTCAAACTCTTTGCAATTTTTCTCTGAGAAACTCCTTTCTGATATTGCTCCACTATTTTTGGCCACAGCATTGGGGGAATTGGTGATCCTCTGCCCATCTTGACTTCTGAGAGACACTGCCACTCTGAGAGGCTCTTTTTATACCCAATCATGTTGCCAATTGACCTAATAAGTTGCAAATTGGTCCTCCAGCTGTTCCTTATATGTACATTTAACTTTTCCGGCCTCTTATTGCTACCTGTCCCAACTTTTTTGGAATGTGTATCTCTCATGAAATCCAAAATGAGCCAATATTTGGCATGACATATCAAATGTCTCACTTTCAACATTTGATATGTTATCTATATTCTATTGTGAATAAAATATAAGTTTATGAGATTTGTAAATTATTGCATTTCTTTTTTATTCACAATTTGTACAGTGTCCCAACTTTTTGGAATCGGGTTTGTAATTTCCACCTTTTTTAAGTTTGTTTTTCATCTGTTTATCATGTTTGTTTTTAGCAAATAAATTACCAAATTAACTAAAAATACAAAAAAATATATATATATTTTAGTTAACAAACAAGATTAATCCCAGTATGTTCACGAATTACACCATAGAAGCCATACATTAGTTTTGTGTGAAGAAGAAACCAAAATTGTGTTTGTTCTACATTAGATTTTGGCATCTGTGGTCACTACAGAGCTGCATGAAGATTAAAAATTTAATTTTTTCCTTTTGGGTTCCATGAAAAAAATAACAGCATAATTGTTTGGATCAACATAAGGGTGAGTGAATAATTTCTTTAATGTATAATTTAATAATGTTGTTTTTTCTTCCACCATTAGGACACCATTAAAATGGAGTGCAGAGCTACTGTATTATTAATGTCTTCCCATTATCCTCTGCCTCTATATATTTGTCTCAGGGGAATAAAGGAGGCGTGAGTGCACGCATGATGGTTTTCGGACACCCTGTTTGCTTTCTCAACTGCCACCTGCCGGCTCACATGCGTAACCTCGAGCAGCGGATGGAGGACTTTGAAAGCATCCTACAGCAGCAGCAGTTTGAAGGCGGCACCGCCGTGGGCGTGCTGGATCATGAGTGGGTACCTGAGAAAAACAGATCCTTGATGCCTTGCCTTACTTATGTACTATTAAAGCTACACTGTGTAACGTTTTGGCCCTCTAGTGCTTAAAACATAAAACTGAACATGTCTTTCTGAAGAACATTGTTTTTGGTTGTGCTTCAGCTCTGAATGTGGTTTGAGGCACTAGTGTACACATGGATATGGATTATTAAATAATAATAATTTCTTTGTTTTTAAAGCCAGTGATCTGAGGTTTGCTGTTTTGAATGATCCGTGTTTGATTTTTCTCGTTCAGGGCTACTTTTCTCTGTGTACGGATATGACTTAACATGCACATTATGCATATTATTGAAAATATATAAATCTGTATTATAAAACTGCATTTTGGTAAAGATGATTTTTGCTCTCTCTCATTAATAACTTTTTTTGTAAATCAAAAAGTTACATAGTATTGCTTTAAATAATCTTTCATATAATGTGCATTCAGCCAGTTAAAATCATCACTGAAACCCTGACGCAAAGCTAATTGCCATATAAATAAATAATTGGATATGAAATATTCATTTGAAATTATTTTTTATTATGTGATACTTTTTTATCTGACAATTGAGCATTATTCTGAGTGGCTTTATACAGATGAACTTCGACCTTTTGGGTTCACTGGAAATTATTGCATTCTTTTACAGTGTGGTGTTCTGGTTCGGTGATTTGAACTTCCGAATCGAAGGTTATGATATTCATGTGGTGAAAAGTGCAATTGAAAATGGCAAACTGCCTCTACTGTGGGAAAAAGATCAGGTAAGAGAGCAAAAATGTGAAAAAGAAATGCGTTTAATTGTATTGAATGTGCACTTGTAGTTAAGTAGGTAATAGAAGTAATTATGAAATTACATATAAAGATAAGTCCTTTTTAAGTGGGTCCTTTCCCTAATTGTATTTAATGTAAATGTAAACTATAATACATTTTCATTAAATTGTAAATAACATGCAAAAAGTGTTGGAAAACATTACATCCATTACACTTTTTGTTATATTATTACATTATAACATTATATTATTTTTTGGTGAATATGATTTCACCAGTACATAATGTTCCTGGATCAACATCTTTGTTAATCCTGGAACAACATTCCAATCAACCAATCAGATTTGAGGGACAAGTTTACAGTTTATGTCAAGTTTAGGCTTGTCATTCACCTATAATTTCCCTCTGATTTTAGGGATTAGTTATGGGTAGGGTTAGGTTTGGGGTAGGGCTAGGGTTAGGTTTGAGATAGGGTTAGGATGTTGATCCAGGAACATGTCTTACTTGGAAAAATTACAGTGACTCTTTTGGAAAGTAAGCTTTTTCCAATGGAGGCCCTGCCTCAAATGCCTGAATAGTGCTTATGAACACCCTTTTGAATCATAAAATGAATGTAGAACGAGGCCTCAAGTCCACATCAAGTGTACCATTAGGAACGGGGCCATAAAGGAAACTGAGGCCATAAGGCCATAAAGGAAACTGATTGCAGAGGTGCATGTGATTTCAAGGGTATGTATGTATGTATGTATGTTGCTGAATTAATGTTGGACACAGATAAGCTCAGAAAATTGTACTTGTCTCAGTCACAAAATGCCAATTGTTTCTGTTCAGATCTTGGCTATACTGATTTTTCAATTTGTTACCACTAGAGGTCAGTGTACTACATCTATAAACAAAGTGGCTTGATTCAGCTCTTCAGAAAGTAAATGTGCACTGAGATACAACACAAAAATACTGGATTTGGTTGTGCTCTCTGCTGGATTGGGTGCTGTTAAAAAGATAAACTGAAAGAACAGTTTGTCTTTTTGTTTTGTCTTTGTCACAGCTCAACTTGGCGAAAAAAAGCGAATCCGTTCTGGAGGGATTTATGGAAGGACCCCTGAAATTCCCGCCATCTTACAAGTTTGATGTGGGAACACACACTTATGACACAAGGTGTGGGATTGTGTTATGCTTTTCTTCATGAGTCTTTCTGTTTCTCTGGCCTCTCGTTCAAACCTGGCTTTCTTTCCTAGTGCAAAAAAAAGAAAACCTGCATGGACAGATCGCATCTTGTGGCGTCTGCGCAGGACGGGCTCCCCCGTGCCGTCCCAATATTCCGCCCTCCAACGGGGTCTGACCTCATGGCTGGGCGGTGCCACTAGAGTTTCCCAGCACTTCTACCGCAGTCACATGGGCTTCACTATTAGCGATCACAAGCCAGTGTCTGCCCTCTTCTCTTTGCATGTGAGTCTAAAAATGGCGGGAAAGATACCGGATAGTCTGTGAGCAGTGCTGCCTGTATTTTAGGCGTACAGTGTCATGCAAGATATTTATTATCCTGACAGTTCGACATTTACGAGTTTAAAAAAAGTTGCTTATGGCCTCAGACACACTGCTAATAAATTCAAATAGATTTTCTCACCAATTTGTTTGTTTACTGGCCTCCGTAAAAGGAGAAAAAGTTATTAATTATGTCTAAATAACATGAATATGTATTATAGTAGTAATACCTACAATTGTTTCTAAGATTTGCTACACAAGTACACTTCTGTCCCATCAGTTTCCCTTTAAGGTGAACCTACCATTAGTGACACTGGAAGTGGAGAAAGAATGGACCAAGTTCTCTGATGCTACAGCCAAATTCACAATGGCACACGGCTTTCAGAGGAGTTCATGGGACTGGGTGGGACTGTACAAGGTAATGCATGAATGGCATTTTCACATTTTTCTCTTTTCATTTTTACATTGAAAAATTACACACATTATGTTATTCTAATAATTAATCACAATGGTGTTCTAATAGGTGTCATTAACTCTATTAACCTCATTTAAATCAATTTATGCTTCACTTTCACCAGAAATAATTGCAAAAATAATGACTGTTTCTCAGATATTTTTCCCAAACATTCTTCCTGCCTATTGTTGGTCAAGAAAAAACTAGTCTTGCCCCCAAACTCACGCCATTGTTTGAGCCAGTGTTGCTATGTTGGGTTGATCAGGAAACTCAAACAAACAGCTTTCCAGTCTTTCCACTTTTCATGGAAATTAACCTATGAAGTGCTTATAGTTATTTTTGCATACTTTTATTTTCTAGGAAAAAGTACACAGTTAAAAAATTTGATACGTTTTCAGCCTAATTTGCTGATACAGTCTTATTTTCACACAACGCTTATACAAAAGCACCACATCAAACAACAGACACAAAGATTTTTAAAGAACATTTTGTAATGCGGGTATTACATGAAAACTATGACATTTATTATTATTTATCTGACACTTAACTCTGTGATTTGACCGGCTTTATCATGCTGTTTTCTCAAGAATTCTTTTCATATTCTCATCTGGACAGTGTATGAGTACAAATGCACTTTTACTTCACTTAACTCTCACTTTACTTTAAACCATTGCTAGAACATGTGATTTGGTTGATCAACCTGATGTGCTTGTTTGTTGTCTATACAGAAATATTCAGTCCAATGTTTATTCACTTCTGTGCTGTGATACTGTCAGAGTTCTGCCACTTCTGTTTAGTATTTTCTTGGTTTGTGACACCGGGTTTGTCTTGTTTTGTGAGCACATGACAGGTAATTGCTGTTGCTAGTCATGTGCTTGTGATGTCATGTCTCCTGTCTATTGTCTAACCCTGCCCTTCTTGTTACCTGATCATTGATTAATTTGTCCCACCTGTTCTCCCTCATCACCTGCCTTATTTGTTACCTATTTAGTCTCCTTGTGTTTTCTGTGCTGGTTTGTTGTGTTCTGTTCCTGATGGTTGTTCCCTGCCTGACATTTTGTTCCTGATTCCTTGTATGTGTTTCAATTGGTTTAGTTTTCCCCCTCATGGGTATTTTGTTTGTGTTTGTTTTATTTTATAATTTAATAAAAAAAAACACCCTTTCTTCCTGCATTTGAGTCCTCGCTCCTTCTCACTCACACCAGCTGTGACAGATATATGGCAGATATTTTACCATTTTGATTTAATTTGTATTATTTATTCATTTCAAAATATTGTTTATTTGTCCACTATTTATGATTTAATTATCAGTTATTAAAAGTTGCTAAATCCTAAATGTTGATGACAAAAAAAGATGCACACACCCCATCAAATCTGCACCTCTATATTTAATAAAATAAATTGTTTATATACTTCATGTTACTTTTCTATTGTGTTTTTTTAGGTGGGATTTAAGCACCACAAGGATTATGCTGCATATGTTTGGGCTAAATCTGAGCATTCAACGCAGGTAGGACATGAAAATTGTTGGTCGTGTGTGTAAGATGTTTCCTAGAGATCCGAAAGATATTAGCAACCTGACCCTGACCTTTACGTCTATCTGTATTCACTGGACAATGCTTTAATCCCAGAATCAAATCATTCCTGGATAATCTTGGATTGAAGGTTTTAAGATCACTGAACAGTACTAACAAAGTAGATTTATAGTGTAGCCAGTCAGTATCTTCTGTAACTTGTTTTTTCATGACCTTCAGGTGACATTTTCTGAGGAAGATTTGCCTAGAGACCCGGGGGAATATATTCTGGGATATTACAGTAACAACACGAACAGCATCGTGGGAGTGACCGAACCATTTCAGGTCCACACTGCTTTCACACAGTTACATTCTTATTCCGCACAAATACAAATATTAGTTTGGTTTGAATGAGCAGCTCAGAAGCTCTGAGTGTGTTATTCCAAGGGCATGATGACTAGGTCATTGCGCTCTGACATCGTCATTGTCAACATTTGAAGTATTGATTGCAGCCTTGATTTGTATTTGCAGCTGGATATCCACAAATTACAAACATAGACTCAGTTGTAACATTTGAATTTTCAACTAGATGCTAGACACCACATAATGAAAGCACACTGTCTTAAAAATAAAAAATAATATACCACAGTGTGAAACACACTGTTCCACAGTTTCAAAGAGGTTTTATCAGTAAAGTTGGTATTAGTAGGAACGAAACCAAAACCACTATGGTAAAAATATTCACAAACATTCACTACTTAAGAAATGTTTTGGAAAGCTTCTTTAGGTAAAAACAATGCCCACTTAGAATGACAAATAAAGTGACTGATCACAATTTGTTTTGTTTTACATGCTGATTAAAGGCTGTTAAATCTGAAATCAAAGATACCACAATAATAGACTGCCTGAATAGAAATTAA
Organism: Paracanthobrama guichenoti; assembly: GCA_018749465.1. Lineage (NCBI taxonomy): Eukaryota > Metazoa > Chordata > Actinopteri > Cypriniformes > Gobionidae > Paracanthobrama > Paracanthobrama guichenoti. The sequence goes on along the minus strand of CM031952.1, from coordinate 4,915,544 downwards.
CTGAAAATGTGTGAAGACTTTGTGTCCAGAATTAGTAGAATTATAGTAAGCACTCATTATTTCACAGACAGAAAACTCAAGACAAGTGTTTACTTGCTACTAAGTGCCTCAAACAAAACTCTGTGGGAACTCTTACAGACTGAAGCTTTCAAGGAGACAAAAGTACTTTGAATGTTGTGACCAGCTCATTCAAGCCTGACATTCATTCTCATCAGAACACGGTTCAAATCAAGTCCAGAAGAGGGCTAAGTAAGATTCAAATCCGAGAGCTGAGTAAGAGTCAAAACAGAGACAAGAAGGCTAAGTAAGAGTCAAATCCAAGACCAGAAGAGAGCTGAGTAAGAGTCAAATCCAAGACCAGAAGAGGGCTGAGTAAGAGTCAAATCCAAGACCAGAAGAGGGCTGAGTAAGAGTCAAATCCAAGACCAGAAGAGGGCTGAGTAAGATTCAAATCTGAGACCAGAAGAGGGTTGTTCAAGACCCAGACCAAAACCAAGATCATGAAAATATGGTCTTAGTTTTGTCATGGACTCTGAAACTTGTGGACTCTGTCTTGACTCAGACTCAACCTTCTTTTGGTCTCAGTCTTGACTTGGACTTGAATAAACTGGTGACTAAAACACTGATATGAACGCTTTGACCAAAAAGTAAAAATAAAATCTCCTTTTGTATTCTGTGGAAGAAAGAATGTCATGTGGGTTTAGAAATGTGAAATAGATTTTACTTTTTAACTCTTCCTTTAACTTCTATGTAACATTCAAATTTTTAATATATATTATTTGTATACAACTTTTTCTTCTCTGTGTATATTTTCCTCACAGGTGCAGCTGCCCATGTCCACACCACCTGCACCAGCATGTCGTTCACACTCTGACAGTTCAGATGTCAGCTCTGAAGACGACAGTACGCTGGTCCTGTTAGCTCCCATCTCTCGTAGCCCCAGCCCTGGAAACCACAGCAGCAAACGGCATCACCACCACCAGAAGCGGCAGCGCAGCCGCAGCCCCGCCGTACCTGCTCTCTCCACAACACCCCTTCCCTCTCTGCAGTCTCTCAGCCTGTGCCCACGGCCCCGTGACGGCCCTACGCGGAGCTCCTCCCCGCACCCTTCAGCCAATGCCAAGAAAGAGCGTCTGGTTTCTCCAGACACATTAACCTCGCCTTCCCTAAGTCCTCTTAGCCCACGAAGCCCTGTGTCTCCCAGGAACGGAGTCAGCGCTCCGGAGGCTCTGATAGCAGCCATTTTAGGAGAGCCCAGGCCTGCTCAAATAGAAAAAGCAGGGGATGTGATTCTCTGACCAATCCTCCCACCCCTTCCTTCGATTAATTTCTAGACTTTAGCAGATATTGTAATGCAACTTTAGAGAAACGGCCTGTTCCAGGTCGTCCTCTGCCGCTTTTCAGACCTGCAGTTGTTTGTGATCTCATGCCTTGTCGTGCTTAATTGTTTCACAAACTCTTCCTCAGTTCTCAGTGGCTTTGCCAATAGAGATTCAACTGGTCTATCCATTTTGCATTATTATTAATGATAGATTGTAAATGGTGACAGTACAACAGTGCACATTCGCCTTATAGTGCAGGACAACCTGACCCAAGGTAAAACTGTGCTGTTAACGTAGAATCAAAGCAAACAGTGATGTCAGCATTCATCTCAGCCTTTACTCTAGTAGTTGGCTGGGTTTTAATGCCTAATATGTAGAGATTGGTGATTGACATCAACAAGAAAAATGTGGGATGTGTTTGATCTTCCCTTTTTAAAGTTGGTAATCCTATTTATTTAATTGTTTTAACTAGTTTGCAAGCCACCAGTTGAAGAAGCGCTGATCTAGAGTCAATATAATGTCAACGTAATGTAGGGTCCAAAAGTCTGAGACCACACGGAAAATCTGGGATTCCAAATCTAATTTAAGGATTTGAAAAAGATTAATAATTCATAAAATGAACTCCAGTGTGTGTGTGTGTGTGTGTGTGAGTGTAGATATAGATAACTGTTTAAAAGTTTGGGTCGGTAAGATTTTGTCTCAAAAGAAATACTTTTATTCAGCGAGGATGCATTAAAATAATTAAAAGTGACAGTAAAGATGTTTATGATGTTACAAAATATTTCAATTTCAAAGAAATGCTGTTCTTTTAAACTTTCTGTTAAGAATCATGAAAAAAATACAAAAATATTAAGCAGCACAACTGTTTCAACACATTAGAATGATTTCTGAAGGATTTGACACTGAAGACTGGAGGAATGATGCTGAAAATACTGCTTTGATTACAGGAATAAATTACATTTTAAAATATGTTTTAAATTGTAATACTATTTCATACAGTTTTTACTGTATTTTTGATCAAATGAATGCAGCCTTGGTGAGCAGAAGAGACTTCTTTTAATAAACATTTATAGAATCTTACTGACCACAAACTTTTTTATGGTAGTGTGTATACATATATAAAAAAACAAGACATCATACATACAGTGATATTACCATGTGTTTAAAATCTTGTTTACCATGATAAAATCACTGATGATAGCAGCAACTGACTTTAAAGGAACATATATTTTAAAGATACATTTTTTAATTGATAAGAACTGACACTTAGTGAAAAGGCCATTTCTGTTAATTAGCCAGTCGGCACAAGTCAGAACAGGTCATCTTAAAAATGTTGTCCAATTAGTTACCAATATATCAGTCTATTAATACCAATTTCATAATAAATGGGTCCAGTAGTGACATGTCAGAGGTTTCGCACATGCTAATACCGCCATCCTTGATTTTAGAATAAGTTACTCATTAACACCCATCATGCTTTGCCGAGGTATCTATCTTTCAAGCCAACAGCCTCTCCTGAAACGGAGCAAACCTTTGACAGGAGCGGCTGATGGAAGACAACCAATCACATCAGCTCTGCTCATCTATAACATTTTGTGGCTTTTATTTGATCTGTTTGAGCTGAGTGAAACTCGTGTGTGGTGTGTGCTTGAACGCATATTGACGGTGCAAAAATACACACCTCAAGGTCATAAAAATGCACTTTTCACCCTATGTATTCACTCATCATGCTGTCAGTATATCATCTGTAAATGGGCAGAAATGTCAAATTTACTTTCCTTAAAAAACAATGTATATTTTTGTCTCATTTTTTGATCATTTAGCTGAAAAGCAAAGATCCCCAAGATTGTCTATAATCATTGATTATCAATTCTACATATCATCTATGTGTTTTATTTATTTATTTATTTTAAAAAGAATTTAAAGTCAAATGTTGTCCTGTGGTGTGATTGTCTTCATCATGACCTGTGAAATACAGAAGCGTGTCAAAATGAACAACGAGGACACAATAATACCCTAAAAAGTTTTGTCACCAATTATCGAGTCCTGTGGAGTGACTCACAAATCAGTTTTTAAACGGTCTCTTGAGCAACCTTGAAAATGTTGCTAATCAGAATCACTATCATGCTTGTAGGTTAAAGCATGAAGCATTAAAGGACTTTTCAGTTAGATTTTTCTCTGAACACTCCTTTATAGGAACGCTTTAATAGGAATGAGACTTTGGAAACTCTTCCAGACCTGGAGGCGATTAGACAAATTATGAAAGCAATGTGTTTGTTATGAAAGTTCAAATGCCAGAACCAGAGAGCAAGAGGCTGGTAATGTATTGCAAGGTGTTTGACTCGTAATTGACAGCAAACGTTGTGCAATTGAATTTGTTTTTCGAAAGCATCTCCCTAAGGCAAAAACAATCACCTGGCTGCAATGTAATCATACATAAGCGTTAATTCCCCCTTCAATCTCAAACCTTGCCAGGTGCAAGTTTCTCATTCCTGTAAATAAACGCACAGTGTAATGATTCAAACACCCTGCATTCATTTAAAGAAAGATGAAATCCAATGTTTTGTCTGGCAGCATTCCGTACATTCCTGCAGAACAGTAACACAAACAACCTTTGTGTCAGACCTGCTCAAAACCATTCATCTGGATTTAATTAAGGTTTCTGTGTTTATTTGTTACATAAAATTCTACACTGCCGTTCAAAAGTTTTTAATCAGTAAGATCTGTAATGTTTTTAGAAGTCTCTTATGCTCACCAAGGCTGCATTTATTTTATTAAAAATACAATGTTGCAAAAGCTTTCTATTTCAGATAAATACTGTTCTTTTGAACTTTCTATTCATCCAAAAATCTGGTTTCAACATTGATAATAATCATAAATGTGTCTTGATCATCAAATCAGCATATTAGAATGATTTCTGAAGGATCATGTGACACTGAAGACTGGAGGAATGATGCTGAAAATTCAACTTTAAAACTTACATTTTAAAATATATTCAAATAGAAAACAGGTCATTTACATTTTAATAAGATTTCACAATATTACTGTTTTTGTATTTTTAATAAAATAAATGAGCCTTGGTGAGCTTAAGAGACTTCTAAAAACATAAAAAGCTTACAGATCAAAAACTTTTGAACAGCATATAAGCTCATTTAAAGTCATAGTATTGCAATACAGTAAAAACACGGATGATAATGGTAATTGCAGTAAATAAAAACCTCAACAGTAAAATAAAACTGCACAAACAAATCAGACAAAACTGCTTTCAGGGCTTGTCTTGACACCATTAGGCTAATAAGACAGACTATGATAATAAACCCAAAGCTTATGAGAGAGGCCAATGCTTAGAAAAGTAGCATTGATGGCTGATTTAAATCCCAGAGCTTGTTTTCTTCACAAACACTTGCAAATGAATGCTCACACTCAAGGAGCATTGTTCACCCTTTACATCATAATGTACCAATTTACAACACAAAGAGCAATAACAGCAAGGTGTTGTAAGCACTGCTTCCTGGAATCAGATACCAAGACCAAATGGCCTTGTGTCTAATTCTCCTACATCACATTTATTTCATGTTACAGGATTATTTATAATTCGAATTAATTGGGAGGAAGACAACAACAAAAAAGGCCACACTTGAAAATCTGGCTTTTTTATTTCATTTAAACCTGCAAGTAAGCAAAAAATCATGAGGGTAAAATAAATGAGATTGTTTGATTTTTTACTATTTACATTTAAATTTAAAAAATATTAATTTATGTATAGGAATAATGGAAATCATTTTGTGACACTGATCATGTGACTCTTTTGTACACAGAGTCAAATGTTCTTGATCATGGCAACACAATACCATGGCAATTGTTACCATGGCTATTTTATGTTTTGGTGAATTGGTGGATCCGTTTTTTTGTACAATCTGCTTACGGGCCAGTGGCAGTTAAGTTTAGGGGCGGTCCAAGCTTGTGCAACTTTTAAAAAATATATATTTTCATACAATTCACATCGTGCGAATTCATATGAAAACACCATCTCATAAGTTACATTTTCCTGTGAGATATGATCATCAGGTTTTGTTCACACAGCTTGACTGCAGCTGTCATCAAAGGGGACATATGAAGATATTCCAAAATATTCATGTTCATTTTTCAATTCGACCTTGCACTCGAATTCTCAAAATGAAAAAAAAAAAAAGTTGAAAAATGCAAAGAGGAGCATGAGTTGTCAAACTTTTGAACCCCATGAGCACATCTGAGGTTAGATATGGATCAACGGACTCAATGACCTCTGAGTTGCAGTCTAAAGCCCACGGGCTCTGCACCTCCTGGCACTCAAAGAAATTACTGCCTACAGATTAGACGGGATAAAAGAGGCCCCATGCTGAGTGAAAGTGTGTGATAGTGCAATTGAACATGAATTGAAGCTTTCATGCTTGTAATCATGCTGAACAGTTATGCGCAGAACATACGCCTATAGGCTATATACAGTTGTGGTCAGAATTATTGGCACCCCTGATAAATATGATCAAAGATGGCTGTACAAATAAACCTGCATTGTTTATCCTTGTGATATTTCTTTTGATCTAACCTTTCATTGAAGTAGAAGAATTGAAAGTGGGAGGGAAAGCACATTATGAAATAAATGTTTTTCTCCAAAACACATTTGTCACAGGTGGAGAACTGCAGAGATTAGTTGAGTCTTTGGGTCAGAAAGACTAAAATATATAAAACAGCACCTACAAGTTGTTTGGGAGGGTTTCAAGAAAAATCCTCCTCGCTCATCCGAAAACAAACTCCAGCATATTCAGCAGTCAGACACGACTAGAACTTCAAACGGGACCTGGTTCTGTGGTCAGATGAAACTATAAAAAGAGCTTTTTGGCAGCAAACCCACCAGATGGGTTTGATGCAAACAGGGATAAAAAGTACACCATGTCCACGGTTAAATATACCGCTGGATCTTTAATGTTGCGAGGCTATTTTTTTGCTGGAGGCCCATGGACATTCTGTTCAGATGCATGGTATCATGGATTCTAGAAAATACCAACAGATGAAAATCAAAACCTGACGGCCTCTGCTAGAAAAATTTTATAATGGACCATGGCTGGATCTTCCATCAGGACAATGATCCCAAACAAACATCACAATCAACACAAAAATGTGTCACTGAGCACAAAATGAAGCTTCTGCCATGACCATCCCAGTCCCCTGACCTGAACCCTATAGAAAATGAGTGGGGTGAGAAGAAGAGAAGCAGCACCAACATGGAGCTGGGAATCTGACGGATCTGGAGAGATTCTGTATGAAGGAATGGTCTCTGATCTCTTGTCAGGTGTTCTCCAAACTCATCAGGCATTATAGAAGAACACTCAGAGCTGTTATCTTGGAAAAAGGTAATTTGATAAAAGGGTGCCAATAATCGTGTCCAACGTGTTTTGGAGAAAAGCATTTATTTTATAATGTTCAATATTGATACTTCAATGAAAGGTTAGATTTTTTTGAATGAAAGATCAAGATCAAGATCAATACAATGCAGATTTATTTTTACAGCCATCTTTGATCATATTTACCAGGGGTGCCAATACTTCTGACCACGACTATATATATATATATATATAAACACACACACATTAATTTGTTTATTTATTTTTGTTAATTCCTTTATACTTGTACCTAGCGATTTCACAACACCCCCGTCACAGTAATTAGCAGAGTGGTGAGACAGGCTTAGCAGCTTTGCCCAAGCTTTCATTTACTCGCATTTAATAGCCACAACAACACAGCATAGCTACAACAATTAATGCTTTGCTCAACAAGTCCAAAGTGCATACAAAGGGCATTTTATATCAATTCTCACCTGCAAAACTGTATTACATAATCATCTTACACCATTACAATTCACAATACAGTTTCACAATAGACACAATTACGTGATGCATTGAAAATCTAGCTTAAAACTTAAACCAGGAGCACACAAGGTGAAAAATCTATCTATCTATCTATCTATCTATCTATCATCATCTATCTATCTATCTATCTATCTATCTATCTATCTATCATCTATCTATCTATCTATCTATCTACTATCTATCTATCTATCTATCTATATCTATCTATCTATCTATCTATCTATCTGTCTATCTGTCTATATATCTGTCTGTAAACTGTCAGGAGCTATCTGTCTGTCTGTCAGCTATCTGTCTGTCTATCTAAATCTATCTATCTATCTATCTATCTATCTATCTATCTATCTCTCTGTCTGTCTGTCTGTCTGTCTGTCTGTCTGTCTGTCTGTCTGTCTATCTATCTATCTATCTCTATCTATCTATCTATCTATCTGTCTGTCTATCTATCTATCTAACTCTCTGTCTATATATCTGTCTGCCTGTCTATATATCTGTCTGTCTGTCTGTCTGTCTATCTATCTATATATATCTGTCTGTCTGTCTGTCTATCTATCTATCTGTCCGTCTGTCTATCTGTCTGTCTGCCTGTACATAACCATTCAACATGATAGCAATCTATCACATTGGGTCACGGTGCTGATAGTAACTGATTACATGTAATCTGAATTATGCGATCAGATTCCAAAAATGTAGTACTTGTAATTCGATTAGATTACATTTTAAAATGCTCAATCAGAATAGTTACTTTTTATGGGTTAGGCCTACATGATTACATATTATTCACAAAATGGTAGTACATTATTTAAACGTACTGATTCTGCCTAATTCTTCTTCTTTTTTTTTTTTTTTTAAATGTTCTTTTCTAAAAATAAAAAAATAAAAAAATAAAAAAACCTATTGTGTGTCATACCGTATAGCTTTGACTATATTCAGAATATAGAATGCCATGCAAATGTCATGTAAGTAGATTGGCGTCTCTTCTGAATTTGGGGACAAATGCACCTCTCAGTTACATCATGTATGAGAAGAATAATCATGCAAGTTAGTAAACAAACACTGCTGATATATAGCGTTGGAACACTATGTCTTCATCATATAACTTCAGTGACCTTCACTAATTATTGATCTGGACTAAAGTCTGGACAAATATATTTCAAACCTCTAAAACGCTGAATGTGTAATGTCATTGCTGTTTTCATGTTTATTCTTGTTTGTTCATGTAATTCTGGGATTGCCAAACGTTTTTGTCAGACAAACCCATTTGACCTAAATATTTACTTGGAGACCCCGAGATCTTAAGTATTTTATTTATTTATTTATTTATTTTTTCAATAATTTAACAACACATTTGCATGTTCACAGTTCTCTGATGCCAGATAACGGTTACTGTGACATGCAGGTAAACAAATATTTTTTAGTGTTCAATCGTATTCTCAAATAATGTATTCATTACATTTTTATGATTTAAGTAATCATCAGTTTTTCATCAACTCACAATCTCCCACCATTTTGAGAAACTGTCATAATGTAATGCTTAATTCATTTCATGTTGTTGATAACAAAGAATGGAAATATTATTCTTTATCTTTGTTTTTATAAATCAATATGATCTGTTTATAAATACGTAAATGTAAAATGTTTTATACCTAGCAGGGCCTTCTTTGTCTGCTCACCGTGTGAGGTCCTTACGTCTTTTCTGATTGGCTGACAGCATGACGGACGGGGGCGCGCCCGAGTGACGTTTGAGTTTGGAGAGAAGTGGGAGGGATATAAACTTGAAGACCGGCTCGCGTGATCAGTTGAGGTCAAGTCTACACAAGCGCGTCCGCGGCAGAGCATCACTAGAAACATCCCTTTAAGACCGACGTTTGAAAAGCAGAGAGAATCTGAATCTAACACGCAGATTTAGAAAAGCGCGACAGTAAATCCAACATGAACGGGCAAATGAACGGTTTTCATAACTCCCTGATTGATGAAGACTGCTTTTTGTTCACGTCGGAGTCTGTCGGTGAAGGACACCCTGGTATGTATCACAACACCCTTATGTTTTTAATCGGATTTTAGTCCTATGAAGTCGTGAAGAAGGTAAACACAATCTATCGCGATACTACACAGCTAGCACGTGCTAATAGCTTCCGATAAATATTTTGTATTTCTGTACGTAAACATTTGCCATTGTCATATTTTATCAAACGCACAGGTTAAAGCCGTTATTCGTTAATGTACGCTAATGTGGGATGTATTTGTCTCCTTGGCCACGCGCGGCGGGCTCGATAGATGTTCGGCCCAAAGCTAATCTTGCGAATTTAGGCCATGAACGCTTAAATGGCGTATTCATCATTTTATTTTGGTTATTATATAGCATAATGAATAAAACGATAGTATTCGCTAAATATTGGCTTCTAATAATTATGTTTCCGTTTGAAGGCTGCGCGCGCGTGGTGGCCATGTTGTCGGCGGGCTCGCGGAGCACGCGTCAATGTGCAATGCGGACTGCGCGTGTTGTTGTTCTGCCGGTTCTCCCGGTTGCCTATTTCACACGTCAAGACGAGCCTTTAACGTAAAACATTCCAAGAAGTATTAGTCATCATTTCCCCTACTACCTTTTTTTTTGATAATCGTTATTCAGTGGCCTATGAGATCAGCGACTGGTACCCGAGCAGCGCGTCACCGTGAGCTGGTGAAATCGTTAAACGTTGCTTGTTTTGTTCGCTGACTATGAGCCACTGTTTGTATGAGATTTATTTTTTTCCTGTCCTTGGGCTTTGACACCCCTGCACGTGGTGAAAACTTTCCTTCTCGCTCAACTGCCCGCGACTATTGCGTCAGCGCACCTTTTAGGCCCGAAACATGCGCGATGGCAAATGCGTCTGCTTGAGCAAAGCGTCGCTGCCTTCATAAAGGTCAGGGCGTTCACAAAGAACGCGTACTTTTGCGCAGTTTGCATGATGTTTTTTTTTTAATCAATGTTTGCTTGGCGGAAGTCTTCCAGCGCTGCGTCGCGCCTTTGGCTCTGCATTTAACGCAGTACGTCAAATGAGTACGCAGTATTCCTAGAGCCGTGTGCGAACGTTATCCACACAGGATCTAAGCGGATGCAGCAGGTCAAGTATGCAAGCTATTGATGCACAGGTAGTTGTCGTGTTTTCCAAGAACGACGAGAACCCCGAGAAAGTTGGAATTAAAATGTACTTGTTTAACAACCAAGTCAATGGTGCTTACATCACAGTTCAAAGCACTGGTCATTGCAGACATGGTATGCATTTCCAGGAAATATGTTTATGCTGCACACCTCTTTACTTGGGTGTGACTTCAGATACAGCATCTACTGAGCACAGTTTTCATTCCTGAACATATGGTGCGTCCACGGCATGCCAGGATTACCACAACAGAGTGAAACCTTGCCCGTCCACTTTTTCAGAAGCATTTTTCCCATAGGTGTTTTTAAAAAGTCTTCGTTAAAGAGTTAAGCCATGAACCAAACCAGCCAGCTGCCAGGTGAAGCACAATGCTGCAAACTTTGATTTGAAGCAAAGTGTTTGAAAATCAGACAAAAAGACAGTGTACTTAACTTTAATGAGGGAAAGAACTGTAATCCCATGAAGCACTGCAAATTATATGATGGAAATAAAAACATTGAGAAATATAAAACTTTTGATTGTGTAACAGTATGAATATTTTATTGCAAACCTTGCATAAATACATTTAAGTAGTTTGAGTGTAGGGAGACTATAACGTTGTCTTTAATGGTTTATAAATTAACGTAAATCCGTTACCTATGGAGAGAACACATGTGATTTTTACCTCTGGGATCTGTTGTACACATTACAGGATGACAAGTTGGACCTCTGTTTTTGAGTTGTAAAAAGCACTCATGTCTTTGAATTCAGTCAAGACTGATATGCTTGTAACTCTGATTTTGACATGGTGCGCTGTTATTGAAGAAAAACGTTTTGCATGTTCTGGGTTAAAACGCAAGACATTCTCAACCGAGCAACAAATTGATGGTTCGCCATGGAAACCGACGCTAAGAAATTAATCTTCCGCCTCCTTTGGTTTAATGGCAATTTACATAACCACAAATAGGTGGCGACGTGCACTAAGCAGGTTGTGTAATAATTGTTTCAACCTTTTTGTTTAAGTAATCTTAATTCATTGAGAATAAGGATTATATTGTTTAATTAATTGAATGTAGATCCATGTGTGTGACAATAAATCTACTTGAATTTAACACTTAAACCGTACCTTTTATAACCGTGCTTTAGAATAATGTGCATTATTGTATATAATAACTATATAGCAAGTTTAGTTACATTTAATGTAACTATATTAATTATATAACATGCATCTGAATACCATCTGAACCTCCTCCGGAGCTGGTTATGTTCAGAGAGTGAGTTGCTATGGCTACTTGCATACCCTGAAAATTACCTCCGTTTTTGGAACCGAAAGTTGAGGTTATCCGCTTGCTCTTGAACATACCCAGGTATGTCACACAGCCTGCATTCTGGAAGCCCCCCAGGTTGTGTCATCAATATTTTACACTGACATATTGATAACCTCAAAGCTAACGTACATGAGCCCGAAAGCTGCGTTTCATCCGGTCTATAAAACACATGGCCAGTGATCTCCATCAAGTCAACTACTGTCTTGAAGTGACAGTTGGAGAAGTCCTGTCAAGCAAGCACCTAGTTCAATGACACCAAATGTTTGGGTTACTCAGGGTTATTACGGTCACAGCAACAAAAGTTTACTTTGTTCAATGAGATCACATACTTGGCCACACATTTGTGTACTCTCGTAACATTCGCTTGTGGGCAGGTCATGGCTTGTCCACTGTATCATGTTTTTGTCAGCCGTGGACGACACCTGTACACGTGGTGTGCACTTTCCCCTCTCGCTCCACTGCCCCCAACGACTGCGTCAGTGTTTTTTTTTTTTTTTCTTTTTTTAAATGAGATCAGCACAGGTCTAAGTTCAGTACTGATGGTATGGGGGGAGGGTTAGTGGCCCTGCTGCAGCTGATTAGCTTGGCTTACCTCTGTCCTAAAAATAGATCATTACTCCTGGGGCTGCAGTGGAGTGGCAGCATGGGCATTCCTGCCTCGACTAGAGAAGGCCGTACTGCAATAAGCCATCATGCTTCACCTGTTGTATGACTGCGGCAGTGGCAACTTCCTTGTCTGTATCATTGTTAAATGATCTCTTGGATCACTTGAGGAGGCTTATAAGCCAACCATGTATTTTATGCATGGTAATTAATAATTTTTGTTTATACACAGCACAAGGAAGCTACTGAATTCAACACTGGCCCGACTGGACAAGTGACAATTCTGCCCCCAAACGCAAGTGATTGCAAGTCTTGTATCGCAGCTTGCTTGTACAGACAATGTGGTGATGTGAAGTGCATTTTGAAAGAAGACACTGTAGCGTCACTCACTCTTGCTGTTTGTGTCATTTGTCTCACAGAAAGTTTTCAAATGACTGATTTGACCTGATAATCTGTGGATTATTTTGGTCATTCAACCACCAAGCTAACTGACTAAATAAGCCCGAATCCTGTAGTAATGAGTAAAATTATGCGCAGTGTCTGCAATCCCGCGCTGAAATTTGCACCTGATACATTTAACTTTCACATGCAAATTCCAAACATGCTATTTTACCATCAGTCAGTCCACGAATCGTTATGCCCATCACAGAGGCAGTTTACATTGAGTTTCGTTTAATCTTGAGTTCTACACTATAAATGGCTGATTGAAATCTTTTCCAGATAAGATTTGTGACCAGATCAGTGACGCTGTGTTGGACGCCCACCTCAAACAGGATCCTGATGCCAAAGTAGCATGTGGTGAGTGTCGAATTATGCTTTCCTGCATGCTTTTCATCATGCTTGCAATTTGAGTCTTTTACTGTGAGTCTTAACCCCTATCAATCTGTCCCGACAGAGACCGTCGCCAAGACTGGAATGATCTTGTTGGCCGGTGAGATCACCTCTCGTGCTGTAGTGGATTATCAGAAGGTTGTCAGGGACACTATCAGGCACATTGGCTATGATGACTCTTCCAAAGGTATAGCAGCACTAAATGTCATGGGAAAGCGTGCTACTGTGCCATTTTCTGTGTAATGCTTGCATATTTTTTTGCTACACTGCATAATGTGTATGGGTTTACTATTATATAACTGTCAGTTGGATCTAGGGTACAATGATTAATTCAGCATTTTATTGTATTAATATTGTATTATTGTATTTTTAGGGTTTGACTACAAGACCTGCAATGTGCTTGTGGCTCTTGAGCAGCAGTCACCTGATATTGCTCAAGGGGTTCACCTTGACCGCAGTGAGGAGGATGTAGGAGCTGGAGACCAGGTAAGAGCTGGATAATGACTCCGTTCATACTCTGTTCAGACAAGTTGGGCTTTAAAGAGAATCGAGATCTTTACTGGATTCACTTTGCTTCTTAGGGTCTGATGTTTGGTTATGCCACTGATGAAACCGAGGAGTGTATGCCTCTTACTATTGTCTTGGCCCACAAGCTGAATGCCAAAATGGCTGAGCTACGCCGCAATGGCACCCTGCCTTGGCTGCGACCTGATTCCAAGACCCAGGTGAGACTAAACCTAAAAATATTGGGTGAAAATGCACTACAGTTCAAAAGTTTGTGCTCCGTAAGATTGTAAGGATGCATTAAGTTGATAGTTAGTGTGTGTGTGTGTGCGCATGCATGTATTAAAAGTATTTAATGGTCAAAGAACTTCCTATTCAAAGAATCCTGGGAAAAAAGAATGTAGCAGTTTCTGCAAATATTTGATAAATGTTTGAGCACCAAATCCGCATATATCAGAATAATTCTGAAGGATTGTGTGACACTGAAGACTGGGGTAATGATGCTGAATATTCAGCTTTAACATCACAGGAATAAATTAAATTTTTAAAATTAATTTCATAATATTACTCAATATTCGCAACTTTTACGTTATCGTATAAATGCAGCCTATGAGACTTTCAGAAACTCTTATGCTTCTGACCACAAACTGAACTGTAGTGTATTACTATTGTAGGACTTATGTTGTGCTCCTGCATCTTAAAGAGATCTGAACGTTTCAGCTCATCTTGTTACGCTTTGCTCTAGGTTACCGTCCAGTACAGGCAGGATCGTGGCGCCATGCTTCCTGTGCGTGTGCACACCATTGTGGTGTCTGTTCAGCACGATGATGTTGTGTGTTTGGATGAGATGCGTGATGCTCTGAAGGAGAAGGTGGTGAAAGCTGTGGTGCCCAGCGTCTACCTGGACGATGACACAATCTATCACCTGCAGCCCAGCGGACGCTTTGTCATTGGAGGCCCACAGGTTTAAACGACAACCATAATCATGCAGTTCTCTCAAACGGGCTTCCCACTGTCATGGAAATGGGAATTTAGCAGTGTTCTTTTTTCTTTTTTTTTTACTATTTGGATTTTTATCTCTTGGTTCGGTTTTAGTTTCCATTTCTCAGTTTATTTCCATTAAAAATGTTTTTAATATCTTTAATTTTAGTTAACAATAAACCAGACATGGTCATTAATTTGCCAATAGATGTGGGAACCCAGGGAGTATTTTGAAGTGTAATTGTATGTCCATATGGTTGTTTAAACGGTGAGATTTATATGCATTATGCTGTTTTACAGGGAGATGCTGGTTTGACTGGCCGTAAGATCATTGTGGACACTTACGGAGGCTGGGGTGCTCATGGAGGCGGTGCTTTCTCTGGGAAGGATTACACTAAAGTTGACCGTTCAGCTGCCTATGCGGCCCGCTGGGTGGCCAAGTCTCTGGTCAAGGCTGATCTGTGCAAGCGTGTTCTGGTCCAGGTGAGTATCTGCTAATCTTTTGGATCTGTAATGGTGAAGGGATAAGACTGTCTTAGTCATTTTCCCGTTTCCTCAGGTGTCTTATGCCATTGGAGTGGCTCACCCCTTGTCCATCTCCATCTTCCACTATGGTACCTCCCAGAGGAGCGAAAAGGAGCTGCTGGAGATTGTGAAGAAGAACTTCGACCTCCGCCCGGGTGTCATCGTCAGGTAAAGTGTGCTCCTCGGGCGGCCCAACCGCCACCTCTCGGTTTGATGGTTTCCCAGTCATCTTTGTGGTATTTTCTCCCGTGTTTCCAGAGTTTGGTCTTGCACAGTTAACGTTAGACAGGGTTAATTGAGTTTGACTGAACGTCCTTCTTTCTGCGTGGCAATTGTCTCACTCTGTCTCCTGTACAATTCCAGAGAGCTGGACCTGAAGAAGCCCATCTACCAGCGCACCGCCGCCTATGGCCACTTTGGCCGTGAGTCCTTCCCCTGGGAAGTTCCCAAAAAGCTTAAATACTAAATCTGTAACCCCCCCTCCTTTCATTGGGCGGTAGGTGTACATTACAGAGAAACCTACTCAACCCACCGGAGGGGGGAGATGTACCAAAATCCCTCACTCCTAACCTCACACCTATTCCCAAAGGTAATTCCCTTCCCCCTACGACTCTCCCTTCAACCCTGTTCTTTGCTGTGTTGTTTTCGAAAGATCTGTGGTGGCTGTTTGTTTTGTTCTGTTTGACTTATGCGTCCTCTTCTCCACCCATCTGTCTTCGGCCCTTCCTTCCTTACCTACTTGCTTAAAAGATCAAGTGATGGCACAAATGGGGGTCAAAGGTTGTTCTGTGATGCTATGCATTGCTGGCTGAAGCACTAACCCCTCGACTTTGATTTACCAACCAAGAGAACCAATGCTTACCATTTTCCAGGTCCACCACTTTGTGTACCATCGTGAATGGGATCAAAACCTCTTATGAAATGTCGAAAACCTGTCTTTGGTCAGAGTCAACACGAATGCGTTTAAGTTACATGGTGAAAGGATCGGATTGAAAAATTTTAAGAGACTTTTTACGTGAATGTGTGTACTGTCGCGACGGTTTCGTCCTGGTCGCCGCAGGCTGTGTTGTTTTATTTCTGACGTGTTACAGAGAAGTCAGAAGCTGCTACCAACCCCTGTGCGTCTGCGGGAGCGGCGACGCAACCGTTCCCCGAAACCCCTTCTCCGTGGTCTCAATGGTGATTCCAGATAAACCCTCCTGGTAGCTGTTATGTGATATTCTACTAGACCACGGCGGAGGCAAAGCACTCCCTCTCTGTGATCGGCGACAGCGGGCGTAGCTACAGAGAAGCCCTGCTCCCTTGCCGTCGCAGAGGGGCTGCCTCCGCCTCTTGAATCGCTCCATACTTGAAAACTCAACCTAATATTTGCTCGGTGATCCTCTTGAGCCTTGGCGTCGGTACAGAAAAGCCCAGGATCTCAAGGTGTGACTGCCTTTATTACTTTTTGTACATGAAAGGAATTGTTTTTAAAGACAACGAATACTTGTTTTCATTTGCTTGAACACCGTAGTCATGGTGTATGTCCCATGTGCCGGCCCTGTGGTCTTCCCTTGGTGTCCTACAGAAAGCTTTGGGCTCTTGCCACAGGCTGGTGCTGGTAGCTGTGACCATTGTTTCTTTTTTTTTTTAATTTTTTTTTTTTTTATAAACGAGTGAAGGCAGATAGATGAGACTGTCCATACGCACTCACGCACACGTTTTACGTTCAGGACTCCTGGCGCTCCCGCAGACAGAAGCGAGTCTGGCCGGTGTTGTACAGAGAAACCGGCTTCGTTTACATGCTCCCTCTGTCGGGTGCGCTTGGATTGCAGTCTTTTTATTTTTATTTTATTTTTTTTATATAGCTCATCCTTCTGTTTTTGTTTCATACAATTATATTTTTCTTTTAATTCCATAGATTTGTGCATCAGACTGGTTACTGAAAGAGTAGAAGTGCCTTTTTTCTATTGTTTCTTTTCCTTTGTCTCTCCTCTCCCTCTTCTCGCCTCTTTCCCCTTTGTTCACCTGCTCTTTCCCCTCGAGTTTCTTCTCGTGATACGTGTGAATCCACAGCAAACTCCTGAATTCCCCTCCCTTAAATGATCCATGATGGTTCTGTCCCTTATATCAGTGAACTGAATAAAAATTCTGACCTTTAAGACTGTTGTTTTATGCCATTTCACATTTCTGCCAGATTCTTTTGGTGGGGTTTTCACTTGTTCCCTCCTTTTAAACACACTTTTATGGTTGGGGTACAAAATGGGACCTGAAAATCTTAATGGTACACATCGTTTTAACCATCACTTAAATTGTCTTTATGAAAATGCTGCCTCATGGCTGTACCAAAATAGTCTTTAGCATTATGACTTCATATTTTCTTAGTTTTCTCAACTACGTTACCTTTCAACTTTTGGGTAATTTTAAGATTTTAATGTTTTTGAAGTCTCTTATGCTCACCAAGGCTGCGCTTATTTGAAATATTAATTTTAAACTTCTATTCAAAGCTGATTTTTACAACATTTACACAGTCTTCAGTGATAGGATCCTTTAGAAATCATTCTTATATGCTGATTTACTGCTTAAACATTTCTCAATACTGGGAAAACTGGGCTATGATTTTATTCAGGATTCTTTGAACAGCATTTATTTGAAATGGAAATCTTTTGTAAAGTTGTCTTTTACTGTCACTTGATCAATTTAATCTATACTTTCTGGATAAAAATAATCTAATAAAATATTAAACCCTTTCTGATCCCAAACCTTGGAATAAAAACCATTGAAGAAACGCTGAAATTTGTGGAGCACATCAGCAGGAATCTGAAGTCTGTAGTGTTTGGAAGGGGAACTCGAGTCGCATGGCTTAAAAATAGCATGTTATTGGATACTTAAAGGGCTGCATATTTCCACAAAGATCTGAAGTTTTTTTTTTTTTTTTTTTTTCTAAAGGTGAGCGTGAAACAATAGGTGTGTTTGACTTCATGCTGCGCTGTACAGACCAATCAGCGTCTGATGTGATGCAGTACATGCCAGTTAGAAATTCTGTCTGACTTGAGACCGCACTGACGCCACGTCACATATGGCAACAAAGCACCGCGAGAGTACAGCTGCACAAACTCTGACGACACAGCTCTTCCACAATTGGCTGATTTCACTGATAATGTGTATTGTTTATTCTGACACTTTCAGTTCTGCTAATGTTCAAATCAGTGTTTTTTTATAATGGTATAAGGTAATGGTAATGTTATATTGTGTAATGTTTATCAAAATAACTGACAAAAAACTTGCTTTAAAACCGTCTGTATTTGACCATTATTGTATGTAATCCCTTTCATCTGAAAAATTGAGTTACTATGGGAAGCAGAAAACGTCTGACTTAACGGCTCCATTTTCAACTTCTCCCCTGACTGCAAGTGGTCTATGCAGCGCTGTATGAAGTCGAACACCTAATATCTTGCCATATGGTCACACTGTACCATACAGAACCTTTTGAGGTTTGACAAAATTGAGATGCTAGTACAAAATGATGCATTTTTGACCTTTGAAGGGTATGTTTACACAAATGCACTAAACAAATTTTCACAAAATCCAAGTTCTGCGAAAATTACTACAAATGCTGTATCCATGCCAGGCCAGTAGGTGATGTTAACCCCTCCCGGTTAAAATAAGTGAATACCTGAAATGTTCATACCATTGCAAAGTAATAAATGAGGGATTGAACTTATTGAGTTCATAACGATTAGTACTAGCTCTAAACATTAGGCAAATCTGGAATTCATTGTTGCAGTGGAAAAACCGCAAAGCTCAAATCATTCTGCATCAGACACATATCAAGGAGTTGTGCAAACCTCACCACCGTGATTGTATCTTGAGGGGAAAACATTTTCCTCATAAATGCCAAGAGTAATTTTCAAAAGCTGTCATGAGTGATCCCGTCATTCTAGTTTTACTGTGACAGGACGGTTTAGATGAGGAAACCATCATTTGACTCATCTAAGGGTAAAATATCACAGGTTAGAAGACAATAAATAGGTTCCCTGTATACGCCCTACGATTATTCACGGTTGATAGCAGTTTATTAATGCAAACATAGTGAATTAAACCATATATGAAATTATAAAAGAGGGAAGCATTTGCTGACTGCGATGAGACCTTTTGACATAAGATGTGAAAAGCAATCTTTCATCAAAAACACTGCAATCTAGCACAACAGGCTATTTTGTATCCACGATAATGTGAAATAGAAAGTACACCCTGATTGAACTTTATGGTTTTATGCATCTGATCATAAATCATCTGATTCTTAGCAGGTCTTAAAATTAGCCAACATCTCCATTTTGGTCTTGTCTGTCCAAAGGACATTGTTCCAGAAGTCTTGTGGTTTGTTTAGATGCAACTTTGCAATCCTAAGCCATGCTGCTGTTTTCTTCTTAAAGAGAAGAAGCTTTCTCCTGGCAACCCTTCCAAACATGCCATACTTGTCCCATCTTTTTCTAATTGTGAACTGAAGCCTGTATAGTCTGAGCTTTTGCAGTTTCTCTGAGCATTGCCACGGTCTGTGGTGAATTAGCTGGGAGTGTTTTCCACTTGTGAATAATCTTTCTTACTGTAGAATGATGGATTCAAATTCAAATGGTTTGGAAGTGGCCCTGTAACCCTTTCCAGATTGATGGCAGCAACAATTTCTTCTCTAAGATCATTGCTGATGCCTTTCCTCATTGGCATTGTGTTAACACACACCTGAATACTCCAGACCAGCAAACAGCCAAAACTCTGCTTTAACAGAGTTGATCACGCTTGCTGATGATCAGTTAATCAAATACATTCGATTAGCAGCGCCTGACTGCTACTTACCCTCTTAATTCCTATGGAAGAAGGGTGCATCTCGATCAGCTTCCTAGGTAGGTTGTGGATCAGTATACCGTGTACATTAATTTGGGCACTAGTAAGAACATTTAAGGATTCTGTCTCACTACACATTGGGACACTTGGACACTTTCCAATGACATGTCAGTGTCCTCATTGTGCAACATTTTACTGTTGACTAGATTTTGTTCATTACCTGTCTAGTGAGCTAATATTAGGCTGAAATATAATTCAACAATAGTTTGTATTTTGAAAAACATCACGTGTCATTATGAGTTGGCTCATGTGATTCATGTTCCCTATGGTGCTTTGATCTTCCGTTAAGGGAACATGGTGAGCATTGATGCTCCCTGGTGCATTGTGGGACTTTTTAGGAGTGAACATTTCAGTGCATTGGCAGGATTTTGCAATTGAGATGGCACTTAAAATGGCCGACTCCCTGATCAGTGCCCTGACTACTGAACTACAGGGAGCTGATTGAGATGCACCCTTAGGTTTTGGTTCCATGTTGGCCTAGTTTTCGTTAAATAAATAATGACGTGGTGTAATATGTCATGTGTTGTTGTTCATCTGAGGTTGTACTTACCTAATTTTGAGACCTGCTAAGGACCAGATGCTTGTCATTATGTTCTGATATGTAAAACCATAGAATTCAAAGAGGGTGTACTTTCTTTTTCACATGACTGTATATGTGCCACTATTATAAAAAAATGTAATGCACTGATATAAACGTTTAAAAGTAATTCTGCTCTCGTTACGGTTTACTTTAACATACATTAAGGGTCAATAAATAAATATTAAATATAGAGCTAGCAATTTATTGTAGCGGTTTTGCTTTTTTTTTTTTTTTTTTTTGTCATTCAACATTTAATATTACTTACAATAAGTTATGGTAGTTTCAGCTTAAGTCCTATAGTACCACACTACAGTATTTTTTTCCTCCTAATTCCAAGTGTTGAACTGATATGGTTAATTCAGGATAATTGAGACATTTTCCCCAGTCACCTCAGGGCAAAATGTGTCCCTATGCAACTATGATATTTCAACAGAAACTATGGTTACAACAGGAAATATTTCCATAATATAGTGTGCAGTTTTAGTTAAAAATGTACGTTATCACTTATCAAATGTTTATGCACTCCCAATGTAATTATTCATATCTAAGATAACATTGTTAATGTCCTTTGACTTGACCTCGATGAAGGCTTGTGCAATCACTGCAAAGATTAATAAAGTATTGTAAGATCAATGATGTTGCTTAAGCAAGTTTCCTTTTTGTTAAAATAACAACTGCCCCTTAAAACATGTTTTTGTATAAGTATAGTATTTTATCTTATTTACTGAAGATATTATCCAAGCCTATGACTCACATTTTCAACTTGAAAAGCAAATATAACCATGAAGATCTGTGAAGAATACTGTGCCATCGGTCCAGTAGGTCCATCAGCATTTCATGCAGTACATTGTTGATGCTGAGATGCTGTTAAAACTCACACAAATGCTGAAAAACCTTCACCTTGACTACTATTAGAAGAAAACACAGCAACATACTTTCAACACTAAAAAATCAATCAATATGACAACACATACTGGGTTTTTATGTTCAAATGTTAATGTTGACCCCTAAAGTTCACATATTTGATATGAGGCACAGCAAACATGAGTTAAGATAATGAAAGAGGCCTGTCTGTGTGGTTAAGGTTTGTAAAACTTTAATAAACTGGGTGTAATGTAAAGGAACAGATATCCAATGGTTCAGAATCTTGTTCAGTAAATAACAGATTTGGCAAACTATGTTAACATTTACCATGAGCATGGACGGCTGAAACGGATTCATACCCAAACGTTCTTCTGACAGAAGGACACTGCCTGTAGGAGTTACATAAATGTGTGTAAAACAAACATTTCACTTAAAACATAGGATAAAGATGATTAGAAAGCTAGAACATGCACATTTGGCAGATTTATTCATTTAAAAGGCTTTTCAGCGCACTTACCCCACAATCGACAGCGATCTGGAAGTCTCCGCAGATGTAGTCCAGTCCGAGACTACAGGGGTCAGGAGCAATCACAGGCGGCTCCTCACCAGAAACGCACAAATTTGCCCTCTAAAGGGTCCAGAAAACAGAAAAATACCTCATTTAAACATTTCAAGTTATTTATTATGCTCATTTAACAAAAACATTTGTTATAAAGTCAACTGACGTTGCATTTTATTAAAGGTGCATTCAGTAGTTTGGTGCTAATTTAAAAAAGATTTTAGCTAGCATTATTATAAACAGTCATTTTCATGAGAGGAAGACTAGTTATTCTCATAATAGTTTTCTATAAAAGTTTTACATGGTGCGGGTCACCCCTCTCAAATGTATTTCGTTATACTGAAATGACGTGACCCGCAATGTTTCAGTAAACCGAAATTGCATGCTATATAGTAGGCAAAAAATGTATGTGACAAAAGAAGTATGTCCGAATTCAAAGTACTTATGAAAGAGTAGGCAAAAAGTACCCGGATGACCTTCTGCTTCCGGCGAGATTCTGAAGTGTACATACGATGGACACTTTACAATCCCATGAGACCACGGAAGAGGATTTGTGAATGGCAGTGAACCGCCTGTTCCCTGCTGGCTCTCGCGCATTTCTGGAGAGCGTAGGGCGGCGCCTGAATAATCGGCTGCGGCCCGGAGGCTTGCTCCAAACTTCATTTCGTTATACTGTACTTGTACATGTGTAATGACGAATAAACTTCAACTTCAACTTCAGTGAAGCGACGTAACTGACACTGGTAGGTCTCATGATCATGACAACATGGCGAATGTAATACGTACAGATTACATTCATACTACACACATTCATAATATATAGAACAAACTTTTTTAGCAGCTGTGAAGTGATTACTTGTTCAAAATAAGTAGCCTGTAGGTTTAGGGAGGGCTTTTATTTTCCCATTAAGGCAGCATCCATTTAATAATTTTAATATAACCATTTACACAATGTTATTATTGCATCCTGTTACTGTACAATACTGAGGTGCAAATAGTATGTATCGGTCAAAATACAGTATAAATGGCAAAGAACCGCTACTTTTACATGGTGTAAATAGAATATATCGCTATTTTCACTTAGTATGCTGTTTCACTTAGTGTACATATCATCTAAGAAAATGTTATTTTCAATTAGTGTAAATATAATCTAGTTGCTATTACACGGTGTAAATAGCATCTATCACTATTTGCACATAGTGTGAATAGCAAGTATCGCTAAGAAAATATGCTATTTGCACTATTTGCTATAGAAGTAAGAAGTAGAAGCTATTTGTACATAGCTTCTATAGCCGCTGGCTTATTATAAATTATTAATTTGTGCACACCATTATTTTTTAATTTTTTAATGTGACCTCGTAATCTGCAATCAAAATAACTGGGTTCACCCCCACCCCTCTCTTGCAACACTTCTTCTCTGATGATGTGTTTACTGGCGTGAGGGCGGGGCAACCTGCCACTCTCAGGAGATCCACCAACAGCAAACCACAAGCATCCAACAATCCAATCAAATCCCCATGGACAAAATCAAGTCCAGCCCCCATTTTTTCTTGTTCGAGAAGCAATTTCAATACATCTCAATAGAGAAGAAAACTTTAGTTTCATGCCAACCTTAAAGGTCACATTTACCGTGGTTCTGTGTATACTCACCAGTAAAATCCTGTAAATTAAATCAGAATCCTTGCGATTGGGAATTTCATGTAAGGGCGAAAGATTTCCCCACAGAGATTTCGCATCGGAATCAAGTTGGTCAAGTGAATTCACCCTCAGAAAGCATCCGCTGACCAACAGGAAGCCTGAAAACCTCCTTGGTTTGAAAGTGACTTCTGTGTGAGCTGTGCTTCATACATTACCACACTATTGACAATGGATAATAGACCTTTTTGCCCCCTTAAAATTTGCACCATTTTTTTTTTCAGAAAGTGTAAAAATCTAGTACTTTCTACCTTACAAATATTCAGCGACCCCTGCGGTTTGCTCAGAAGCACACGTAGCTGGTTCCCATGATGCTGCACGTACGTGTCACACTAGATGGGATATAGAAAATAGGAATTATAAACTTACAAATTCAGAGCACTCAAAAGTCAGCAATTCAAAGGAGCACTCTTAATGTCTAACCTTCGGCATGGCACTGGGGTGCAGCTGGCAGACGGTGTCGAGGAATGAAGCAGCCTGGCGCTCGGTGGCATTGGAGCCCAGATGCAGTCGAGTCAGAACCGCCAACGTCAGACAAGAATCGCAATCGGAAAGTGCCGGAGCCACTGTTCAAAAAAAGAGAGAGGGATGAAGAAACAAAATGAAAGAAATTTGTGTAAAGTAGGGGTGTCCAAACCTGCTCCTGGAGGGCCACTGTCCAGCCGAGTTTAGCGCTAACCCCAATTAAACACACCTCAACCAGCTAATCACACTCCCTAGAAACTTCCTGTCAAGTCTGTTGGAGCTGGTTGGAGCTAAACTGCAGGACGTTGGCCCTCCAGGAACAGGATTGGACTCCCCTGATCTATAATTAGCATTTTTGAGAATTAGTCCTTTATTAATGTTCAGACAAATAACAGTACAAGCCATTGTCTGAAATCTAACCATTGACGGGACGCTCCCGTATTTCACAAATATGAAGGAGAGTGCATATGAAGTTAGGAGAGGTGTTGTTCAGTAGCATGTCAACCAACAGTTGGACGTATTTTTCAACCATCTTATTGCACTGTGGCTGGATCAGAGTAGGAAACTCGCTGCACAAACTCTCAAGCAGGACAGTTATGATGTTCTGTAGGGGGGAAAAACACAAAACACTGGCGTTCAGGGTTTTTCTAAATAAACTAAAGACCTTTAGGAGTCAAATTCGCTTGATGTGACCTTTATTTTCCATTGTGGAAAAAAATTGCAGCTGCATTTTGACTCATTATTTGATCAGACTACAAAACAATATTTTTAATAAAAATGCAAAATAATTTTATTTTGAAGATTATTAGAACATGTGACAATGTAGCATACTACATTTTGGAACATTAATGAACACTCACTTACTAGGAAAAAGAAATCCCCATGGTAAAAACAAAAAGAGTACACTTTATCATACTTTTAAAAAGAGTACTTATTGCTGAGATAATATTAAATGCAAACTGAATGTAATGTATTCAGACACTTACATGCATGTTAATTGCAATTAAATGAAAATGTAGTATAGTTTAAACCTATAGCCTATTAAATGCAGTTATCTGAACTTTAAAGTGATTTTTTGAGCCACTCATGTAGAACTTCAGTACATCTTCATGTCATTTCATAATTACGTCTGTTGTCTTTAAAATATGGTTAAAGTACTGCTGAATGTACTGAAAAGCATTTATGGTGAACTAAAAATATGTGACCCTGGACCACAAAACCAGTCATAAGTCGCATGGGTATATTTGTGGCAATAGCCAACAATACATTGTATGGGTCAAAATGATCGATCTTTCTTTTATGCCAAAAATCATTTGAATATTAAGTAAAGATCATTTTCCATGAAGATATTTTATAAATGTCCTACTGTAAATACATCAAAAATGTATCATTATTAGTAATATGCATTGCTAAGGACTTCGTTTGTACAACTTTCTCAATATTTAGATTTTTCTGCACCCTCAGATTCCAGATTTTCAAATAGTTGTATCTCGGCTAAATATTGTCCAGTCCTAACAAACCATACATCAGTGGAAAGCTCATCTATTCAGATATTTTTCAGATGGTTTTGTGGTCCAGGGTCACATATACTTTAATGTATTTTCGTTTGAAACATGTATGTACAGTATTTAAATATATTTGTAATTTACAAGTTGCAATTTAGTACATTTAAAATATATCAACTTTAAATATAGAAATAAAATACTACAGTTAAAATTATAATCAAGTAGGCAATTTTACATGTGCTTTATATATATGTAGTAAAGCATGAAAAAGACTATTTAAACAATGATTTAAAATGTACTTTAACTTTAAAGTAAAACTAAAGTGTACTCTCTTAAAATGCACTTAAGTGCCTTTTTATTTGATTAATATTATATTATAAATGATAGTTTTTTAAGAAAAGATTTGAACTACAAGTGCACATTAAACAAAAGTAATTGATGTCATTACTCAGAATCTGTAATGTTCACCTGAGTTCTCTCTCTGGGAAACAGATACTCAAGTGTGCTCACAATGTATGTGCAAACCGAGCACTGAAAGGATCCCTCCATCTGTGTCAGAGAGCAGAGGAACTTTGTCAGCTATGCAGAACATGCCAAAAAATAAATAAAACAAAACTTCCTCTAAATGTTACCTTCATTGTTGGCATTGTTACGGTTTTTGCCATGTGATTAAGCAACAGATCTTTCATCTTCCCACTGTCGTGGCCTCCACACAGTCCAAGAAAAGTACAGATGTCACTTGGATTCTGCAGAGAGAGATTGAAAGACTTATGATTTTTGCATCTTTTGCTTACATGTACAATTTCAAACTCACGTGCATTCATTTTACCACTGAATATGCACAATACACTATTTTATAGGTCAAACGCATGGTTTAATCTAACTAAAGCTTTGAGCTACTCACCATTACGCTGCTAATGAAGGTGATGGCCAGAGGAAGCATCTTTTCCACCTCAGCGTGGCAGATTTGAGTGAATTTGGCTGGCAACTTATCACACACTTTCTCAAGAGTGGCAGTTAATTTGGCCTAAAAATTAAAATGAATGATTGCATTGAAGTTGTATAAGAAAAGAGAATCCCACATACACATCTGATCTGACGTAATAATAATAAAAAATCGTTTGGACACATTCTTTACACTCCTTCCCACCCCATGGTGGAACACTACCTCTCCTGGGGGTCAAAATGACACAAAGCCTAAAAAGTAGTCTGCTTTTATTAATTTTTTCATCCAGAATAAATTATATCGGTCTGTTTTGATAAAACATTATCTTTAAATGCAGGCGTTTGTTTTACTTTTATTTCACAAAAAAAAAAAAGACCTCATTCCAGTCCAATTCTCTCTGCTGACCTCTAGTGACATAAATCTGCATTTTATGATTATTGCCACTAGAAGGACCTATAGTTTCTTCTCTATGGAGAATATATATATATATATATATATATATATATATATATATATATATATATATATATATATATATATATATATATATATATATATATATATATATATATATATATACCTCTGTTCATATCCTAGATAAAAGTAAAACTATGTCTCAGACATCAGTAAAGAGACCATGTATTATTATTCACTATTGCATGTGTGTGTGTGTGTGTGTGTGTGTGTGTGTGTGTGTGTACACATATTTTTCTAGCCTGGTGAGGACTTCAACCTGAATGCACACTTTTTTTTTTTTTTTTTTTTGAAAATGTAAAACTGCAGAAAGTTTTGTGTGATGGGTAGGTTTAGGGGTAGTGGTAGTGTAGGGGATAGAATATACGGTTTGTACAGTATAAAAAGCATTACGTCTATGGTGAGTCCTCAGAAAGACAGTGCACCAGACATATATAAATATAACATAAAATATATAAACCCCATAAACCATGAAAACACAACATCATACCTGGAAGTCTTCATTGGAAACAAGATCCTTCAGGAGCTCAAAAATCTGAGTGCAGTCCTGACACATGTCGCCCATCTACAGAATACAAGATATTAGAGAATATTCAAAGGCCAAGTGTCCTTAAGTTTATCTTATCAAATGTTTCATCTTAACGGTGCAGAAATAAAGAGAAGTGAGACGCGTGGCACTCCTAAAAGTTTGTGGTTTGGTGTATTTCAGGTACTGTGTGAAAGAGTTTGAGGATATGAAAATGACAACTTCTATTTTCTCTGAACAAACTGTCTTAGAAACCAAACTATGGATTTAATATGAAACATCAGAATAATGTTTGGATTTGTAACTTGTTAATGACATTTTAGCATTGTGCTCAGCCAGGAGGTCATTTTTTTCAAAGAACCAAAACTAATCTCAGTCTAACCAGTGTTTAAAATGCAGACTGACAGAGTCGAGTCACCTTTTGTTTAAGAAGTCAGTATGTAAAAAAGCGAGGCATTTAAGATTCCTAAAACTCACCAGAGTGTCATCCACACCCATCAGGACATTCTTCATGCCTGTTGTATCAACAGATCTTGTTTTGACTGTTAAAAATAAAAATCACCTTTTCACTGAACTGAAGATGAAAATGAAAGTTGAAAACAAATTGCATGTATTTGGAAAAGAAATACCAAGACATTTGTATAGATTTAAAATTGAAACAAATTTGGGTCCCACTTTATATTAGGTGGCCTGTGCTAACATTTGAATTAATCATTTGATACAATGCACTTATTGTGTACATACATGTTTTTACATTGTACTTACATTTTTAAAAATACCAGCATGTAAGTACAGCTGTAATTAATTTCTGTAGTTACATTTATAATTACACAGTTGACCCTTCCCTTACACCTAACCCTACCCTTAAACTTACCCATTCCACCACACCTGTCCCTAACTGTACCCGTATCCCACATCAATATCAGCAAAAGTGTTTTGCAATACAATATGAACACAATAAGTACATTGTACTTATTTTTTGATGTAAGTACATAGTAGTTAAGGCCACCTAATATAAAGTGGGACACAAATTTACATTGTTTGGAAGGATATTTGGAGGAAAAAATATATGTATTTGGTTGAAATCAGGCAAACTTGTTAATATAACAAAAATATCTGATTATATTTTATGTTTCTTGTCACACTACATTATTCCATATTTGTAATTCCATATCAAACATTCATTCTGCATTTCAAAAAGCATTACAGATGTGTACAGACATTATATATACATTATATATCAGCATTGCAGTCATCGTAGCAGTTCATTTACCTGAACCCAGAAGAGCAGTGAAGAAGAGGAACAATTTGAAGGCAGTCATGTCTTCAGTCACTTTGGCTAGAAGAACCGATGTAAAATTCTCAGTTGTGGTGCTCTATATAGTGATGGGAAGGTTCAGCTCAAAGAGGAACTACTCTATATATAACGCCCCAAAAGCACAACCTAGCTTTGATAACATAGACCCTTCACTGTGCAAATGAGAAAGCTGTGCTTCAACAAATAATGTTGCTTAATCACACTATTTGACCAAAAAAAAAAAGCCAATATTTGTCATGTTAGTTATATAGTTAGGTTAGAGATTCATTCAAAAAGATGAGTGAAGTCTTGTAGACTTAAGAAAAAGGCTCTCAGCTTGCACAAATTAAGGTATTTTAAGGTTACAGATGAGCTACTGTGGGAACTCCCCCTTCTCACTCCTATGTTTTGTTTTGTGTTTTGCTCAATATTACAGTAAGCCACCATAAACCCTGCATGTGTGCGTAAGATTGAAAACAGGATGGAATGCACCCATTGTTTTTCAAAAGTTATTACTCTCACTATACACTCACCTAAAGGATTATTAGGAACACCATACTAATACTGTGTTTGACCCCCTTCCGCTTCAGAACTGCTTTAATTCTACGTGGCATTGATTCAACAAGGTGCTGAAAGCATTCTTTAGAAATGTTGGCCCATATTGATAGGATAGCATCTTGCAGTTGATGGAGATTTGTGGGATGCACATCCAGGGCACGAAGCTCCCGTTCCACCACATCCCAAAGATGCTCTATTGGGTTGAGATCTGGTGACTGTGGGGGCCATTTTAGTACAGTGAACTCATTGTCATGTTCAATAAACCAATTTGAAATGATTCAAGCTTTGTGACATGGTGCATTATCCTGCTGGAAGTAGCCATCAGAGAATGGGTACATGGTGGTCATAAAGGGATGGACATGGTCAGAAACAATGCTTAGGTAGGCCGTGGCATTTAAACGATGCCCAATTGGCACTAAGGGGCCTAAAGTGTGCCAAAAAAACATCCCCCACACCATTACACCACCACCTGCACAGTGGTAACAAGGCTGACTCAAATTCTGACTCTACCATCTGAATGTCTCAACAGAAATCGAGACTCATCAGACCAGGCAACATTTTTCCAGTCTTCAACCGTCCAATTTTGGTGAGCTTGTGCAAATTGTAGCCTCTTTTTCCTATTTGTAGTGGAGATGGGTACCACTCTTCTGCTGTTGTAGCCATCCGCCTCAAGGTTGTGCATGTTGTGGCTTCACAAATGCTTTGCTGCATACCTCGGTTGTAACGAGTGGTTATTTCAGTCAAAGTTGCTCTTCTATCAGCTTGAATCAGTCGGCCCATTTTCCTCTGACCTCTAGCATCAACAAGGCATTTTCACCCACAGGACTGCCGCATACTGGATGTTTTTCCCTTTTCACACCATTCTTTGTAAACCCTAGAAATGGTTGTACGTGAAAATCCCAGTAACTGAGCAGATTGTGAAATACTCAGACCGGCCCGTCTAGCACCAACAACCATGCCACGCTCAAAATTGCTTAAATCACCTGTCTTTCCCATTCTGACATTCAGTTTGGAGTTCAGGAGATTGTCTTGACCAGGACCACACCCCTAAATGCATTGAAGCAACTGCCATGTGATTGGTTGATTAGATAATTGCATTAATGAGAAATTGAACAGGTGTTCCTAATAATCCTTTAGGTGAGTGTATGTATTTTGATTCCTTATAAAGCACCATTTAATTAGACTGGATGAGAATCATATGGGATGATATTTCTGTTTGTGAGTAATATAGTAAGCAATATATTTTGAAGAAACTTGACCATAGAACTTTGCACTGGTGGTCATTCCTCCCCTCAGCTGAGCATTCCTGACTGAAATGACTGATGGCACAGATAAAGAAATTGTTTTCCATTTTAATATTGTAAAATGTTATTTATTCCTGTGATGTCAAAAGAATTTTCAGCATCACTATTCCAGTCTTCAGTGTCACATGATCCAACAGAAATCTGTCACATCATGTGTAGGATAGAAGATCACAACGACGAGGATGAACAGGAGACAGGAACTTTAACAACTCAGGTAACTCTTATACGCACAGAAACATAGACGAGAACCGACAAACACTGAGGGAGACCTGAGGGCTTAAGTAAACAAAGCAAATGAGAATAACAAGGTGATAAACAAGACGCAGGTGAATGATATACTAATTAGACAAACAGGGGGAAACTGGGTCACAGAGACTTAACCAAAAACACAAGACAGAGTACAAGACATGTAACAAAATCATTCTACACTGTAAAAAACACTGTGTTAAAAACAACCCAATTTGAGATGTTTTTAACCAAAGGGCTGGGTAAACAGGACAGAACACATGTTGGGTTAGTTTTACGCAAAAAAAATTGGGTTGTTGATTTAAAGGGATTTAAAAATTGAGAAATCAAGTTTCCCTTGAGGTTTTGATATATAAAAGGTCATGGTGATATAAGACCTGTACGTTTCAGAGGTGAAAACTTCCTTGTTAGTCAAAGAAAAGCTTTTATTGACACCAGACACAGAAAACGTGCCAGGCTGTGACGTCAGTGTGTGGTGAAACACCCAAGGGGGTAATCCAGCACCCGGAAAGTGTACCTTCCATAGGGGCAGCCATTGCTAACCAAGCCATCACCTGCTGTTAGCATTCCATTGACTCCCATTCATTTTGGCGTCACTTTGACAGCGAATCACTTTACATCTGAGGCGTTTAAAGACTCCATTTGTCCATTGTTTATTTCTAAAGAAACACGACAATGTATAAAAGGCTCCATTACCTTGTATCTTACACTATCGTCCCATTTTTGTAAAAATAGGCTAACGATTGCGTCATAACCACACCACTGTGTCGCACAGTAGAGAAATTACCGTATAGACCAGCAGGAGAAGCTTGCAGGCAATCTTTTACTGTCTATGAGGCAATCGGGGGGGTGTGACGGCATAAAGTCCAATAAAGTCAAGGGAGAAGCATGGGGAGAAGCCCATAGAGAGCCAAAATCTCTGCAAGATTCAGTGATTCAGATTTCACTTTGCACAACCACTAGAAGACTTACAACTGTCAGACAGGTTGCTCACATCACATCTACGTTGTCAAGCTCAGTCTGAGGCTGCACAGTACACTCAGCCATCAGGAAGTGCTTCTGAGTTCACTTCTCTCTGTTGAAGTCTATGGGGTCGCTGTGTCCATTTCTTTTACTGTCTATGGAAACACCGCCTCAACGGAATAAGAACGCCTGATTCTGTAGCCCCGCCCACCGACTCGTACCTGACACAGGCCTACATAGAGCTAAACCGGATCAAACTTTTAAGCAATAAACATACTGCATAAGCTTCATTCAGATTCTAATTTTATGAATGCATGGATGAACTTTATTTTTAATGAATATCCAGCTCACGTGGGGAAGACATTGCGTGTTTGTTCCTTCATTTCTGATCACGGATTCGTTTGTAAACAAGAGACTGGATTTGCACAGGATGAGATTACATGAATGAATGAAGCAACACACCTGTGTGAGTAAAAATGTTTTATATATGTGATAGTATTGCATTGTTACAGATCGTTTGATATAGATCTATTGATTATGTGTATGTGTCTAACAGAACATACCTTAGCAAGGCTGAAGAATCCTTTATTTGTGGTATTGTTAGTTCATTGCGAATTGGGATCAGACTCAGGTATGAATGGGCCAGGGCTTCCAAAGCCTAACGTCCCAGGGCTGTGCGTTTTCCAGATGGGCTACCAAAACGTATCACTGGCCTGCTGGCAGGATATCTTAAATAGTGAAATAACATTCCTTTCCTGATGTGCGTTGTTCACTCTCTTGACTTGATATTTGAAGGAAAAATACAATCGCAGAAGTTTTGATCATGCTGTCTGTAATGTACTTGGTTGGTGTGTGTGTGTGTTTGCGCACGTGGGATCTTATATCCACCAATCGACGGGCCAAGTAATAAAAAAATAACATTCCAATCAAACGCAGGTGAATGAGAGATAAATCATTATGTTTGTTTGATAAAGACGTTTTGCGAGCTCTGTGGGCAATTCATTCCGGTTGCCGTTTTCCCCACACACTTTCAAAACAATTCCCACATGTACTCACGGGGAAGCTGAAGCTCATTAAATATGCAACGCTTATCCTATCCTAGCCGTGGGTGTTTACTTCCAAGTCTCCAGTGAGGCACACCCACTAAACCAGGGTAGAAAATAGCCTATTACTTATTCATTATGATGTTTTGGAATGTAAACGTCATAAGTTGACCTAAGACAACAGCATATATTTTGTTTTTAAAAAGCCAGTTCATGACCCCTTTAACTTAGCAATATTTTTTTTTTTTAACTTTATACATGAATTAATGTTTTCGATTGATTTAACCCTCTATGCATTATGTTCTAAACATGAAATATTTTTTCAAAAAAGTTTTTATTACATGAAATAGCTTCAACTTCTTATGTACACAAACCTGTACTTTACCAAAGACATGCCACCAATTTGACGGAGTTGCACTGTTCTCTCCTGAAGAGGTCGCAAAAAGCCTGCGTTAAATAACTCAACTAGCCCTGTAGCGATTGGTCAATACAATCGACTGCGACTCTTAATTTGCGTCGATGTGAGACAGCAGGAGTGAGGACATGTGTGTGAGCTCTGCTTCCACCGTTTACTAAACAACAGAAACGCTCGCATTAGAAAATAAAGTGCGGCGCGGCCGGGACGTGCTCGCTCAGCCAGACTCTGACCTGAAGCACGCACAGCTGCGCACACGCCTTAACCTCAGACAGATCGTGACATCAGTTTCGCGGATTATTAGGTTTGAATGGTCAAAAATATGTAAAAATGCATGTCCTGGCGAGTATTCAGGTAAACACAGTCGGGTATGTCTTTAGTGAGCGTATACAGAGATGAGTGAGAAATCAGATGTGTTACAATGTATTGGGTCCATGCAGCTCTTAAAGGGCCGGACCTGATTCTGGTTAATCAAACAACAAAAGAAAATAGAAAATCACCCCATGCTTGACTGAATAACTTTAATATATTTATTAAGAATCAGTGCATAATTAATTTACAGAGTGACTATGCAGACTATGCATTTTTGTTTTTACATTTGATTACTTAATTTCTTTCTTGAATGCTACTGTTAATTAGAGTTACTGTAGCTGAAAATAAAGCACTGTTTTTGTCATTGTTTGTAATTTACATTTTGGCTTATTTAAAAAAAAAAATTTAATATCTATATTGTAATTATGAAATTACATTTAAAAAATATAAAATTACTCGTATCATGAAAGAGGTTTCGTTCATCCCAACCTGTTCAGAATAGTGGTTAGTGTTAACATGATTGATAATAATGTGATTGCTGCAAACATCTCTGTAAGGATGTTCACACTGGTATTATTATTATATTAGGCCGGACCTAATATTCTGATTCTGGTTAATCAAACAACAAAAGAAAATCACCCCATGCTTGACTGAATAACTTTAATATATTTATTAAGAAAAAAAAAATTCAGGGTTTCCACTAAAATAGCACTGGGCCTACTGATAGGGCCAGGCGTGGATTAACGTACAGGCTTGCCTAGGCTGCAGCCTAGGGGCCATGTGTGCAGGGGCCCCGGATTGGCCAGACTTTTTAAAATATTTTTTTTATTTACTTCAGTGTCAACAAGACCTTCATTGGCCCATAAGAAACACAAAAAAGGCAGGTGATTGGATAGATGTGACTTGGGTCAAATCAGCGGTTGGTCAAATCATGTCAATCATTTTCATTAACTGCTATTGCTAATCGGGCAAGACAGCTAAATATCTGAAAGAAAGCACGATAGTGGAGCACAAAAACGGAAAATACAAAAGATAAAAAAGAACAACGTAACCTAGATATACAGAAAAAAATTTACTGGATACTTCAAGGCTTCTGAATGTTCATCCAGTCGAGGACAAGATCCACAGCAGGAGGGCTGCCAGCTAGCATCTGCTCTTTAAGGCTGGTTCTATTTTTTTGCGTTATGAAGGGCGATCAGGTATTTATTTTTATTTCATTTTTAATCTGTATTTACGTTGCTCAAATAGCGTGCTTAGCCAGCTAAGTTACAGAGAAACTGGTAGCCAGGCAACAGATGTGACAAATCCTGAGTGGCGACGTCACTGCATGGTTCTAGCTTAACCGGGCCGAGAATGGTTTGTAATCGTGCCATGCCGTACCAGGCACAAGTGGAAACACAACTGGAACCGTTCCTTACCATTCTAAGCACCGTTCGGCCCAACGGTGGAAAAGCGGTGATTGTTCACCTGCTCGTGGGTCGGTCAGCCGCGCTCGCGCCCTCAGCAGAGATGGAGGGAATCTAAAACCGTTTTTTTATTATGGCTATGTTTTATTTTTTAAAACTACTTAGAAGTACACAGAAAAACTACTCAGTTACAGTAACGCGAGTAAATGTAATTCGTTACTTTCCACCTCTGCTATCTGCAGAGTAATTAGATGCTATTTATACTTTATTTTGACAAAGAACTGTGACTTGTACATGGTGTAAATAGAATGTCACTATTTTCACTTAGTATTGTAACGAACAAAGAAAATGAGAGACTCGTTTAACGGTTGAACTGTTCTTTTATTTAGCACCTGTGTGGCCAATGCTCTTGCCTCACCAGACCAGCGAGCCTCAACCACTCCAACTCTCTCCCCAGACCCCGCCCTCACATCACTGTGCAGGCTCGTTTTTCAGAAGAACAGCCCATCCTGATTCCTGAACAGCCTCACCACCCAGAACACATGAAACATACATGCACCTAGAACACACTCTATATAGAACATAAACCGTCTCTAGACTTGCTACACTATGCTATTTCACTTAGTAAATAGCATCTACAGCTATTTGCACATGTAGGCTAAATAGAATTTAGTTGTTGAATCTATTGTTATTTGCACTTAGTGTAAATAGCCGCCGCCATAAAATAAATGTACACAAACATGCATGTCAATGGATGTCAACATGCAGCGCTTCTGTTTACATATACTTCAAACTAACCTTCAATGAGAAAAACTCCTGAAGGGAACTCAACTGACCACCAGGGGGAATATTAGGCTCACTATATTCTCCAGTGCTTCTGAAGGAAAGCTTCAAATGAAACACCATTATATAAGAAAGGCAGATGCAGTGAGGCCAATCAGTGAGGGAGGTTTGAACATAATTGATTTATGATGTCATCATATACAATGTTATGAATGGTACTCTTTAAGTTAGCCATTCTGTTTGGTTTAGCTTTTCTTCTAAGATGTTTGATTCTTTTGGAGGCATTGATTTCCTTTTAAAGTGTGATTTTGTGCCATCAAAACTAAAGTATAAAGTTTCATCTTTTCATAGTCAGGTATTACTTTATTGGAAATTAATTTACAAACACAATTTTTCACCACATAGTTGTTCTTTGTGGAATAATAGGTATCCTTATTAAGGGAAAATTGTGTTTTTCAGGACTGGATGGAAAAAGATGTCTGGTCCATTGTACATATTATGGATGGAAATGGAAATTTTCTTAGTGATGTTTTCTGTGAAGTTGTCTTCTCAGAAGTTACAAACCCAATTCCAAAAAAGTTGGGACACTGTAAAAATTGTGAATAAAAACAGAATGCATATGTTGTTCTAGAATTTGGATATTCCTTTCAGCATTGATGGTGCCTTTCCAGATGTGTAAGCTGCCCATGCCACACGCACTCATGCAACCCCATCCCATCAGAGATGCAGGCTTCTGAACTGAGCGCTGATAACAACTTGGGTTGTCCTTGTCCTCTTTAGTCCAGATGACATGGCGTCCCAGTTTTCCAAAAAGAACTTAAAATTTTGATTGGTCTGACCACAGAACAGTTTTCCACTTTGCCACAGTCCATTTTAAATGAGCCTTGGCCCAGAGAAAACGCCTGCGCTTCTGGATCATGTTTAGATTGTGATTGCACTTGTCTGTCCGTTATGCTTTCATTTTTACCAGTACATAGTTTTGAGGAATGGTTATGGGTAGGTTTAGGGGTAGGTGTAGGATTAGCGGCTCAAAATATTGTTTTAATGCTATATTGTTACTAAAATTTAAACATTTCTGTCCATTTATGTTTTATTCTTTGAATATTCTGTATAAAATGGGTATGTTTAGGTTAGGGGATCTTACAATTATAAAATGGTAAAAGGGAAATTATACAGTTATTTAAATGAAAGACCTTGTACATAACCCCTCCCCATACAGTGGGGATCGCTTGAAGGCTTTCAAGAGTACCGATGCATATCAATATGCTGTGGCTGGATGGGTGAAAGATGTGAAAGTTCGGCACCTGGCCACCAATGATTTATATTTAATCATGGGAAATCCCAAGTCAGTCATCCCAGGTCTCCCGGAAGTTCCGGAAAAGTCAGGGAGTCAGGGACATACAACATCGTCCCTATATGATAGTACAGGAAGTATGAAATAATATTTATTATTCAACAGTTTGTATAGAATAAAATATCAGTTACCTGCACAACATATTGCAGGCATTACTGAGACCGTCGGTCGTAAAGATGGCGGCACAAAGCTACAGTGACGTCATGTGACCCGAACGAATCGGCCGCTGATAATTATCGGCCGATTTAAAAAAAAAATCAACTTACAACCAACGGCATATCGGCTATAGCATGAAAAAGGCAGGTATAACAAATCAATGGTTTATTAATGAATTTCGTAAAGGCACTGAGCTGTATAATGTCTGCTGCATAATCCAAGATTATAATGTAATATAATAGCTGCTGCGCTACTGTCTGCGTTTTAATGTTAATCAAACAACAAAGACCAAAAAAATAATTAGCTCACTACTCTTGACTAAATTAGCTTTAGTAACTTTCATAAGGATTCATTTCCGCGATGCGGACAACGCAGACGGAATCCAGTCACAAAAACGGAATTTACTCCATAGTGGAATGTCACGGAATTTGATGAATAAATAAAACATAGGTCAGTAAACTTAAATCAAATAGCGATATATACTAGTGTCTGTGAATATTAAGCCGCAAAAGACCGTTTATATATGAATCCTGCATGTTTCTGTGTAAATGGCGCGGACCGGTTTAATTTACCTCGCGGTGTTTTTCAGCCTCTGCCGCCTCAATATGAGGACATGAATGC
Source organism: Paracanthobrama guichenoti (assembly GCA_018749465.1). Lineage (NCBI taxonomy): Eukaryota > Metazoa > Chordata > Actinopteri > Cypriniformes > Gobionidae > Paracanthobrama > Paracanthobrama guichenoti. The sequence continues at coordinate 4,877,475 of CM031952.1, read as the reverse complement.
ATCTCCAGTCACTTCAAGCATTTTACCGCTTCCTTCGACCAAATCTATCGTCATATAAACACACAAACAAGAACGAATGTCTTCACGGCAACCCGTCAAAATAAAAGTTGTTTAATGAAGTAATTGTGACAGGATTAATGTTGTAGCCTACAGTAGAATTTAGCTACGTCTCAATGTAATAATAATATATGCATTTAATTTATACAGTGAATATGCAGTTATTTAACATTAAATCTACTAAAAAAAACACTGTTTATTTCATATGTAGGCCTATCTTGTTCTGTTGCATGTATTTATGTTGGCCTGCTGAATGTTAAATGGATCCAGTCTATGTTAATTAGAAATGATTCGATAATGCAGCAATAAACTAGCTAGTAGGCTTAAGTTAATGTATGTTTTTTTATTTTTTTTTTACTTTCCTGATTTAAAACATGATCTATTTTAATGACAACATTTCAAATAAGAGGACTATATATAATGAGAGGAAATAAGTGATAAATATCGGAATTGGCCAATAATTGTTTGTTAAAATCGGTGTCGGCCCCAAAAAAATCCTATCGGTGCATCCCTAATACCTACATATTAACGATGAGACCAGGCTGGAGGAGCACATTGTAACATGACCAAATGACAGCTTGGTCATTATCTGATATAATCACAAAAAAAATATCCAAGACAAACTAAAATAGTTTGTCAATAATTTACAATTAACTTTTTCAAATAAAATAATGGCATTTTTTAATAATTAAAAATAAACAAATGTTTGAGTTTGACAAACACACCGCAAAACAGCTATACAGCATAGTTCAAAACATAATAATAATAACAGATATAAGATTAAAATAAAATCAGATATGTCTCATTTTAAATAAACACATAAAACAGATTAAACATTTACTTTAGTAAATTTACTTTTGGTATGGTTAAATAAATATTCAATGATATCTTCAAAAAAAAAAAAAAAAAAAAAAAAAGTGCAATTGTTTCTCTATAGTTTTGATATGGCAACAAATACACAAAGTTTCGTCATGCTGGAAATTCGTTCCATGTGTGGAAAGTTTTAAACCATGTGTGTTACAACTAGCCCAGTTCAACTTACGGTTTGGTACCCTATATCTCCTGCATCAGCTCATAGCCTACTCATTAGAAAGAATATGGCTTGGATCATCAATCATTTTAAGGCTCTGCTTCTTTACAGACCTCTCAAAAATCTCCTGAAGAGACAATAGGAGCAACATGCCAGTTATTTTTCCAGCACTTCTAACAACATTTAGAAGTTGTGACCTAATTTTAACGGACAAACCATATTGTGAAACCATAACATACAATAGATTAAACTGCTGATCTATATAACAGCAACATGATACTACATCTCCACCCCATAGGCCCTGAACAAACAAAAAAAAATGTGCAAAAAACATCACCGTTTTCACCAGAGCAGCTGTACAGCCGAATCAAATTCTGGTGCATTATTTTCCTGTTAACACTGTGAAGCTGCTTTGAAACAAGTGTAAAAAGCGCTATATAAATAAAGGTGATTTGATTTGAAGTGCCGACTAGCTCATGTGCAAACATACTCCACTTGATGGCCCTATTTTAGCAGATCCATAAATTATGTGTTGTTACCTGCTCTACTTCCTCCTCATAAATTGACACTGATGATCAACCTTGCATCAAAGATCATTTCTTTAGTTTTTTTAGCATTCAACATCAAGTTATTCTCCTTACACCACGGCACAACCCCTTCTATCTCTGATTTATATGTAACAATATCTCAATCTCTTGTCAATAAACTGAGTATGGCTGTATCTGAGAATATAATAATACAGTTATTTGTGTGCTGATTTCAATCATTTGTATGCAGTATAAAAATAACTTGTGCAGCCTTGAGGAGCTCCAGTATTTGTAACCTGTATATCAGAGAAAGTTGAATTGACTTTCACCTGCTCTTGTCTTCCAATAAGAAATATAGTACAATTTAATTGTGTAAGTGTTCACATCCATATGTTTTAACTTGTTTAATAAAATATGTGGAAGTATGTTATTCATATCATATTGGTGAATTATACTGTATTAAAAACACAAACAGATGTTTCCACAGAACCAAATATGAACTACTTTGTGCAACTGTTGCATTTCTCAAGAAACACAACAACTGGGACAATACATATATAAAATGCATCGTTGGTTACCTTTCAAAGCACCCACGTCATTGAGCATAATATAAAATGTGTCTGATATATTTTATCAAAACGTCCTTCAAAAGTTTTCCTTATTGAACCTTCATTCACTGAAAAATGTTATCCAAGTTTTCAAAATTAACTCCTGAGATTTCGTAACTCTGATTGTTCTCGTCAAAGTTTATTGACAGAAGCACAGTATCAGTAAGTTGTTCATTTACAACAGGTTATAAAAGTGTTTCCTTTACCCGTTGATGTGTGATACATATAATTTGTATTTATGCACATTAAATGTTTAGGGCCAGTCCAAAATTTGAAGACCAAAAAAGTGCATCCATCTATTATAAAAGTAATCCACACGGCTCCGGGGGGTTAATAAAGACCTTTTGAAGTGAATCGATGGGGTTTTGTTAGAAAATTATCCATATTTTACTTCATAAATTAAAATATCTGCTTCCGGCAGACCGCCGTCCATATTTAACTTACGAAAAAAGCATAACTGGCGCAACAATGACGTCGGACGTAGTGTAAACATTTTGAACTGCGAGAGGCGCTACACTTTCTTCTTTTTAAGTTGAATATACGGAAGGTGGTCCACTGGTACAAATCAACAAATTGAACATTGACAGTTACTGAATTGAACCAGTTACTGAAGAACTTATAGGATATACAGAGGGGGACCAGCTGCTTTAAGTCCTACAATGCATCTCATCTTCATGGACTGCAGCAGATTTGCCAGCTGTTGCTGTGAGATGTTACTCACTCCACTTTTCCACTAAGGCACTTGCAAGTTCTCAAACACGTCTGGGAGGACACATGGTTACACGTGGTTTGGCACTGTAAGGATGATCGACTTGCTGTCTCCATTACAGACATTGCAGTTTATTGCTCTGTTCACATCTGCAGTCCTCAAGCCTCCTGCAGCGGGTGATGTGTTTCTCCTGCAGCGGGTGATGTGTTTCTCCTGCAGCGGGTGATGTGTTTCTCCTGCAGCGGGTGATGTGTGATGTGTTTCTCCTGCAGCGGGTGATGTGTTTCTCCTGCAGCGGGTAATGTGTTTCTCCTGCAGCTGGTGATGTGTGTTTCTCCTGCAGCGGGTGATGTGTTTCTCCTGCAGCTGGTGATGTGTGATGTGTTTCTCCAGCAGCGGGTGATGTGTTTCTCCTGCAGCGGGTGATGTGTTTCTCCTGCAGCGGGTGATGTGTTTCTCCTGCAGCGGGTGATGGGTTTCTCCTGCAGCTGGTGATGTGTGATGTGTTTCTCCAGCAGCGGGTGATGTGTTTCTCCTGCAGCGGGTGATGTGTGATGTGTTTCTCCTGCAGCGGGTGATGTGTTTCTCCTGCAGCGGGTGATGGGTTTCTCCTGCAGCTGGTGATGTGTGATGTGTTTCTCCAGCAGCGGGTGATGTGTGATGTGTTTCTCCTGCAGCGGGTGATGTGTTTCTCCTGCAGCAGGTGATGGGTTTCTCCTGCAGCAGGTGATGTGTTTCACACGTCATAACTTCTGTTAAGGTAACAGTGTGCATCGATGCTCCCTGGTTTTCATTGTGCACTGTGAGACTTTTTAGGGATCAAATGTTTCAGTGCACTGGATGACTCCCTGTACCCTGACTACTGAACTTTAAGCAGCAGATAAGACATAAAATGATTGAACTAAGATGGCGGCGCGTGCACACGCAGCGGCTTCTCTCTCTCCCGACGGACCGGTGTTTTTGTGTTTTTCGTCGTGTAAATCACAGTGTTTTTGTACGTCCTTGTCGCGTCCGTTCATCTGTAAACTCAGCTACAGACGTGAGTTTCTGCTCGAGGTTGGAAAAACTACAGTCTTCAATCCAAGATCGGCGCTCGCTCAAGATCTGCGGGATCATGGCCTTCTCCGGGGGCCTACCCCATCACCGTCCCCCACTACTGCACCTCTCCCACAGTGGAGGCGCCACAAATGGGGTGAGAGGAAACAGAAGAGGGGGAAGCGCGGAGGTATCCGTGTCAGGCTAGCGGCTAAACCACACAAGCCGGCTATCCCCACCATCATTCTCGCTAACGTACGCTCGTTGGACAATAAACTGGATGATCTTCGTCTTCTTTGCTCTACTCGGAAGACTGTAAGAGACTGTTGTGTTTTTGTGTTCACGGAAACATGGCTCAACAACAGCGCCCGGACCGCGCCATTCAGCTCGATCAGCGCACATGCCATCGGGCTGACAGAGTGCTCGTCGAGGGAGGTAAGACCCGCGGCGGCGGACTCTGTGTTTACACCAATGATGCGTGGTGCCGCGATGCTGTTGTGGTCTGCAAACACTGCTCACCCCTGGTGGAGTTTATGATTATTAAATGTCGGCCGTTTTATCTACCGCGGGAATATTCAGCTATTATACTTGTTGCTGTATACATCCCCCCAGCTCCAACAACAACAGGAGTGAGGCACTAAATAATCTTTATAAACACATCAGTGATCAGCAGACAGCCCACCCAGATGCTTTTCTCATCTTGGCTGGAGATTTCAACCATGCAGACTTAAAGAGTGTGCTTCCAAAAATTCATCAACACATTGACTTCCCAACACGTGGAAACAACACTCTGGACTTTGTGTACACTACACAGAGAGGAGCTTACAAAGCCCTTCCGCTCCCCCACCTTGGTGCCTCAGATCACATCACTGTTATGTTAATGCCAGCATACAGACCACTTGTGAAAGCCACCAAACCAGTCCAGAAGCAGATTCAAGTCTGGCCTGAAGGGTCATCAGAGGCTCTTCAAGACTGCTTCGACACCACTGACTGGGACATGTTTAAACAGGCTGCAACCTACCACAACACCACAGACCTCCAGGAGTACTCTGAGACTGTTACTTCTTATATCACCAAGTGCATGGAGGATGTAACAGTCACAAAGACCATCACCGCCTGGCCCAACCAAAAACCGTGGCTGACAGGAAATGTCTACAGACTTCTGAAGACGCGTAACGCTGCCTTCAGAGCTGGAGATGAGGTGGGCCTGAGGACAGCAAGGGCCAACCTGTCACGCGGCATCAGGAAGGCTAAGAGACAGTACTCCAGGAGGATAGCCCATCGTTTCAGCGACAGCAGAGACACAAGGAGCCTGTGGCAGGGTATTCAGACCATCACAGACTATAAGCCCCCTGCACGGACATGTGACAGGTCCACCCCCCTGCTGAATGAGCTGAACACTTTCTTTGCTCGCTTTGAAGCACACAACAGCACCACTGCACAGAAGTCACCACCTCCTCCCGATGACCTGATGTTGTCACTGCCCAGGGACAGCGTGAGAAGATCCCTCAGCAGGGTCAACGTACGCAAAGCTCCAGGTCCTGACAACATTCCTGGACCTGTATTGAGAGACTGTGCAGAGGAACTCACTGATGTCTTCACAGACATCTTCAACATCTCACTGAGTCAAGCTGTCGTCCCCACATGCTTCAAAGCAACCACCATCATTCCAGTCCCGAAGAAATCATCTCCATCCTGCTTCAACGACTACCGTCCAGTCGCACTTACCCCCATACTTATGAAGTGCTTTGAGCGGCTAGTCATGCACCACATTAAGTCTGTCCTCCCCCCCTCCCTGGACCCCTACCAATTTGCATATCGGTCTAAACGCTCGACCGATGACGCCATCGCCACTACCGTCCATTCAGCACTCACACACCTGTAAAATAAAGACACTTATGTCAGAATGCTGTTCATAGACTTTAGTTCAGCATTCAATACAATCATCCTCTACAGCTCACTCAAAAACTGTCACAGCTGGGACTCAGCACATCAATGTGCAACTGGTTGCTGGACTTCCTGACGGAAGACCTCAGGCAGTTCGGGTCGGCAGTAACTCATCCAGCTCCATCATCATGAACACTGGAGCCCCTCAGGGATGTGTGTTGAGCCCCTCCTTTTCACTCTGCTGACACATGACTGCACACCCATACACAACAGCAATCTCTTCATCAAGTTTGCGGACGACACGACCGTAGTTGGTCTCATTAGCAACGATGATGAGACAAACTTCAGGAGCGAGGTGAGCCACCTGGCCAGGTGGTGTGGCGACAACAATCTCTCTCTGAACGTGGAGAAGACGAAGGAGATTGTTGTTGACTTCAGGAGAATGCACACCCAGCACGCTCCTCTGACCATCAACGGTGTGACCGTGGAAAGGGTGAGGAGCACCACATTTCTGGGTGTACATATCACAGAGGACCTCTCCTGGACCGCCAACACCACAGCACTGACCAAGAAAGCACAGCAGCGACTCTACTTTCTCCGTAAGCTGAGAAGAGCCGGAGCCCCAGCCCCCATCATGCGCACCTTCTACAGAGGCACCATCGAGAGCATTCTGACCAGCTGCATCACTGTGTGGTACGGCGCCTGCAACGCATCCTGCCGTAAAGCACTTCAGCGCATAGTGAGAGCAGCTGAGAAGATCGTTGGTGTCTCTCTCCCACCCCTCCAGGACATTTATAAACCCCACCCACCCATCGCACAGCCTCTTCAGTCTGCTGCCATCAGGGAGGAGGCTACGCAGTCTCCAAGCAAGGACCAGCAGACTGAAGGACAGCTTCATTCCCCAAGCTGTCAGGGCATTGAACTCCCTCCCGACTCTGCCGACTCTCCCTCTTCTGCCCCACGCACCTGATCTGGGAATCACCCCCCCAGTTTTCCTCCCTTCATCTACCTCATTATATTGTCTCTCTGAGGAATTGGTCTCCCCTCTTACAGACTCTTTTTTTGCACACACTCTTATAATTTTATTTTATACCTGCACTGACTTAAATCTGAAATTGCACTATTGTTACTATTGTTTGCACTATTTGCCATCGCCACTTTACCTCTATAATTCACTTTATCCATCGTTTTTTAATCTTTCTTCTGTTGTTGTTACTGTTAAACTTTTGTTGTTATTGTTATTGTTTTGTTGTTGTTAGGCACCTAGGGTCTGAGAGTCATAGAATTTCAATTCTCTGTATGTATGTACTTTACGTATGGCAGTATTGACAATAAAGCTGACTTTGACTTTGATGTGCTGAGCATAAACCACATATTTGAAAGATTTGTATAAAAAATGTTTGTTGCTTCATCAAATGAAAGTCTTTCAAATTTATTAGTGACCACTAAATGTGGTCACATATGTAGATGTCTTTCATTTGAAGTCAACGTTCAATATTTCAACATGAAGGTTGTTGGGTCATTTGAAGTGTTCCTCCTTCCTTGTGTTTCACCAGTGCTGAGGCTGAGGTATTTTCACTTCTAAAACTGAGAAGTTCACGGTGAAAATCCCCAATTGATTATCTTTAAATTGATTGTCTTTCAAGGTTTCTTCCTTGATTTTTTTTAGGGAAATTCAGCCTGTAGTTTTTTTTTTCTTGTAAAGTTTCTCAATCCTGTGATGTAATAGTATTTCCTGCATTAGGTTTAGTCACTAACAGTTCATTATCATTTCCATTTCCATGCCATTTTATATGTATAACTAATAATTAATTGTTAAACATTAAATAATGCAGTAATGTTAATTGAATGTTGAAGCGTTAGGTGAAGTTAGTTGTCAGGGAAAATCTGCTTGGACACCCACTGGCTCATCTTACCCCACTCTCCCCTCCTGCCAAATAATAATAATAAATTAATAATAATTTGTTGCATTTATATAGTGCTTTTCTGGGTACTCAAAGCGCTTTACATATACAAATAAAGGCACAGAAAGAGAAAGTACAGAAAGTACTTGAGAGCAAACCATATAACCACATACATTACTGAGCCTGGGCTGATGCAATGCAACGATCCGCACTGGAGTGCATGTAAAAAAAATAGTTTGTTCTGTTAACCCAGTATTGCAACCCAGTAACTCAAAGTGTTAAATCAGGGGTGTCCAATCCTGCTCCTGGTGATGTCAAAATCTAAAAATAGTAAAGCAGTTAAAACAATTAATACATGCTCCTCCTTAAACATTTTCACATAAAATAAAATAATATAATATAATGGTGCTTACAGGCAAAGTATATTTTCTGTTTTAACATTACATTGTAATACAAATGTTATAAAATGTCACTGTTATAATATCAGAGGTGAAAACTGGCAGAACAGTAAGTTATTGAACTAATATAAATGTTTATGGTATCCCACGGGCAAAAAAAGAAGGAAAAAAAGGGGGGAAAAGCACCTAAAAATTAAGTATAAAAAACAATTAAATCAGTTAAAGCTTTAATCATAAAAGACTGGTTTATAGGCTGCATGACTTTACAAACGTTTGACATATTAAATAAATATTCAGTGTCTATTTCAATGGGCAGGTTAAGTGAAAACTTTTATGTTAACCCTGAAATGAGGAAAACTAAGAGTTTTCTGTTTCAGAATAGGAGGTATGTCAAACCCTAGAAAGCAGGGTAATTTAAGACTTGAGCTTAGTTTGAGAACAGATATATGTTAAATATATATTATATTGCTGTCCTCATTCAGCAAGTTAGTTTATTGAATTAGCTAGTTAAAGATAGTCAACTTTCCACTACTAATAATCTGAGATTACATTATATTTTTAAGTTAAATGTATGAATTAGCTTACTCAAATATTTCAAGTTCAGAGCAATTAAAATGTATGATTACAAAATCTGCAAGTTCTGGTTACTTAAACTTTACATTTCTTAAAATTTCGGGTTTACATTGTACCTTATATGTACACTTCATGAACTAAAACGTCTAGGTTGAGACTAGTATATTTTATCCATCTGCACTGATAAAATAGATCAGAGCAACGTCTCATCTTTTACAAAGCTTTAATAATACTTTCAAAAGATTTAAATCACTGATACGCCATGAGAAGTATCCACAAAAATAAGTTCAATCACAACCCTTGAGCGTCTCAGATTAGAGCAAATAGTAATGTCTCTGTTGAAAATCTGTCTTGAGGTTTGCCTTCACTTAGCCAATGAAGTGAAGTAAGTTCCTCGAAATACTTTCAACATATTCATTGTTTTTCCAAGTATGCATGATATGACTCAATAATGAAAGTCTTATGGAAATAGAGTTTTTGAAAAACGGAGATAAATAGATGAAAAACATAGGCTGACTTTGTGCCCAATAAAAAAAAGTAGGGCATTGGACAAAAAACGTCACCTGAGAACACAATTGATAATAATAATAATTTGATAAATGAAGTTTATGGCTATCAGTAAACTTCATTTATCAAATTATTATTATCAATTGTGCACACAAAAACTCTATTAGTAACAAGATGTTTAATGTTAGCTAACACTAACACTAACACTTGTTACTAATAGAGCCCTTGTGGCATGTTTTCCATGAAATGTTCTGACACATTTGCTATAAAACAACTTCACAATCAGACTCTGATTCATCACATCATGTGGCTTGATGCCATAAACTATGTCAGACGCAGTGCTGGTAAAAATACATTAGTCCTGACACTGATTAATTTAGAGAAGGAAATGTTTCCTAGCATCAGAGCTTCCCGATATCTTAGTGAGAGATTATAGGTCACTAGGTTGTTAAACAATTTCAACTATTGTTTGGCTATCACATGACAGTAATATAGGCAAAAGTTTCAACACACCTGATTGAATTTATGTTACCCGTGATCTTAAAAACTTTTTTTCTAAAAGTCTTGTGCTTGAATTATTAAAAGTATTAGTATTATTATGGATGAACTGGAGTGGGTAGTGAAAGAAAAGCAGACACAGTGTTTTGGAGAAAAATTTATTTCATAAAGAGATTTTCCCTCACATTTTCAATTATTTTACTTCAATGAAAGGTTAGATTTTTGTGCATTTTTGGGATAAAAGATCAAAAGGATTAACAATGCAGATTAGTTGACTATTAGGTTAGGGATAGGTGTTAGGATTCAGGTTAGTAAAGTGAGTACTTATAGTCAGTAGTCTAACTATAAGTACTTATAGTCAGTCTAAAGTGGACTATTGAAATCAAGTGTTACTAATATATTGAATCTTCCGAACTTGAATATAATGTATATATTCATATAAACAATCTAAAAAAACATATAATAAATCACATAATTTATAAAGCTTATATGACATAGTATGCAGCGGAAGTAAAATTCATATCAGACATGGGAATGAGTAAATAATGACTTTTGAACGACTACACTTTAAAAAATGCTGGGTTAAAACACAACCCAAGCTGGGTTGAAAATGGACTAACCCAGCAATTGGGTTGTTTTAACTCAGCGGTTGGGTTAAATGTTTGCTTAAAACAACACAATCGCTGGGTTAGTCCATTTTCAACCCAACTTGGGTTGTTTTTAACCCAGCATTTTTTAGAGTGTATGCTTCTAAATATTTTGTGTCAGTATTAAGAAGCTAAGTATATAAATCTGTAACTATTGTTTTTGCATTCCTGTAATGTAGGGTAAAGAAGAGTAAATAAGTGTCAGACTGTCATCTCAAATAAATCAAACTCCACAGTGGTAAATACACTTGCTGTGAAAAGGAAGAAGGAAGTAAACCTGTTAACCCCGCCTAAGACTCCCTTAGTGATGCTTAACAGAGCAAGGTTGAGGGATGGTATAAAGCACGGCTGCCCCAGCCAGTCAGTACAACACACTCTTGAGCCTTGAGTCCAGAACAAGAGAGCCTGAGACCTGCTGAGACCTGGTGAGAAATGGAAAAATTCTCTTTAAATTACTTTATAATTTAATTGCAATTTAAATGCTGATTGCAAATGCAAAGAATGCATTTAGAATAATTGTTACATTTAATAGACAGTTCTCATTCTGTCTATTAAATATGTATAACAAAATATACATATAAAATATGTAGTTTTAAAACAATTTATTTAAAGTTAGATTAAAATGCCATTTTATACCATGTTTACACAGAATAAAAATAGCATTTTAAACTTAGGAGTTGAAAAAAAGTGAAGTTTTTTTTTTTTTTAAGTTAATTAATCATATAATTGTTCTTCATTTAAATGTAGAGGAATGCATCTTCAGATTTTCATAAACAATGTCTTTTAAGTTTATTTTCTAAATGTCTCAATTTGTGTTTCAGAAATGAATTTTCCCACTTTTGTTTTTGTGGTGGGGTGCTGTTATGCCCTTTCAATGGGTGGTAAGTTTATCAATCATGCCATCAAAAATCAAACCGCTAATGATTAACAATATAGAATTAAATCATATCAAAACACCTGTGTTAATTTTTTTTCTGGTGCAAGAAATGTCACTGTGCTCTTCAGTCGTTGAAGCTTTACAGCTGGTGTGACATCCGTCTTACGGAGATTCAATTTCATGACTACAATATCACTTACTGTGCATAGCTGCATTTTGTAAAAAATAAATAAAAAATAAAATAAAATAAATAAATGCGTAAATAAATCTGAATCTGATTAATTTAGTAAATATCTATAGACTAAGTTAAGTTCATTCATCTACCATCCAAAATAAATAAATGAACAAATGAATGAATGAATTGCAGGTTTCATTAAAAGGAGTAATTATTAGCCTTTCTAGGGCCATATTATGATGTAATTTTTTCTTTTTTAGCAGAAGAAGAGAGTCCTGGGAGACGTTTCATTCTAGATTCAATTGAGGAAGCAAAGAAAATAGTAGATGCTGCTTACAAGTATTCTCGTGATGAGTAAGTAAAAATATGTAAGGATGTTGCTCAATATTCCTGTGCCATCATCATTCATTGATCTATTTATTTTTTTAATAAATCTCCTCACTTCCAGGAGTTTAGCAAGGGTGCGCAGAGATGTCATCAAGCCTTCTGACAAGCTACGTCTGCTGAAACAGCCAGCTCGAAAGACAAGAGAGGCTGTGAGAGCCGCAGACTACATGGGGCAAACGCTCAGACTGATCAGTGAGAAAGCCCATCATGCACACAAGAGGTCCATCAATGCTACAGGTATGAGACAAAAAACTTTGCAAAACTTGCAAAGCTCAGAAAAGATCCATCACTGACTGATGTTCCATGCTAAAAACTGTCATTATGTGTTTTCCCCTAGATCTGCTCACTGTAGATGAGCTTAACACGATTACACGTCTGACAGGCTGTGCGGCTCAAGCCCAGCCCCCATCTTGTAGGACCACACCCCACTTAAACAAGTATCGAACTGCCACCAATGTCTGTAACAACAGGTCTGTCTTGCCATTCTCATTCAGGGTGGTCTTAATTAAAGACTTTTTGTTTGACAAAGTGTTTGCCTAGCTAAACTACTAAATTTATCATTCCCAGGAGGAACCCACTTCTTGGTGCATCCAACACCCCTTTTGCTCGCTGGTTGCCTGCTCACTATGAGGATGGCATCTCCCAGCCCAAAGGGTGGGAACCCAACAGATTGCACAATGGTGCTGCGCTGCCCCTGGTATGATGGAGATGATTATGAATAGTTTACTGAACTCTATTTGACAAATAATTTACTAATATGTCTGAATTCTGTCTTCCTCATTGATTCCAGGTCAGACTGGTTTCCAATCGTATTCTAAGCACTGCAGATGCTGACATAGAGAGTGATCGTGACTTTACCTTCATGCTAACCATCTTTGGGCAATGGGTTGACCACGATCTGACTTTTACGCCCTCCTCGCCAAGCATTAGGTCTTTCAGCAGTGGCCTCGACTGTGATAATAGCTGTGAGCGCTCTGAACCCTGCTTCCCAATTCCGGTCAGTCAAAGATTGTCCTTCTGTCAAAAATTGTCCCACTCTTGTTTTATAAAAACTATCTTTCATGTTATATTTATTGTCAAAACACAGGTTCCTCCAGGAGATCAACGTCTGCGTCCTGACACCTGTCTCCCTGTCTTCCGTTCATCACCAGCCTGTGGTTCTGGGAACACCGCCTATCTCTTTGGTGGGACCCCCAAAGTTAGGGAACAGATCAATGCTCTAACAGCTTTCCTAGATGCTGGACAGGTTTATGGGGCAGAGGATGGCCTAGCAAAGGAACTGAGAGACCTGAACAATGATGGTGGTCTTCTTCGTGTCAACGATCAGTTCCAGGACAATGGACGAGATCACCTGCCCTTCACCAAAGTTGGAAGCAACATGTGTGCCACGCGTAGGAGAACCCTCAATGACACCACGCTAACAGAGGTGCCTTGCTTCATTGCAGGTCAGTAACTTTTTCATTCTTAGAAAATCTTGTGCCTTTATATGCAATTATCAGGCATAGTTGTCATTGGTAAATCCAGCATATAAAATGTATGGTATTTGCACAATTCCATGTGGCAAATGCTAATGAACTCTTGTGTGTAGGGGATGTCCGTGTTGACGAGAACATTGCTCTTACCTCATTACACGCACTTTTCATGAGAGAGCACAATAGACTGGCTCGTGCCCTCCATGTGCTCAATCCTACCTGGAGTAGTGAAACCCTCTATCAAGAGGCAAGAAAAATTGTGGGCGCCTACAACCAGGTAAAGTCACTCAATGAAAAGTGCATTACCACAAGCACAAGCAGTTACATGTGGAGTACAACATATATTCATGATCAACCTCTCCTTTCTCTTTTAGATCTTGGTGATTAAGGAATACTTGCCAATAATTGTTGGCCCTGATGCTTACAATAGACACCTTGGACTATATCCAGGTTACAATGAAAATGTGGACCCTACCATTGCAAACGTCTTTGCCACTGCAGCTTTCCGTTTTGCCCACCTGGCCATCCAACCCATCATATTTCGTCTTGATGAAAATTACCAGAACCATCCTCAATTTCCAAATGTGCCCCTCTATGAGGCCTTCTTCTCACCATGGAGGGTGCTTTTCGAAGGTGAGTTTGTGAGACTTGGTGCAGCATACCTACCAAGTCCTAAATCTGTCTTTAATCTTAAATTATTTCGGCTTTGCTTTCTGCTTAGGGGGCATCGATCCTCTGCTCCGTGGATTGATTGGTCGGCCAGCAAAACTGAATACACAGGACCACATGATGGTGAATGCTCTTAGAGAGAGACTGTTTGCCTTTACAGCACACATTGCTTTGGACTTGGCTGCCCTCAATATGCAAAGAAGTCGTGACCATGCAATACCAGGTAAATATTCTGGATACACAACACACACACCCTTTAAAGCCAACTCAGCTTCATGCTGCATTATTACTCCGTGTGTTTTTGAGAGAAGACTTACCAGATATCCATCTGTTATTCCTCATAAGGATATAATGCATGGCGTCGGTTCTGTGGACTGTCCGCCCCTCAGAATGAGCAAGAATTGGCTGTGGTGATGAACAACACTGAATTGTCTCGCAGGCTGATTGAGCTTTATGGCACCCCTGAGAACATTGACATTTGGTTGGGAGGTGTTGCTGAGCCTTTTGCTCCTGGTGGTCGTGTTGGTCCTCTTTTTGCCTGCCTTATCGCTACACAGTTCCAGCACATTCGTGACGGTGACAGGTAAAGATTTCTGTGTATTTAGTCCAGGATTGTCCAACCCCTCTTCTGGAGGGCCACTAACCTCCTCCAACCCTAAGTAAACACACATGAAACTGCTAATCAAGGTCTTCAGGAAATTTCCAGGTAAATGCACTGGGGCAGGTTGGAACCAAACTCTGCAGGATACTGGCCCTCCAGGAGCAGGAATGGACACCCCTGATTTAGTCTATTAGACTAGTATGTGTTGGAGAGGTGTTAACGCCAGGTGTCACGGTGTCTTCAGGTTATGGTGGGAGAACAAAGGAGTGTTTACCACTAAACAAAAAGCATCACTGGCCTCTATGTCGCTGGCCCGCATCATCTGCGACAACACTGGAATCGGCAGAGTTCCCTATAATCCTTTCCACTTCACCAGTTCAGCCAGTTACGTTAACTGTGGGGATATCCCTGCCTTAGACCTCAACCCTTGGATTGAAACCGGTAAGGCACCATAGTATAAGCGCTCTTAAATGCTGCTATGTGGTCATACATGAATCTTCTTCCTCTGACCACAAATTTCTGCCTAAGCTTCTTACTACCTTTTTATGTGCTTGTAGAGTACCTAATTTATGGTAGGCACATATCAGACATTTAATAATCTGTTTGCATGAGCATCATGGTTTGGTTCACCTGTGATTTGGTATTTGGCCTTCCAGGTAACGGTGGCATCAACATATCAGACATTGGAAATGAGGTTAGACAAGTGTTTGTTTTCATTAAATTGCAAGCACAAAGAGCGAGTGATGATGTTGTGCACATGATCTATTATTTATCTGAAAATGGCAATTCATTCACTGCAAAATCTCTAAATTATACACAGCTTGAGTAGCTTCTTTGCTGTACACTGGACTGGTGCAGTGACATAAATCAATGCATTTTGATGTCACAACTGCCAAACAATGTTTTGATTGCACCTGAACTGCACCAACTCTTTGTACGCTGTTTAGTCCTTCTTCTACCTTTTGCATGCTTCAAGGGATTTTGCTTGGGTTAGGGGCCTCTTTCACATTTAAAACTGTGATTTATTTTAATTTAATGCAAACAGTTAGGCTTATAGTACAAACATATAACATCTATGCCTTAACCCTCAGATACAGAGTCCTTCCAAGGACCTCCAGGACCCAGAGGACCTCCAGGGGAATCTGGTAAGCTAGTCATACATCAAACACACCCTCTAACACGGTGTTAATCACGGTGTTAGTCATACATCAAACACACCCTCTAACACTTAATTTTCATTATTAAGACTTCATTATTAAGATTACAGAACTAACCAGCACAGCCAAGATTACAACTGCATATTATTTTTGATTATTTAATATTTAATTTCTCCAGGTCCACAAGGTGTAGCAGGCCCGCCTGGACCTCCAGGACCCCCAGGACCCCCTATTAATACCACAGGACAACATTCTGCCTTCTTTGCTTCTGTTGGCACCACCCTTCCTGTCTCTGCTAAAGTGATTGTGTTCAGTCAGATCCTTTACAATGGACAGAACCATTATGAGCAAAAATCAGGGTTGTTCTTCTGCCAGATTCCTGGTGTATATGAATTCCAGTTCTCTTGCATAGGAACTCGGACTTTGGGCATTGTGACCTTAAAGAAAAATGATGCTGTACAGCTAACTGCTGAAACTATCAACATTAATACACGATCATTAGCTGAAGGGAAGGTGGTTCTGAACCTACTTAGAGGAGACTGTGTGTGGATAGAGGCTTCTCGGGGTGCTAATGGTATAGCCCGTTCCAGCTATTTCTCTGGTCATATTCTTTTCCCTGTTTAAAACTATTACTTATAATGGATTATTTTCCTTTTATGTAGCTGTTTTTATTTATTATAAATGCAGTTGCGTACAAATGCACATATCCTGAGGATAAGAATAACCTGAAAAAGTCTATAAAATGCTAATTGTAAATCTGCTACTTTCCATTGTCTTTTAAAACACTGATTTCTTTCTTACTGTGATATCTAAAGTAGTTGTTTCTGTTGTTGTTTTTTTATTAATAAGATGACTATGTTAGCTATGCAAACTTAAGTGTTCAGTTATACTTATGTTTGAATTTTGAATAGTTTAAACCTAAATGATTCATAATTTAGGAGCATAACTGCTTATGCTCTGTATGTTGATAAATGTAGTTTTTTTGTTTTGTTGTCAGATTGCAACAAAAATATTCTGTAGTCCATTCTGTGACAGTTACTTATGTGTATGCTTTTAGCAAAGCGAAATAAACAAAACATTTATATATCAATTCATTATCAGGCTTGTTCTACTTTCTAAATGATGAGTGTGAATACACAACCAAAAGGGAAAATATTAGGCCTTTTGACCTCTGATTAGATAATTACTGCTTCTCGCCCGCTCCACTTTCACAATGGATATAGGCCTTTTTGCCATCCGACAAAAAAAAACAACATAAAATCAATAAGAAGATCCCAATCACAAAAAGTAATATCAGAGTTGGGTTAGAATCTAATCGCATTGCAGTTTTTCTCGATTGCATTATAGCTGATTCAGTTTGCCCAATTTCCCAAACCATTCATTCAGTTCACAAAAACAGACACATTTCTCAAAACGTTTAACAATGAGTAAACATTTGCACAACTGATGACACAACATTCAGAATCTCTGCATCACACAGGGTTTTTATACTTGCACATACAGTATAATTACAGTATACAGCACCAGTACTTTAAATGAGGGAAATGTCTCTAGTACAGTAAACTGTAGCACTGTACAGTGGAGAAATGACTGCCTAGGCTAGGGATATAGTCTTGTATCAGAAGACCAAGAAACTGCTATAGTAGCCTACTGTATACTGTAATGAAATTGGCCAAATGTGCATGTGCAAACATTTTTTGACTGTACTGTAATTGACAGTGCATGTATTGTGGTGCATACCAAGTTCATATACAATTATTTGGTATATTAACTTTTCTTTTCTAGTGCTTTTCAAGTATTGCAAGTCTCGTCTCAGTGCTTAGATATTATTGTATTTCTTTCTAATGTTAGGAAATTAAAAAGTTTTGTTGCTCTTTAACTTGCACTAAAACGTGAAATCCTGGCTCTTAATGCATTGTGTTTCCTTCTGGAGTATCAGCGTATGTTTGAACCTTTTTAATAGTTGCATTTGAGTCCCTCAATTGTCCTCAGTGTGAAAAAATGAATCTCAAAATCATAGTCACTGCTGGAGAGGGTTCAAATATGCAAAAGATGCTGGAACGTCTTGGTTACTAAACTTAACCTTGGTTCCCTTTCGAGAGTTCTCTCTTGCTGTGTAAGTTAGCAAGAACCCTCTGCACCACCTTTTCTCAAGAATATTGAAGCCAAAATGGTCCTTATAATTTTATATATGTAAAACGCAGTGCAGCTGCACAGCAGACCCCAGCAGAGCATACTAGCGCACTGACTGGCCTAGCATGTAAGAGCCTGCCAAAATGGGTGTGGCCTATAGCTATAAAGCCCCCCTTATGCCATAGGATTCAGGTTAAATCAACTGAAGCGATCGCCTGATCTAAGCACGAGGTTACGTTTAGTAACCGAGACGTTCCCTTTTGAGAGTACTCTAGTATTGCGTAAGTTAGCTTACGCTATGGGAACTCAATTTAAAATGCCATGTGTGCTTATAAACTTTGCCCCATACTATGGCCTGGGGCGAGAGCCCGAGGCCCATAGAAGAGTAAAAGTTATGAGTCCCAAAAAGAGGACAACGAATAGTGAACCTCATGTAAGGGTATATAGCAGGAAATGAATATTCCTGTGTTATTTTTTAGATAAGACAAGACCGGACAGCGTCGGGCCTTATAGTTGTTGTAAATATGTTGTACATTTGTATATATGCTTGCAAAGTGGGAACCTCCAAGTTATAAAATTTTATAATTGTGGACGGAGAGGCCCAGCCTGCCGCCACACAGATATCATCCAGCGGCAGAGGTGGAAAGAGTAATACAATATTTTACTCAAGTAAAAGTACTATTACTTCAATTAAATTTGACTTAAGTACAAGTACAATTACCGGTCTAAAAATCTACTCAAGTAAAAGTAAAAAGTAGTTCATTTAAAATTTACTCAGAATAAAAGTTACTTAGTTACATTTTTAACAGCGTGGGTGGGGGACTCTCCCATGTAGGGTTGTAATAGAATGACATTTTCACGATATGATAACCATCTCAGAAAACATCAGTTTCTCACAGCATCATGGTATTAAACAATTATTTAATAAATAAACTGTATTATTAAGGTTATTATTATTATCATCTGTTAAAATGGCCGTTAAATGGATGAAAACAGGGTTTTTTCTTCTTTTTTTTGGGGGTGAACAAATGTTTTATTATAACAAACTTAAAGCCATTTGTTTGTTTTGTTTATTAAAATTTCAATAAATGTCTAATCAGCTAAATTCTTATGAATTAGATTAACAACTTATTTTTGTCAATAATTTATTAAAATGTTTAAGAATAATAGTCCTATGAATTTCTTCTTTTATAATTTAATACAAATATATTATAAAAAACGGTGGTAATCAAATAAAATGTAACAAACTTTTATTTTTTTCTTGCAAAGTGCTGCTACTGCAAAACAGAGATTTACTCAATTAAACCATGGATTAAAAATATATATTATTAAATAATATTTAAATTATGTTATTATTATTATTTTGACAAGTACATTCTATTGTAGGCGTACAATAGTAATATATTTCTATAATAATTTCTTCTAGTTAAACCAAACTTTTATTTTAACTAGTTGCTCACTAGTCTTCACTAGACCTGTTTCAGAGTGTATTTGACAATGGTTTTTATCCAAATAAAATGATGAAAATGCTCATTAGGGTTCTCTCAGATCAGCTCTGGAAATGTTCATGTGTCCACACCATGAGCATCACGCGTATGGGAAATGGAGCTGCTCATTCACAGAGACAGAACACGCATATCATATATTTATATAGCAGTGTTTTGCACTTTAATATTCACAGACCATGTCGCGATTTGATATCGTCCAGCTCTACTTTAGATTTATTCATTCATCCATCAGTTTGCGTGTTTTACGTGACATCTGCGTTATAGCCTACTGTAAATTTAATTTTCATGACTGGATTCCGGGATTCCCTCTGCACCACAGAAAACGTTCGGCTTTAAGTTATAAACATAGCCTACCTTTATCTGCATAGAGGGATGGTGTTCACACTTTTGCACTTTGCATCCACATTTTTTTTTTTTTTTTTTTTTGCAAATTGGATATCCTCCAGGACAACACCACGTTATTTTTTTTTCCCTCTACATCCAAAGTAGGCTATTTCTATATTAGTCAGGGGTTGACGACGGCGTTTAGCTGTCAGATGGGTCTGCATCGCGGACGTCTGTCTTATCCGTCTCCATCTTTTTGTAATTTTTGCACGTTTGTTCTCCCGCCCTTCAGTTCAATGCAAGTTTCCGGAGCGATTTCCCCCTCTTTGTATTATTTTTTAAATAATTTTTACTCAGTAACGGATATGGTTTAAAATGTAGCGAAGTACAATACTTCAAACAAAACATAGCATATTTAAGTAAAATTACAGATTTTTAAAACTACTTAGAAGAAGAAGTACACAGAAAAACTACTCAGTTACAGTAACGCGAGTAAATGTAATTCGTTACTTTCCACCTCTGCTATCTGCAGAGTAATTAGATGCTATTTATACTTTATTTTGACAAAGAACTGTGACTTGTACATGGTGTAAATAGAATGTCACTATTTTCACTTAGTATTGTAACGAACAAAGAAAATGAGAGACTCGTTTAACGGTTGAACTGTTCTTTTATTTAGCACCTGTGTGGCCAATGCTCTTGCCTCACCAGACCAGCGAGCCTCAACCACTCCAACTCTCTCCCCAGACCCCGCCCTCACATCACTGCGCAGGCTCGTTTTTCAGAAGAACAGCCCATCCTGATTCCTGAACAGCCTCACCACCCAGAACACATGAAACATACATGCACCTAGAACACACTCTATATAGAACATAAACCGTCTCTAGACTTGCTACACTATGCTATTTCACTTAGTAAATAGCATCTACAGCTATTTGCACATGTAGGCTAAATAGAATTTAGTTGTTGAATCTATTGTTATTTGCACTTAGTGTAAATAGCCGCTGCCATAAAATAAATGTACACAAACCTGTATTTTGCAGAAGACGTGCGCAACCAATTTGACGGAGCTGCACTGTTCTCTCCTGAAGAGACAACAAAAATCCTGCGATAAAGATTTTTTGTGTAATATGCTGATTTGCTGCTCAATAAACAAATTTTGATTTCAAATAGGCCCTATCAGTAGGCCTAGTGCTGCTTAATATTTTAGTGGAAGCCTTTTGAATCTTTTTTTTTTTTTCAGGATTATTTGATGAATAGAAAGTAGGCCTATTTGACAGAATCCTTGCTGAATACATTTCTTTTTAAAAAATCTTACTGACCCATAACTTTTGAAAGGTGATGCTATGGGATGTCAAGCGCTTCTGTTTACATATACTTCAAACTAACCTTCAATGAGAAAAACTCCTGAAGGGAACTCAACTGACCACCAGGGGGAATATTAGGCTCACTATATTCTCCAGTGCTTCTGAAGGAAAGCTTCAAATGAAACCTTCACTGCAAAGCGCCACCAAGTGGATCCTCACGTGCTCACATCTCAATACTCACAACCACATGTAGCAACCATGCTCTTGTATTGGAAACCAGTCGATCACCAATTAATTAGCTCTAGACGAAGATCTAGCTGTGCATTTTTATTTATTTAGTTAGGTAGTTAGGAGACATTTTTCTTGGCCAATCAAGAGCAGGGCACCACCTAACACTTTTTGACTATCTCAGTTTGGGGTTCAGAGTATTTATTTCCCCCCACATTAACTTCACACGTCTAGTACAATTATGTGATTTTGTTACATTAATACAGTGAATATTTTTTCTTGATTTACCCCATAAGAATGGAATAACATGGGGCATGTTGTAACGTGAGGGGCACATTGTAATGACCAAATGGCAGCTTAAAATGTGATACAATAAAAATATCCAAGACAAACTAAAATATTTTGTCAATAAATTACAATTATTAACTTTTTCAAATAAAATAATGGCATTTTTAATAATGAAATTTTTTTTTTTTTTTAATTTGATATTTGAGAATTTGAGTTTGACGTTTTGAACATAGTTCAATAGTAATAATAACATATATAAGATTAAAATAAAATCAGATTTGTCTGATTTTAAATAAACACAAATAAACAGAGATGAAAATTTTACTTTAGAAGGAAATTTACTTTTGCTATGGTTAAATAAATATTCAGTGAAGATATCAGTGATATCTTATGCAATTGTTTCTCTATAATTTTGATATGGCAAAAAATACACACAGTTTCGTCATGCTGGCATGTGTGGAAAGTTTTAAACCATGTGTGTTACAACTAGCCCCGCGTTAGGTTGTGCCCCGCTCACCTCTACATCAGTTATTACACAAACATTACACAACACCTGACACATTACTCATCCACCCTTACCCACACACACCAATAATTACTGTTCAATCATTTAATTGATCATGGAATTAGAGAGAATTTATACTAATTCAACTTACGGTTTGGTACCCTATATCTCCTGCATCAGCTCATAGCCTACTCATTAGAAAGAATATGGCTTGGATCATCAATCATTTTAAGGCTCTGCTTCTTTACAGACCTCTCAAAAATCTCCTGAAGAGACAATAGGAGCAACATGCCAGTTATTTTTCCAGCACTTCTAACAACATTTAGAAGTTGTGACCTAATTTTAATGGACAAACCATATTGTGAAACCATAACATACAATAGATTGGGTTTCGATGGGTTTTTGTAAGAAAAAAAATCCATATTTAACACGTTAAAAAGTAAAATATCTGCTTCCGGCAGACCACCGTCCATATTCAACTTACGAAAAAAGCATAACTGGCACGACGATGATGTCAGTGTAGCTTAACCATTTTGAACTGCGAGAGGCGCTACACTTTCTTCTTTTTAAGTTGAATACGGAAGGCGGTCCGGTGGATATTTTAATTTATAATGTGTTAAATATGGATATTTTTCTTACAAAAACCCATCGATTCGCTTCAGAAGGCCTTTATTAACCAATCAGAGCTGCGTGGAGCACTTTTATAATGGATGGATGCACTTTTGGTCTTCAAATTTTGGGCTGCCATTTACTGCCATTTTAAAGCTTGGAAGAGCCAGGACATTTTTTTAATATAACTCCAATTGTATTTGTCTGAAAGAAGAATGTCATATACACCTAGGATGGCTTGAGGGTGAGTAAATCATGGGCTAATTTTCATTTTTGGGTGAACTATTCCTTTAACATCTTGTATGGATGGTTTGCAAAACAGAGGGTTTATGGGTAAAGAAGACTGGTGCAAATCTACAAATTGAACATTGACAAACAAACGTGCTACATACTAATACTGCAATACTAAATCCTCTATTATCATTCAGTGACCTGGAGTAAACATCTCCAGTCACTTACTTGTGTTTGTAGGAATTTGTGGTTTATTATCATAACAAATCAAATGTTCACAGTTTTATTATGAGTCGTTATCACCTAAATCATGTGCCTAGTCCTGTTCCTGGAAATCTTCCTGTAAAGTCCCGCTCCAACTCCTATCAGAACTTATAGGATATACAGAGGGGGACCAGCTGCTTTAAGTCCTACAATGCATCTCATCTTCATGGACTGCAGCAGATTTGCCAGCTGTTGCTGTGAGATGTTACTCACTCCACTTTTCCACTAAGGCACTTGCAAGTTCTCAAACACGTCTGGGAGGACACATGGTTACACGTGGTTTGGCACTGTAAGGACGATCGACTTGCTGTCTCTATTACAGACATTGCAGTTTATTGCTCTGTTCACATCTGCAGTCCTCAAGCCTCCAGCAGCGGGTGATGTGTTTCTCCAGCAGCGGGTGATGTGTTTCTCCAGCAGCGGGTGATGTGTTTCTCCTGCAGCGGGTGATGTGTTTCTCCAGCAGCGGGTGATGTGTTTCTCCTGCAGCGGGTGATGTGTTTCTCCAGCAGCGGGTGATGTGTGATGTGTTTCTCCTGCAGCGGGTGATGTGTTTCTCCAGCAGCGGGTGATGTGTTTCTCCAGCAGCGGGTGACGTGTGTCTCCAGCAGCGGGTGACGTGTTTCTCCAGCAGCGGGTGACGTGTTTCTCCTGCAGCGGGTGATGTGTTTCTCCTGCAGCGGGTGATGTGTTTCTCCTGCAGCGGGTGATGTGTTTCTCCAGCAGCGGGTGATGTGTTTCTCCAGCAGCGGGTGATGTGTTTCTCCTGCAGCGGGTGATGTGTTTCTCCTGCAGCGGGTGATGTGTGTCTCCAGCAGCGGGTGATGTGTTTCTCCTGCAGCGGGTGATGTGTGTCTCCAGCAGCGGGTGATGTGTTTCTCCTGCAGCGGGTGATGTGTTTCTCCTGCAGCGGGTGATGTGTGTCTCCTGCAGCGGGTGATGGGTTTCTCCAGCAGCGGGTGATGTGTTTCTCCAGCAGCGGGTGATGTGTGTCTCCTGCAGCGGGTGATGGGTTTCACACTTCATAACTTCTGTTAAGGTGACAGTGTGCATCGATGCTCCCTGGTTTTCATTGTTCACTGTAAGACTTTTTAGGCATCAAATGTTTCAGTGCACTGGAAGCATTTTGCGAATGAAACAAAAATGGATGACTCCCTGTACCCTGACTCCTAAACTATAAGGAGCAGATAAGACATAAAATGTGCAGAGCATAAACCATATATTTGAAAAATTTGTATAAAAAATGTTTGTTGCTTCATCAAATGAAAGTCTTTGAAATTTATTAGTGACCACTAAATGTGGTCACATATGCAGATGTTTTTTTTTCAAGTAACTTGTCAACGTTCAATATTTCAACATGAAGGTTGTTGGGTCATTTGAAGTGTTCCTCCTTCCTTGTGTTTCGCCAGTGCTGAGGCTGAGGTCTCTTCACTTCTAAAACTGAGAAGTTCACGGTGAAAATCCCCAATTGATTATCTTTAAGGTGTGCAAAGGTTTCTTCCTTGATTTTTCATCAAAATTTGGCCTGTACTTTGTTCTTGTAAAGTTTCTCAATCCTGTCATGTAATAGTATTTCCCGCATTAGATTTAGAATTTTTTATATATATATCATAATAATCACATAATTTATAAAGCTTATACTATGACATAGTATATATGTAGTGCTAGAAAGTATTGCCTGTATAACTTTTATGTTCACCAGAAGAAATGCATGCAGTTTCGGAATGACATGAGAGTGAGTAAATAATGACTTTTTGAACGACTATGCTTCTAAATATTTTGTGTCAGTATTAAGAAGCTAAGCAGATACATAAATCTGTAACTATTGTATTTGCATTCCTGTAATGTAGAGTAAAGAAGAGTAAATACACTGAACAAAATTATAAACGCAATACTTTTGTTTTTGCCCCCATTTTTCATGAGCTGAACTCAAAGATCTAAGACTTTTTCTATGTACACAAAAAGCCTGTTTCTCTCAAATATTGTTCACAAATCTGTCTAAATCTGTGTTAGTGAGCACTTCTCCTTTGCCGAGATAATCTATCCATCTCACAAGTGTGGCATATCAAGATGCTGATTAGACAGCATGATTATTGCACAGGTGTGCCTTAGGCTGGCCACAATAAAAGGCCACTCTAAAATGTACAGTTTTAGCCTAAAGCACAATGCCACAGATGTCACAAGTTTTGAGGGAGTGTGCAATTGGCATGCTGACTGCAGGAATGCAGGAATGACTGCTGACCAGAGCTGTTGCCCGTGAATGAAATGTTAATTTCTTTACCAAAGGCGTTTGCAGAGAATTTGGCAGTACATCCAACTGGCCTCACAACCGCAGATCACGTGTAACCACACCAGCCTAGAACCTCCACATCCAGCATATTCACCTCCAAGATCATCTGAGACCAGCCACCCGGACAGCTGCTGCAACAATCGGTTTGCATAACCAAAGAATTTCTAATTCAAACTGTCAGAAACCGTCTTAGGGAAGCTCATCTGCATGCTCGTTGTCCTCATCAGGTTCTCGACCTGACTGCAGTTCGTTGTTGTAACCAACTTGAGTGGGCAAAAGCTCACATTCGATGAAGTGAAGTGTTCTTTTCACTGAAGTGAATTCCGGTTTTCACTGTACAGGGCAGATGGCAGACAGCGTGTATGATGTCGTGTGGGTGAGCGGTTTGCTGACGTCAGCGTTGTGGATTGAGTGGCCCGTGGTGGCGGTGGGGTTATGGTATGGGCAGGTGTATGTTATGGACATACACAGGTGCATTTATTGATGGCATTTTGAATGCACAGAGATACTGTGACAAGATCCTGAGGCCCATTGTTGTGCCATTCATCCACGACCATCACCATGTTTCAGCATGATAATGCACTGTCCCGTGTTGCAAGGATTTGTACACAATTCCTGATAGGGGTGTAACGGTTCAGATTGCTCACGGTTCGGTTTGTATCACGGTTTTAGGTTCACGGTTTCGGTACGGTTCGGTATTTGCTATGTTCAGGGAAAAAAGGACTACTGTCAAATAAAAATAAGGAAAATAAGAACAAATCATTTAAATACAAGCAGCAGCATAAATAAATACAATCGAGCTAAGATACTAATAAAATAAACAGTGTTTTTCAGGTAGGTCATTAGTTTAGATGTTAACATGTTAACATTCGCTTGTTCAGACTTACACACCCTCCAGAAGCTTGCGTTCTGCAAGTGAACGGCGCCTTGTGGCGCCATCCCAAAGAGGCATGAAATCCCTCACAAAGACCTTTTCCTTGGCCGTTCCCACCTGGTGGAATGACCTGCCTGTCTCAATTCGAGCAGCACTTGACCACTTATCACTCTCTTTGTTTTCTGTTTGTCTATTTAAAAAAAAATTAAAAATTGTCCTGTCCTATATGTTCTGTGCTAGATTAACTGAGACTCGTTACAGCACTTGCATATTGTTGCATATTGTCATTTATAAGTCGCTTTGGATAAAAGCGTCTGCAAAATGACTAAATGTAAATGTAGTTTTCAGGTACAGAAATTGATCACATGTAAAATAACATTGCATATTTGACTGTATAAATGAAAGATGAATCCTTAGTAAACTTACAAAAGCTATTCAATCAAGAGCAGTGAGTGATGTCCTTGTCTTTTGTTGTTTGACATTAAACAGACCGCAGTAAAGGCTACTGCCCTTTTAAGACCTAATGCACGGATGTGCGTCGTCTTTCTCGACTGTATAAAGTTCACGTAAGGCATATACAGACTATGTCTGCTAGGATACTCATGAAGATGGTTGACATACTTTTTGTGTGATTTTGTCCGTTCAAGAGCAAGACTTGAAAGAGAACTCAATATTTGTGCGCTGTGAGACGTGTGCACGCTTCGGATGAGTGCACAGAGAAAAATCTTCTCACAGCGCACACGTGTTCTCAGTCTTCAGCGTATACGCAGTGGCAGTTCTAGACCACGGTAACTGGGGGGCCAGACCGGGGCCACTTGTGCTTTTAGGGGGCACAACATTTATCTTAACCAGTAGTTAAATAGGTAGTTCACCTAAAAAGGAAAATTCTATCACCATTTACTCCCCCCACCCCTTCCCCGCCAACATGACTCGGGTGCGCAAGAAAAGTAACCTGCGCATGCATTTTATCAGATGACGATGTATTTAGTTTAATAAAACACATGTAAGGGTGAGATGATGAGAGGGAGCCTGCGGTGTATTCGCTCAAGCTTGTTGACACGGGGGCACTGGTCTCCCCCTAGAACCACCACTGACAGCGGGTTCCAGTTCCTGCCAATATCCAGCAACTTCGCACAGCCATTAAAGAGGAGTGGACCAACATTTCACAGGCCACAATCGACAACCTGATCAACTCTATGCGAAGGAGATGTGTTGCACTGCGTGAGGCAAATAATCATGCTGTCTAATCAGGATCTTGATATGCCACACCTGTGAGGTGGATGGATTATCTCGGCAAAGGAGAAGTGCTCACTAACACAGATTTAGACAGATTTGTGAATAATATTTGAGAGAAATAGGCCTTTTGTGTACATAGAAAAAGTCTTATATTTTTGAGTTCAGCTCATGAAAAATGGGGGTGCAAAAACAAAAGTGTTGCATTTATAATTTTGTTCAGTGTAAGTGTCAGACTGTCACCTCAAATAAATCAATAAATCAAACTCCACAGTGGTAAATACACTTGCTGTGAAAAGGAAGAAGGAAGTAAACCTGTTAACCCCGCCTAAGACTCCCTTAGTGATGCTTAACAGAGCAAGGTTGAGGGATGGTATAAAGCACGGCTGCCCCAGCCAGTCAGTACAACACACTCTTGAGCCTTGAGTCCAGAACAAGAGAGCCTGAGACCTGCTGAGACCTGGTGAGAAATGGAAAAATTCTCTTTAAATTACTTTATAATTTAATTGCAATTTAAATGCTGATTGCAAATGCAAAGAATGCATTTAGAATAATTGTTACATTTAATAGACAGTTCTCATTCCTGACTGATTTTTTTTCTTTTAGAATAAATTGTTAGTATTATTTTTTCCCATGTCCCTTAAAATGTAAAATATGTATAGCTTTAAAACAATTTATTTAGTTTGAAGTTAGATTAAAATGCCATTTTTACTATGTTTACACAGTATAAAATCCATTAAAAAAACTTCAAAAATTGTTGAAATGCATAGAACAGTGCAATTTTCATAAACAATGTCTTTTTAAGTTTATTTTCTAAATGTCTCAATTTGTGTTTCAGAAATGAATTTTCCTACTTTTGTTTTTGTGGTGGGGTGCTGTTATGCCCTTTCAATGGGTGGTAAGTTTATCAATCATGCCATCAAAAATCAAACCGCTAATGATTAACAATATAGAATTAAATCATATCAAATCACCTGTGTTAATTAAAAATATAATATTTTATTTATATATTTATGGCCTTTATATTTTATTATATTTTTTGCAAGAAATGTCACTGTGCTCTTCAGTCGTTGAAGCTTTACAGCTGGTGTGACATCCGTCTTCCGGAGATTCAATTTCATGACTACAATATCACTTACTGTGCATAGCTGCATTTTGTAAAAAAAAAAAAAAAATCTGAATCTGATTCATTTAATTTAATGAATGAATGAATGAATGAATGAATTGCAGGTTTCATTAAAAGGAGTAATTATTAGCCTTTCTAGGGCCATATTATGATGTATTTTTTTCTTTTTTTAGCAGAAGAAGAGAGTCCTGGGAGACGTTTCATTCTAGATTCAATTGAGGAAGCAAAGAAAATAGTAGATGCTGCTTACAAGTATTCTCGTGATGAGTAAGTAAAAATATGTAAGGATGTTGCTCAATATTCCTGTGCCATCATCATTCATTGATCTATTTATTTTTTTATAAATCTCCTCACTTCCAGGAGTTTAGCAAGGGTGCGCAGAGATGTCATCAAGCCTTCTGACAAGCTACGTCTGCTGAAACAGCCAGCTCGAAAGGCAAGAGAGGCTGTGAGAGCCGCAGACTACATGTGGCAAACGCTCAGACTGATCAGTGAGAAAGCCCATCATGCACACAAGAGGTCCATCAATGCTACAGGTATGAGACAAAAAACTTTGCAAAACTTGCAAAGCTCAGAAAAGATCCATCACTGACTGATGTTCCATGCTAAAAACTGTCATTATGTGTTTTCCCCTAGATCTGCTCACTGTAGATGAGCTTAACACGATTACACGTCTGACAGGCTGTGCGGCTCAAACCCGGCCCCCATCTTGTAGGACCACACCCCACTTAAACAAGTATCGAACTGCCACCAATGTCTGCAACAACAGGTCTGTCTTGCCATTCTCATTCAGGGTGGTCTTAATTAAAGACTTTTTGTTTTACAAAGTGTTTGCCTAGCTAAACTACTAAATGTATCATTCCCAGGAGGAACCCACTTCTTGGTGCATCCAACACCCCTTTTACTCGCTGGTTGCCTGCTCACTATGAGGATGGCATCTCCCAGCCCAAAGGGTGGGAACCCAACAAATTGCACAATGGTGCTGCGCTGCCCCTGGTATGATGGAGATGATTATGAATAGTTTACTGAACTCTATTTGACAAATAATTTACTAATATGTCTGAATTCTGTCTTCCTCATTGATTCCAGGTCAGACTGGTTTCCAATCGTATTCTAAGCACTGCAGATGCTGACATAGAGAGTGATCGTGACTTTACCTTCATGCTAACCATCTTTGGGCAATGGGTTGACCACGATCTGACTTTTACACCCTCCTCGCCAAGCATTAGGTCCTTCAGCAGTGGCCTAGACTGTAGTATTAGCTGTGAGCGCTCTGAACCCTGCTTCCCAATTCCGGTCAGTCAAAGATTCAAGATTCAAGAGATTCAAGAGTTTTATTTGTCACATACACAGTTATATACAGAATATACAACCGGCAGTGAAATGTAAACAGGTCCGCTCCATGGACAGTGCATATTCACAGTTAAAAACACAAGGAAGAAATTATAATAGAAATAGGATATAAAAAAAGTACTATCTATATATATATATATATATATATATATATATATATATATATATATGTCTATATCTGTAGAATTATAAATAATCAAGTCAAGAGAAAAAAAAAAAAGGTAACAAATAAGGATAAAGTGGAATAAAATAATTGAAGTAGACTTTGCAGTGAGTAAACTGTAGACTTATAAATATGTGGTTAACAAATGTATAAGAGTATAATGTGCCAACAGGTTTATGACAGGTTGTTACACAGTAACAACGAGAACAGAAAGTGCAGTGCAATGACAGTGTATCGATGTTTATCCTGAAGTGAAGTCACGTGATGTTAAGTTCAGGAGTCTGATGGCCTGGGGGAAGATTGTCCTTCTATTAAAAATTGTCCCACTCTTGTTTTATAAAAACTATATTTCATGTTATATTTATTGTCAAAACACAGGTTCCTCCAGGAGATCAACGTCTGCGTCCTGACACCTGTCTCCCTGTCTTCCGTTCATCACCGGCCTGTGGTTCTGGGAACACCGCCTATCTCTTTGGTGGGACCCCCAAAGTTAGGGAACAGATCAATGTTCTAACAGCTTTCCTAGATGCTGGACAGGTTTATGGGGCAGAGGATGGCCTAGCAAAGGAACTGAGAGACCTGAACAATGATGGTGGTCTTCTTCGTGTCAACGATCAGTTCCAGGACAATGGACGAGAGCACCTGCCCTTCACCAAAGTTGGAAGCAACATTTGTGCCACACGTAGGAGAACCCTCAATGACACCACGCTAACAGAGGTGCCTTGCTTCACTGCAGGTCAGTAACTTTTTCATTCTTAGAAAATCTTGTGCCTTTATATGCAATTATCAGGCATAGTTGTCATTGGTAAATCCAGCATATAAAATGTATGGTATTTGCACAATGCCATGTGGCAAATGCTAATGAACTCTTGTGTGTAGGGGATGTCCGTGTTAACGAGAACATTGCTCTTACCTCATTACACGCACTTTTCATGAGAGAGCACAATAGACTGGCTCGTGCCCTCCATGTGCTCAATCCTACCTGGAGTAGTGAAACCCTCTATCAAGAGGCAAGAAAAATTGTGGGCGCCTACAACCAGGTAAAGTCACTCAATGAAAAGCACATTACCACAAGCACAAGCAGTTACATGTGGAGTACAACATATATTCATGATCAACCTCTCCTTTCTCTTTTAGATCTTGGTGATTAAGGAATACTTGCCAATAATTGTTGGCCCTGATGCTTACAATAGACACCTTGGACTATATCCAGGTTACAATGAAAATGTGGACCCTACCATTGCAAACGTTTTTGCCACTGCAGCTTTCCGTTTTGGCCACCTGACCATCCAACCCATCATATTTCGTCTTGATGAAAATTACCAGAACCATCCTCAGTTTCCAAATGTGCCTCTCTATGAGGCCTTCCTCTCACCATGGAGGGTGCTTTTCGAAGGTGAGTTTGTGAGACTTGGTGCAGCATACAGGTGCAGGTGTGGCGGCGCCTGAATAATCGGCTGCGGCCCGGAGGCTTGCTCCAAACTTCATTTCGTTATACTGTACTTGTACATGTGTAATGACAAATAAACTTCAACTTCAACTTCAACTTCATACCTACCAAGTCCTAAATCTGTCTTTAATCTTAAATTATTTCGGCTTTGCTTTCTGCTTAGGGGGCATCGATCCTCTGCTCCGTGGATTGATTGGTCGGCCAGCAAAACTGAATACACAGGACCACATGATGGTGAATGCTCTTAGAGAGAGACTGTTTGCCTTTACAGCACGCATTGCTTTGGACTTGGCTGCCCTCAATATGCAAAGAAGTCGTGACCATGCAATACCAGGTAAATATTCTGGATACACAACACACACACCCTTTAAAGCCAACTCAGCTTCATGCTGCATTATTACTCCATGTGTTTTTGAGAGAAGACTTACCAGATATCCATCTGTTATTCCTCATAAGGATATAATGCATGGCGTCGGTTCTGTGGACTGTCCGCCCCTCAGAATGAGCAAGAATTGGCTGTGGTGATGAACAACACTGAATTGTCTCGGAAGCTGATTGAGCTTTATGGCACCCCTGAGAACATTGACATTTGGTTGGGAGGTGTTGCTGAGCCTTTTGCTCCTGGTGGTCGTGTTGGTCCTCTTTTTGCCTGCCTTATCGCTACACAGTTCCAGCACATTCGTGACGGTGACAGGTAAAGATTTCTGTGTATTTAGTCCAGGATTGTCCATCCCCTCGCCTTGTGGGCCACTATCCTCCTCCAACCCTAAGTAAACACACCTGAAACTGCTAATCAAGGGCTGAATCAGAAATCACCCCCTAAACCCTCATTCACTAATTCCCTACATTAGTCCACTAATATAGTTCACTTGAAGGAGTGAATGAAAACGAGTGTGTGAAGTTGGACAGCCGTTGTGTGTACATCGGCTATACACTATTGTGGTGCATTGTGGGATAGAATGAGTGCACTCAACAACGTGCCCTATTTGAGGGTATAGGGGGCAATTTCTGATTCAGCCAAGGTCTTTAGGAAATTTCCAGGTAAATGCACTGGGGCAGGTTGGAACCAAACTCTGTGGCCCTCCAGGAGCAGGAATGGACACCCCTGATTTAGTCTATTAGACTAGTATGTGTTGGAGAGGTGTTAACGCCAGGTGTCACGGTGTCTTCAGGTTATGGTGGGAGAACAAAGGAGTGTTTACCACCAAACAAAAAGCATCACTGGCCTCTATGTCGCTGGCCCGCATCATCTGCGACAACACTGGAATCGGCAGAGTTCCCAATAATCCTTTCCACTTCACCAGTTCAGCCAGTTACGTTAACTGTGGGGATATCCCTGCCTTAGACCTCAACCCTTGGACTGAAACCGGTAAGGCACCATAGTATAAGAGCTCTTAAATGCTGCTATGTGGTCATACATGAATCTTCTTCCTCTGACTGCAAATTTCTGCCTAAGCTTCTTACTACCTTTTTATGTGCTTGTAGAGTACCTAATTTATGGTAGGCACATATCAGACATTTAATAATCTGTTTGCATGATCACCATGGTTTGATTCACCTGTGATTTGGTATTTGGCCTTCCAGGTAACGGTGGCATCAACATATCAGACATTGGAAATGAGGTTAGACAAGTGTTTGTTTTCATCTAATTGCAAGCACAAAGAGCGAGTGGTGATGTTGTGCACATGATCTATTATTTATCTGAAAATGGCAATTCATTCACTGCAAAATCTCTAAACTATACAAAGCTTAAGTAGCTTCTTCTTTGCTGTACACTGGACTGGTGCAGTGACATAAATCAATGCATTTTGATGTCACAACTGCCAAACAATGTTTTATGATTGCACCTGAACTGCACCAAATCTTTGTACGCTGTTTAGTCCTTCTTCTACCTTTTGCATGCTTCAAGGAATTTTGCTTGGGTTAGGGGCCTCATTTAAAACTGTGATTTTTTTTTTTTTCCTTTAATGCAAACAGTTAGGCTTATAGTATAACATCTATGCCTTAACCCTCAGATACAGAGTCCTTCCAAGGACCTCCAGGACCCAGAGGACCTCCAGGGGAATCTGGTAAGCTAGTCATACATCAAACACACCCTCTAAATATCCTTCACCGAGCTGCCAACCTCACTCATTGTTTTCAATATTAAGACAGATTACAGAACTAACCAGCAGAGCCAAGATTACAACTGCATATTATTTTTGATTATTTAATATTTAATTTCTCCAGGTCCACGAGGTGTAGCAGGCCCGCCTGGACCTCCAGGACCCCCAGGACCCCCTATTAATACCACAGGACAACATTCTGCCTTCTTTGCTTCTGTTGGCACCACCCTTCCTGTCTCTGCTAAAGTGATTGTGTTCAGTCAGATCCTTTACAATGGACAGAACCATTATGAGCAAAAATCAGGGTTGTTCTTCTGCCAGATTCCTGGTGTATATGAATTCCAGTTCTCTTGCATAGGAACTCGGACTTTGGGCATTGTGACCTTAAAGAAAAATGATGCTGTACAGCTAACTGCTGAAACTATCAACATTAATACACGATCATTAGCTGAAGGGAAGGTGGTTCTGAACCTACTTAGAGGAGACCGTGTGTGGATAGAGGCTTCTCGGGGTGCTAATGGTATAGCCCGTTCCAGCTATTTCTCTGGTCATATTCTTTTCCCTGTTTAAAACTATTACTTATAATGGATTATTTTCCTTTTATGTAGCTGTTGTTTTTATTTATTATAAATGCAGTTGCGTACAAATGCACATATCCTGAGGATAAGAATAACCTGAAAAAGTCTATAAAATGCTAATTGTAAATCTGCTACTTTCCATTGTCTTTTAAAACACTGATTTCTTTCTTACTGTGATATCTAAAGTAGTTGTTTATGTCGTTGTTTTTTTATTAATAAGATGACTATGTTAGCTATGCAAACTTAAGTGTTCAGTTATACTTATGTTTGAATTTTGAATAGTTTAAACCTAAATGATTCATAATTTAGGAGCATAACTGCTTATGCTCTGTATGTTGATAAATGTAGTTTTTTTGTTTTGTTGTCAGATTGCAACAAAAATATTCTGTAGTCCATTCTGTGACAGTTACTTATGTGTATGCTTTTAGCAAAGCGAAATAAACAAAACATTTATATATCAATTCATTATCAGGCTTGTTCTACTTTCTAAATGATGAGTGTGAATACACAACCAAAAGGGAAAATATTAGGCCTTTTGACCTCTGATTAGATAATTACTGCTTCTTGTCCTCTGGGAAATCAAATCCGTATATTTCTGAGATTTATTTCGTAATTGTTTGGCGAGCTGATTCTCTGACTGCCCGCTCCACTTTCACCGTGAACATTGGCCTTTTTGCCATCCAACGAAAAAATAACATGAATCAATAAGAGGATCCAGATGACAGAATGTAATAGGAGAGTTGGGTTAGAATCTAATCGCATTGCAGTTTTTCTCGATTACATTATATCTGATTCAGTCTGGGAGGGTTTCAGGAAAAGCACGGCAGATACAACTCGAGTCACTTTACGAGCTTTTATTGCGTATACATTCACAATTGACAATCAGCTGGATATTAGTGACATCATTCAGCTCGTTAGTTAGTTAGTTAGTTAGGTAACTTAGTTAGGTTGTAAACCTGCAATGAAAACACAAACATAAAACACCGAATGAACTAATGAAATTTACACAATCATGTGATGTTAATTTTTTATTTAAATTACTAGCAATACCAGTTTATAGACACTCACTGGCAAGGCGTACCAGTCCTGACTATCAACAGAATGTAATGAAACTTAAAGGCGACGTTAGCACACACTTATTTCCTCAAATACCCCAGAACATAATAATAATATCCACCACGTGTAATATATACATATAACAACAGTTACACCTGCTGGAAAGTTCTACAGTTTATCTGTTCAGGACAAACAAGGGACTCAAGAACAACCATCACAAAACCAAAAACCAACCGCACATCATAGAGGTAACGACACAGTATAGAATCAATGGTTCATAAACCTTTTAATAAATTCAGCTATTTTTTGTCTTGTGGATATGTAAAATTTTTTAAAGGTAAAATATCTTATTCAGGACAGTAGCCTACCAAATAAAACACATTTTGTATGATCTCTTTTATTTTGTTAAAATTATTCACATTTTCACAGATTCTGCAAGTGGTTCACATACCTTTTCTTGCAAATATATAAATCACTATATAAAATAAACATGATGGTAATTTACCATATTGTGAATATTTCTTATAACATGCAAACATATGTGTGGTGTCTAGTAAACATTTGCGGAGTTATGTGGAAATATTTTTATGTTTCGGACATCGGACATCATTCAAATTTGGGTTGAAACAACCATGCCTTTTTAATTTATCGTGCTGTAATTTCACAGTCACAAAGTTTTGCTTAGGGCCCCCAGAAGGGTAGGATCAGCACTAACTTCAAGCAGCTCTATATCCCACAATTCAACTTGGCTGTGACATCACAGCACGTCACACTTTACAGTATGATAGGCTTTTCCTTTATTCTTTTGAGAATTAATCACATAATACAAACCCAATTCCAAAAAAGTTGGGACACTGTACAAATTGTGAATAAAAACAGAATGCAATGATGTGGAAGTTTCAAATTTCAATATTTTATTTAGAATACAACATAGATGACATATCAAATGTTTAAAGTCCTCATGAAATAAAAATTGACCCTATTTACTTTGTTAGCACACATTAAAGGTCTTATGGTTAATACACAGAAAAAAATTGTTTGTCGCGGTAATCTTTCATCAAAATCTGAAAAGTAACTTCTGGTCTGGAAACGGCGTTCCTTCTCAGATGATGTCAGTTTGACTGCTTAGGTTTGAAAATGCGTAACCACTCCCCTCCAACCGTTAGTCTGCTATGAGTGAGGGAGGAGCGCTGAAGTAAAACCCTGTCCTCTATTCAATATTCCCTTTCACTTGGAAATACGTCACAGCACTGAAAAAAACTCACTTGCTACGTCCGGTTCACTGGGACTTTAAACTGAGAAAATTTATCATTTTAAGGGAAAAATTATTTGATTTTAAATTTCATGGCATCAACACATCTCAAAAAAGTTGGGACAAGGCCATGTTTTCCACTGTGTGGAATCCCCTCTTCTTTTTATAACAGTCTGCAAACGTCTGGGGACTGAGGAGACAAGTTGCTCAAGTTTAGGAATAGGAATGTTGTCCCATTCTTGTCTAATACAGGCTTCTAGTTGCTCAACTGTCTTAGGTC
Source organism: Paracanthobrama guichenoti (assembly GCA_018749465.1). NCBI lineage: Eukaryota > Metazoa > Chordata > Actinopteri > Cypriniformes > Gobionidae > Paracanthobrama > Paracanthobrama guichenoti. The sequence continues at coordinate 4,840,600 of CM031952.1, read as the reverse complement.
TTCTTTGTCGCATCTTCCTCTTTATGATGCACCAAATGTTTTCTATGGGTGAAAGATCTGGACTGCAGGCTGGCCATTTCAGTACCCGGATCCTTCTTCTACGCAGCCATGATGTTGTAATTGATGCAGTATGTGGTCTGGCATTGTAATGTCGGAAAATGCAAGGTCTTCCCTGAAAGAGACGACGTCTGGATGGGAGCATATGTTGTTCTAGAACTTGGATATACCTTTCAGCATTGATGGTGCCTTTCCAGATGTGTAAGCTGCCCATGCCACACGCACTCATGCAACCCCATACCATCAGAGATGCAGGCTTCTGAACTGAGCGCTGATAACAACTTGGGTTGTCCTTGTCCTCTTTAGTCCGGATGACATGAAAAGTTCTTTCCAAAAAAGAACTTCAAATTTTGATTCGTCTGACCACAGAACAGTTTTCCACTTTGCCACAGTCCATTTTAAATGAGCCTTGGTCCAGAGAAAATGCCTGCGCTTCTGGATCATGTTTAGATACGGCTTCTTTTTTGACCTATAGAGTTTTAGCCGGCAACGGCGAATGGCACGGTGGATTGTGTTCACCGACAATGTTTTCTGGAAGTATTCCTGAGCCCATGTTGTGATTTCCATTACAGTAGCATTCCTGTATGTGATGCAGTGCCGTCTAAGGGCCCGAAGATCACGGGCATCCAGTACGGTTTTCCAGCCTTAACCCTTACACACAGAGATTGTTCCAGATTCTCTGAATCTTTGGATGATATTATGCACTGTAGATGATGATAATTTAAACTCTTTGCAATTTTTCTCTGAGAAACTCCTTTCTGATATTGCTCCAGTATTTTTGGCCACAGCATTGGGGGAATTGGTGATCCTCTGCCCATCTTGACTTCTGAGAGACACTGCCACTCTGAGAGGCTCTTTTTATACCCAATCATGTTGCCAATTGGCCTAATAAGTTGCAAATTGGTTGTAATAAAGTTCAACAGATATAAGGAAGAAGGAGGCGGGAACCGGCGAACATTTAAAAACTTTACTCAAAAATAAACAAACATAAATACAATAACGTTCTACAAACAAAACAAAAACACAACATAAAGTCCAGGCCTGGTCCTCTCTCGTCTTACACTGTCGTCGCTCCTCCTTTTATGCTCCCGTCACTCCTCCATGAGACGAGACTGGTGTGGCGCACAGCTGACGCTCATCATCATTCGCCACCGGCCCGCTCTCACGGTCCCTCGCCTCGCCACATACCCCCAACGCCCTTCGCAGGCCGGGGGGCACTCCCGAGACTGCACTCTACTCCTGGGGGGCCGATTACGGCGGATGCGGCACCTGGGGGTAAAACAGAGGCGAGAGAAACGGAGCCAGGAGCATGAGGAGGGACAGAACGAGGAGAGAGAGGAAAAAAAAATCTGCTCCGGTTCCCGGACACACTGCCGCTCGGTCCTCAGCCCACTGAGAGTCTCTTCCTCGCGGTGCCATGCGATGGCACTAGACGCTTGGTGGACGGCTTGATCCTCCTCTGCCCCCTGGCGGCCGGCGGTGGCTCCTCTTACTGAGGGAGCCAGCAGCGAGCCCCGCGGCCCCTGCTCCTCCCCTGCATGGCGGACGGCAGCAGGCTTCGGCCGGCGACTCCTCCGCTCCCTCTCGGACGGCATCCACCCCACCTCGACCCAGGGGCATGGCAGCGAGCTATCCGTCCCACCCTGATCTTCACTTGCTCCAGCACCACAGCCTCGGGCAGCCACTCGCGGACTCCTCAGCACCGCAATCCCCCTCAGCAGCGAGGGCTCTCCGACAGCATGTCCCTCCTTCCTCTTGGGTTTCAGCACCAATGTAATAAAGTTCAACAGATATAAGGAAGAAGGAGGCGGGAACCGGCGAACATTTAAAAACTTTACTCAAAAATAAACAAACATAAATACAATAACGGCGGCAGCCCCTCACGGACGACTGCCACCTACAAACAAAACAAAAACACAACATAAAGTCCAGGCCTGGTCCTCTCTCGTCTTGCACTGTCGTCGCTCCTCCTTTTATGCTCCCGTCACTCCTCCATGAGACGAGACCGGTGTGGCGCACAGCTGACGCTCATCATCATTCGCCACCGGCCTGCTCTCACGGTCCCTCGCCTCGCCACATAGGTCCTCCAGCTGTTCCTTATATGTACATTTATCTTTTCCGGCCTCTTATTGCTACCTGTCCCAACTTTTTTGGAATGTGTAGCTCTCATGAAATCCAAAATGAGCCAATATTTGGCATGACATTTCAAAATGTCTCACTTTCAACATTTGATATGTTATCTATATTCTATTGTGAATAAAATATAAGTTTATGAGATTTGTAAATTATTGCTTTCTTTTTTTCAATTTGTACAGTGTCCCAACTTTTTTGGAATCGGGGTTGTAATTAATTAAAAGATGATCAACAATATGTAACTTTACTTTTTATAAATAATTTTAAGCATGTTCATTTAAGCACCTGAAACCAAAACGTCTATGCATGGCCCTGTTTAATATTAAAGTTGTGACTTCTTGACACAAAACATATCAATAAATACAAAGCTGTTCATCACCCTTAGCAGTTAGTCCATAATTCAGTGTTAAATGTTGCTGCAGTGGAAATTGTCAACAGCTTCAGCATGCAGAACTCTGCTGACCTGGCTTGACTTTGTGTGACACAAACGACATGGGGAAGCATTTCTTCACAAATGTTAACTGTTTAGCACCGCAGAAGACATTTTTACTTACAACATCAACTGAACAGGGTTGTAGCAACATCACGAGGATAGCAGATTGCGAACATAACCACACTACGCATAAGCTTTTGTGACTTATATTAAGACACTTAACACCATATGCAAAAAGCTTATTTAGTTGTGCTCTTGCTAATTCAAAACTGTTTTTTAAAATGTATTTATTTATTTATTTTTAATATTGTTTTTAAAATTCACATTTGAAAAATGACTGTGTAATTTACATTGTAGGCATATGTGAAAGTCTTTTCAAAATTTGTTAACCACAGACCTTTTGTTAGCCTACTCAATACTGCTATTCTTAACCTCATCCTTCCATCGAGCCATTTTGACCCAAAACAATTTTTTTTTAAATTGAGTGTTCATAGGAGGGGTGAACACTCCTAGGACTTTTGTCGTACTTGAACCACGAATACACACACACACACACACACACACACACACACACACACACACACACACACATTTAAAAAAAAAAAAAAAAAAATTACAAAAATTGACTGACCCCTTAGGAATGAATGGAATGCGAGGAATGCTTCAGTACACATCGAAAAACCAATTCAAACTAAAAATGCTGGAATTATTTTATAATGTCTACATGTGTATCTGAATGTATACTGAAGAAACTGACTAGGACCCAGCTTGTTTGCCAGGTGCGTAGCTACGGGGTGGCCATGGGTGTTTTAAGGTAATCCACGCAGGATATACAGTAATTTTCTCTAGGATTTTTTTTGGCCACCCCAATAAAATCACTGGGTCTTACCTGGCCACCCCTGAAAAAACGTTCTGGCTACGCCCCTGTTGTTTGCTCCATATAGAGCTATAAGGTCATCTAGTGGCAAGAGTCATGAAATATCATGTTATATTATTATTTTTCCACAAGAGGTCAGCAAAGATACCCAATATGAGATATTTTGAGCTGAATTAAAGGGTTAGTTCACCCAAAAATGTATTTAATTACTCATCCTCATGTCATTCCAAACCCGTAAGACCTTCATCTTCAGAACACAAATTAAGATATTTTTGATGAAATCCGAGAGCTCTCAGCCCCTCCATAGACAGCTTTAATTAACACTTTCAAAGTCCAGAAGGGTAGTAAAACCATTGTTAAAATAGTCCATGTGGCTCCAGTGGTTCAACCTTATGAAGCAACGGGAATACTTTTTGAGCACAAAAACAAACAAAAATAACAACTTTATTCAACAATTTCTCCAACGCAGTTTCTGTTGTAAATAGTGCAGCGCTCTCGAGATCTACAGCAGCCAATGCTGTGAGCACCACCACCATGTGACGCATGCGTGGGAGCTGCAAAGTATACAGCATAAGAGACTGGCACAGGCCAAAATGAAATTGTTGAATAAAGTCGATACAATTACTAGATTGTGTCAATAAAAATTTATACAATCTAGTAATTTAGGTAGCCTAAATAAAATTAAATAAAAATAGAAATAATATTATCAAAATGAAATGAAATAAGCAAAATAAGGGCAAAACATTTTTTAGGGCTTCGGGTCATTTTGACCCGCAAGGGAAGGATTTGTTAAGTGCGAGGGAGGGTTAAACTTAGTTAAAATTCTAGAGGGAACCTATGGCAGGCAAATGCTAATTCTCATCCAGATAATAGGACTATAAACTGAACAGCTTTATGGACACTTTTCACCTTCTTGGTTTGGAAATAATAACATAATAAACTTCTAGATGATACCAGCAACTATTATTTTTGCAAAATCTATTGTGTTTCCACACCTTTGATAGAGGAAATATGCCTATAAATAGATAGATAGATAGATAGATAGATAGATAGATAGATAGATAGATAGATAGATAGATAGATAGATAGATAGATAGATAGATAGATAGATAGATAGATAGATAGATAGATAGATAGATAGATAGATAGATAGATTACTGCAGGCAGTCATTTAATGCTAGGTTAATATGACAACGTATAGGCTAGTGTTTCAAATGTAGCTTACATTTTTTTTAGAAAGTGAAAATAAAACAAAATTCATTAGGCTTCATAATCTAGTCTTCCCAGTTAAGTTCATTTTTTTATTAATATAAACATTATATTGTTTCTAAATTTGCACAAACTCGTAAATACAAACTTCCCAGGAGGACTTCAAAAATGTAAACCCAAAATGTAAAATTATCCTATGATTTACTCACCGTAAAGTCATCCTAGATGTATATGACATTCTTCTTTCAGACGAATAACGAAACTTACGAAAAGAGTGGCGCGGCGCCTCCTCGCAGTTCAAAATGCTTACGCTACGTCTGACGACATTGCACATCAGTTACGCTCGTCAGACGTAGCGTAAGCATTTTTGAACTGCGAGAGGCGTGGGTGCTACACTTATTTTACGGATCAGGCGAGTCGCAGGAAGCTAGATAATTTACTTTATAAAGTTTTAAATATGGATATTTGTCTTACACAAATGCATCGCTTCGCTTCAGAAGGCCTTTATTAACTCCCCAGAGCCGTGTGGAGCAGTTATATGATGGATAGATGCACTTTTATGGACTTCAAAAATGACCCACCAATCACTGCCATTTTAAAGCTTGGAAGAGCCAGGACATTTTTAATATAAATCTGATTGTGTTCGTCTGAAAGAAAAATGTCATATACACCTAGGATGTAAATCATGGGCTCATTTTCATTTTTGGGTAAACTAACCCTTTACGGTAATTACGACATGTCGCGAACGCACCTTATCCGGAATGGTCCTAAGGAGGGCAGCATAGCAAGATCAGTCCGAGCGTTTGTTTATGGAAGTAACAAGTCTGCAAAAAAAAGCACGTAATGAAACTACATGAATATGTCCAAAATAATGACTTATGTTAACTGTGTTTTGGTTAAAGACTGTGTTTCCCTGACGATGAAGAAGAAAAGGAAGCGGCACGCCGCAACGGAATCGGATCTGTCTGCACGTGCAGGTCTCGTGTTTCCCATTAAGCTCTTTCAGCGAACATTCAGCGGCGGAAAGCTCGCGCAGAAAGTCGACGACGAAGGCGCAGTGTTTTTCACCGGGGTATTGGAGTTTCTTGTGTCCGAGGTGCTGGCTTTAGCGGGACAAGATGCTGAATTTCAGCAATCAAATAAGATCACACTGCATCATCTCCCTGGATTGCAGGACAGAAGGCGATACGCAGAGTTGCGGGGACTCTAAAGACGAAGTGGGTGTAGCGACGTAGTTTTTGCTTAACACCTAACTGACTGGTTCACTGGGATCTTCAGCATTGTTTTCCTAAGCACACTGTTCATTGTTCCTTGTGTGTCGTTAGGTTTTGCTTGACATGGTGTCTCAAAGCTCTTCTTGTACTGCTGTTATGTTTTTGGGCTGTACAGTCCTTGTGTAGCTATTGAGGGTGTTTTACACAGGTGTATTTGTTGGAAATAAACATCATTGTGGTAGTAGAACTTTTTTTTTTTTTTTTGGGCATCGTTTTAAAATGCTAACACAAGATACTCCACTACGCGGTTAAGATAAAATTAAATTATATAATAACGCACACTGGGACACCTATCTAAATATTATCCTTACCACTGAATTGGTATAATTATAATGGGTCAGCATAACTAATATAATTATCTAACAGAGCAAATTAGACCGCTTAAGGGTTAGATGTGGACCATTTGCATTGAAATTATAATTTTACTGTCAATTTATTATAATCTAAAACTGTCGAAATACTACACCTGTTCCCTAATTTGTTTCAAAACACTCCCGTATGATCCCTAAAATTATGTTAGAAGACTGAACTGATTCAGAGTGAAGAAATTAGTTTGTTCCCAAAAGTGTCCTCATATGTCCAAATATAAGATGTTTCCAAAAAGTCAGTGATTTGAAAATTGAACACGAACAAGATGCTACCAAACCGAAGCGCTACAGTTACACATCTTTGCCAACAGGTGGCGCTAGTACCACATCCTGCAGTGAAAAGTGGCTGACAGTGTCCCGAATAGCATGCTACTCTTATTTTGTTTTTGAATAAAACACCCGGAGGATATTTTGTAGTGTGATGGAAGATGTTAAAAAAGCAGCAATTTTCAGCATCTCTTTCTTGCATCATTATTTAATCATACCTCCATTTTTATTTTTATTTTTATTTTATTATTGGATTAAAAATACTAAAATGAAACATGCATCATATGACGAAAGTACTTATTAAAACTCTTATTTCTATAACCATTTAAAGACCTGAGTTCTTTTCAGCTGAATTTGGATATTGGTCTGTATTTGTTCAGTTTCATGAGACGCATATCCCCTTTAGATAATATACGCTACATTTTAATACTGCTTTGGAAAAAAACAATTGCTTCGAATGTTTTGCGAAAATAGGTTCATATATATGGCCCATATTATTTAGATAATTCTATGTACTTTCACAATATAATGTCTGTCCCCATTGTCCATATTTTGTATTATTAGCCATTCAGACTAAACACTATTTTCTTCTGCTAACAATTTACATGTTCACCCTATTATGAGGGGGGAAATAAACAAGGCCAAACTTCAAAACCACTGATGTTCAGAAGAATTTCGGTGGAAATGTTTAGCCAGAAGTCTGGGACAACTTTCACTTCTTCTTTTGTCACCACCAATGATAACATTGTGGTTTACTCCAACGCATAAACAGCCTCTATTCTGTGGGATTTATAACGAGGGAATTAAAAAATGGCCCAAAGGGAATGACAGAAATGTTTAGAAAGGAGACGGGAAGATGTTACTATTGTAAAGGAGAGAGGGACTCCTCCCTTAATCCACTCTCGATGAATTCTCTCCCAATCCAGCCTACACGTGCAGAGTGCCACGTAGGCCAGTGTGGATGTGCACAATACCAGTTAAAGCTTTGCTGCTTGCTCTGAGTAATGGAAACCTACTGTTTTTTGTGAGGGAAATCATGTGAAATGAGCGGTGCCGAGTTACATGTGTTATATTAGATCGTTTATGATTTAAGTTACTTTAAAACGGTTTTATTATAGGAATTTATAAGCAGTTGTAATGTTAGAATTTTTAAAAATCCTCAAAAATATATTGGGATTTTCTCACAGTTTAGGGAGTTAAGTATGTTCATGTGCTAATTTTGAAGTACAGAACGTTCCCCTGACGTTAGTATTTGATTCCCATTTGGTTATTTTTGGGAACCAAATAATAACATTCTAGAAACATTCTTTTTAGGTTTTATCTTTTAATTATAAAATAACATTATCAGACCATTTTGAGAACAAAAAACAACACTGTAAAATTGTAGAGGAAGATATTTTCGGGTACGTTTATACGGCAACGATTTACTGAAGACTGAAAAGTTTTTCCTTTGCTTTTTTCGCGTACAGGCGACAAAGTTGACAAAAGACCCCTGTTCGCATGGATCCATGGAAACAATTACAAACTCTGTAGCCTATTATTAATGCCGGGTCAGTAGTTGGCGATGTCACTTTGTAAAGAAACGCTAGCCTACACACCTGAACACGTAACACGCATGCGCATGACGTCACCGTTTCCACAAATTCACGTTTTTGTCGTTTACAAATTAATAAAATTTTGCTGTTACTACAATGGTATCTGGGTTTCAAAAGTTTGCATTTTCAGGCTCCTGAAAAGCCATTGTCGTGTAAATAAACAGCCAAAATGCATAAAAGTTTTCCGGTTTTAGTTGAAAACTGTACCTGTAAACTATATCAGTTCAAATGTAGGCCTATCGCAAACTAGCTGCTAGAAGAACGTTCCCCTGTAAGAAGAAGAAGAAGAAGAAGAAGAAGAAGAAGAAGAAGAAGAAGAAGAAGAAGAAGAAGAAGAAGAAGACGTTTTATTTATATAGCGCCTTTCCATAGCTCAAGGCCGCTTTACATAGTTAGACGGTACATTTGTCCACACACACAATAGTACATAACACATCCACATACATAATACAAGCACAGGTCTTATATAGCCATATTATTCAAAATACAAATTAAATAGGTATGTCTTTAGTTGGGTCTTGAAGGTAGACAGATGAGATATTGCGTAACGGTAGGGGAAGTGAATTCCATAATTTAGGAGCATTGGCACTAAATGACCTACCACCCACAGTGGACAGCCGGAAATGAGGAGTGGACAAAAGACTGTTAGGGGCTGTTTACATGACATGTTTTCAACTACAAATGAAAAACGTTTTATGCAGTTTGGCCGTGAAATACACGTTCAACACAAACTTTTTAAAACTGGTTTCAAAGTGCAAGATTTTGAAAACGAGAGCGTTATCGTTTCAGTGTAAACTACAAAAACGCGAAACGGACAGCCATTTGTAGTGGTGTCCGAAACCATAGTGGACGTTATTGAGCGCACTCATTCAATCCCACAATGCACTGCAATAGCGAGTGTATAGCCGATGTACACACAACGACTGTCCGATTTCACACACTCGTTTTCATTCACTCCTGGCTTCAAGTGAACTATATTAGTGGACTAACGTAGAGAATAGTTAATGAGGGTTTATGGGGCGATTATGAATTATGGGATTGAATAATGGCATGAATAATACAGTTGTTTTTTTTTTGTTTTTTTAGATCCATGTGAACAGGCTTCGTTTTAACGTCATAAAAATGCAAAGGAAAAAAATACGTAGTTTGGTTCCCGTTTGGAAACAAAAAAAAAAAAAGAAAACATGTTCTTGGAGCATATACGTTTTTTATACTGTAAAACTACATTCCCAGAACATTCTGGGATACAAAAACATTGTGATATGACGGGTCATTATTAATTACCGTCGCTCAAGGCAAAAACGTTTTCCAAGCTCGTATTCACGTTGGTCATGCAAATTTCCCTGCGTTGACCAACAGACGTGACCTATATGTGCGGGTCATAGGCCTACTGTTGGTTATGGACATTTGTTTGTGTGTTCGACCCACACCGGCGCGTCTCTGTGTTTTCACCAGACGGTTTTGACTGCATAACCTATCAAATGAGAAAGCAAGCAACGTGGACAGAGGAACTAGGTTAATTGCTTTCATATGTGGTTCTGAGGAAAGCAGGAGCGACCGCTGCCAGAGAAAAGGGAAGCCCAGGCGATGAAAGCACCGGGTGATGCACGAAAAATAACAGCGACTTAGTACAGCTGGTTCTGTCTGAGACGACGAGTACAAAGTGTTTTCTATTTTTCTTTCATAAAGTCTTGTCAGAGAAAGCTACGATGGAACGCGAGGCTTTATTACAACGTTTGAATATGGCCTTGTGGAATATGAGCAGATATCCGGGGCCTACCCCGAGCCCTTGTGAAGAAAAACACTTTTATTTATCTCTTTGAATGTGCCAGCAGGTCATGGAGGAGGACAGGATTGGGATTGTGTTAAAATACGTTGCCATTTTAAAGTGTCATTGTCATATAGCCTACTTTACATTTTATTCCTCATAGCCTATTGAACCAGTGCAGCGTTTTCAAGACTCACGTTTCATAGGCATACCTCCAAGAAATTTTGGGCAGACATCCATTTTTGTGCAAAATTAGCCCTGCTGGCACGTTTCAACTTACGCAAGCGGTTCAGAGAGGTCATATGTTCGTATGGCCCATTTTTGAGTTTATAATAGGCTATGTGTGCGTGTCATTGATTTTCTCAAGATCATTATAATAAATCAATCGTTTAAATGTACATTTTTAACACACAGCTGATTGATGTGTACTTTGATGATGACACAAGTGGGGAACATATTGCATAGCATGGCTTTAACGCATAACATGCTGCAGATTATAAAACAGATTACTGGATGCTGATTGGTCGATGCAGCATTCCAGCTGTAACACGAATCACCCGTTCACCTAGTAGGCTATATAACTGCGCAGGTTAGTTTGCATTTAATTAAAAATAATATTAATAATAAATTATACATTATAATAAAGTGAAATATTTTAATGTTTAAAAAATATTTTGATTAATGTCATTTTGTTACGTGGCAATCGTTAATTTTTTTATTTTTTAGGCATGACGATAAAAGTAGGATGTTGTTATAATTTTCTTCATTTGCGTTATCTTAACTTTATTTCATTATTTTAACTAAGTTGGGCATCTCCAAGTTGTTCTAAATACATTTTCAGCACTGAGGAGACAAACTTTTCCTCAAGACTTTTGTTAAGTTAAAATATGCCCTCTAGTGTCCAAATTATGTAAATTCACTGCACTCGTGGATGATGAATAATAGTAGATCATCTACCAGAGCTTAATTTTACATTGACTCAGATAATATGTAGTCTATGGGTTTAGAACGAAGGCCACAATGAAACAGTATCTGATACCCGTTCTGTGAACCCTTAAATTTAAAGGATTTTCTCTGTTGGTCCACTGAAAAGAGAGGGAAAAAGACTTTTGGAAGCTCTGCAATGTTGGTCCTTGTGGTTTGTCACTGGGCACGAGTGGTTTAAGAGGCTAGACTCAGAATTTAAAGACCATTGATTAAGTTCTTCTAACTAGCAATCATGCTTCCTTTGCAAGCCATAGGATGCATCTCTCATGGGAAAGTATAAGTCTGTAGTCGGGTCAGATGAGACCATGTACAGTTGAGGGAAAGAATGGAAGACATCTATGTTAAGGTCTGGGTGGCCCAGGTGCGTTTATGATTGAATGTTATAAACAGTGCATCATGTGACGAACGTAGAACAGTTTCCAACAAGACATGAGCTCCTATTGTAACTAAGCACATGTGATGTTTAATGTAGCACCTCGTAAACCTGTGAAGACCCCACACTTGACAAGTGGAAGAAAGGATTTAGTGATAGAAGGAGGAAAATAAAAACAGATTTTATTTTATGAGCAACAACATCCTGAACAGACAACATAGTGTAAATCTGTTTTGCTTACTTTGCAGGCCTTATTCTATGAGAACATTGATATGTGGAGACATCTTTGCCAAGATTTTTTTTTAAGTGGCTCTTAAAGGTTCATCCAAAAGTCAGACTGAGAGGGATATGTCACAACATCAACATCATGTCACGTTCCTCAAACATTAATATTTAGAAGCGTTTAGAAGACGTTTTTCTTATTTGGCTCTATTAAGTTACTCAAAAATATAAAAAGTCAGAATCTTTAAAAACTAAAAATCCAGATATTTTTTTAAAATGAAAAAGTAACAAAAGTATTTAAACATGGTGTAAAGTTAGATTTATTTTTAAAATGCATAAAGCAATAATATGACAACAAACCATAAACAAAGAGCGACCATTTATGACTGTATCAGTCATTGTTTAAAAAATTAAGATTTTTTTGTTTTAATCAAAATGCAATTTTAAGTAAAATGGAGAAACCATTCTAATAATGAAGTAACATAATAATAATTTTAACTGAAAAAAAAAACATGTTGGAAAATAATGATTAAGATAGTAGGCCTAAATGTATTCAAGGAGCAAGTAAAGTTTTTTATTTTTATTTTTTTAAATGCATGGCACATGTATTTAAACTATAGATTTTAAAAGGTGTTTCCTTTATTATCGCGAACATTTTTTCTTTAATATTAATTTTATGTGAGCATGATTGAGAATTGCACCAAGGAAAATTGCAATAATATTTTTCCACATTCTTTGCATGTCTTTGTCATATTTTTGAACATGTTGAATCTCACGTTTTGCAGTTTCATAAGAACGAGCCTTTTCCGTTACCGGAGCTTGTATAACAAGAAACTTTAAAAATCAGCTCCTCCTCCTCTTACACTTGCGCATCAGTTAGTTCAAATGCAGAGCAATAGGAGGTCGCACTGCTATCTCACCTTTCCGTTATGTAAGTCTCACTTTATTTAATTTAATTTATTATTATTATTATTATTATTATTATTATTATTATTATTATTATTTTATTATTTTCAAACAAGCTTTATGAAAGAGCACAACTTATCCCAGTTTTTTGTTCCCTTAATTCAGTTAGCCTACTGGAACATCGGCAAGCAAGAACTGGAGAATCCAATTAAACATAAAAATGAGTACGAGTTTAATTGACACCTTAATTTACGCCTTTGCGCATGTGTGTTTATTAAGTTGCATAGTACAAACTGGTCATTCTCAGCGTCAGGGCAACACTGGAGCGGCAGCTCTCAGACAAACCATACAATGGCAGCACAACGGCAAACTCTTTAGTATATTAAGTCAAGGCTCGGAATATCAGCCACCGTTAAAACGAGACGGGAACAAAGAGCAGACGCAAGCCAGGCCGATAGCCATCGTCCGCAACGATGATGCGGCTACGAGAACAGACGGCGCAGCTTCTTCTTCTTCACGACCCTCCCAGAGCCGCGGGTCCGCGCGTTTACCGTCAGGTATCGGTGCGCGCGGTGGCGCCTCGCGCTGGTTATCAGGTGGCGATGGAGCGCGCGCCAGAGGATCACACGGGCGCAGGAATCACACGGATCAGCTGCAAGCATCGGTCAACGGCACCGACAGACCCGCGCATGACGATGATGTGATGGTCGGAGATGATCCCTACAACCCATACAAGTCTACTGACCCGGACAACCCGTATTATAACTATTATGACACATACGAGAGACCCCGTCCTGCACAGCGCCCGGGATATGGCACAGGATACTTCCAGTATGGTAAGGACAGACGACCTATCTATCTATCTATCTATCTATCTATCTATCTATCTATCTATCTATCTATCTATCTATCTATCTATCTATCTATCTATCTATCTATCTATCTATCTATCTATCTATCTATCTATCTGTCTATCTGTCTGTCTGTCTGTCTGTCTGTCTGTCTAATCTACTTTTTGCAATTGTTACATCACCACATATTTAGTGGATTTTAATGGCAACTCCACAAATAAATAAATACAAATGAATTACATTTATTATATCTTTGATAATTCAGTTGCATGATTATTGTGGGTTAAAAATGTTTTTGCAATGCTATGGCAGAAATCAACCATTTACGTGTCTAATTTTGGTCATTCAAATCCACTCGCAAACCTCATAATCTGTCCACCATCTAGTGGCTACAATGAAAAGTATGTCACTGAAGCTATATGAAAACTATAAACTTAAAAAGTGATTAAAAGTCTTGGCACCAAGTGAGACAGGACTATCACTGGTGCTCTCAAAAAAATAAATAAATAAATGTGCATGACGCCATTGGAGCCACCTCTTGTATTATAATTGCATAATTACGTATTTTTAATTTAATTAAAAATGTCAGTTTAAAATAATGACATCTTTGCAAAAAAACAAAAAAAAAAACAGGCTACGGTGGTTTGCTGGTCAGGGTGGTCTGGTTGGATGGTTTTAGAGGAGTTTGGGGCATTTGTCAGGTGGCCGGGCTGGTTTAAGCTGTTATTTTTATAGTTCTGTGAATTTTCTTTCTTCTTTGAATTCTTTGAATTTGTTTTCTTTTAATAAAACATTTCAGTGTTTCATAGGTTTGCCTGATCTCGTGGGAGACCCATACTACATTCAAGCATCCGCCTACGTGCAGCGAGTTCCAATGTACAATCTCAGATGCGCCGCTGAGGAAAACTGCTTGGCAAGGTATTATTATTGATATAAAACAGAAGGACATAATCAAGATTTTTGGTGCATGGTTGCAGTCAGAGAAGGAGCGTTAGTACTCTTGCATTCCTCTGAGTGTAACAGATGAGTCATGAGAACCTATTTAAAACCCATGTGGTAGGAACATCCTATAACTCAAACCAGCTCTGTGAGAGGGGAAAGAATTAAACGAAAGTTCTGCCACGAATGGGAAGTGAGAAACTTTACAAACAGATTTCACATAAAGCTGTTTACATGGAAAAACTATCACATGCTTGACTGCGAAACACATTACTGGGGCACACAAGAAATAGTCTAGTCCAGTAAAAGGAGTGTTTCTTTGGAGACGTGCATTTGTAGTTGTTCCATGTGCGCTTGAAATGTGGCCATGGGGCCAAGATACACATTCTGAAAGCTGTTAGGACAATATGAGAAACTCAAGGAATGTCTGATATTCTGTAACCGCTGGGCTGTTTTTGTTGAGCAGCACTGCATACAGGTCCAGCGTGAGAGACTACGACACGCGTATGTTGCTGAGATTCCCGCAGCGAGTCAAGAACCAAGGTACCTCCGACTTTCTTCCCAGCAGGCCGCGCTACACCTGGGAATGGCACAGCTGCCATCAGTAAGTCTGATTCTGACAGGTCCAACCATTTGCAGCATTTTTCTCACTTGCATCTTTAGTAATGCATCACAGACCACTATTGAGAACTCTAAAGGGAGAAGATATGACGTAATGAACTGAATTCCTAGGCTAAAAGGAAGATTATGAAGCTCATATCGTGGTTTGAGTGTTTTATTTGAGTGATATCTGAATCTAGTGCTGGTGGTGCTGTTTTTACAAGGAAAAAGGTCTGTGTTCTTGTCTAAATGAAAACACTTAGCAGAGGCCCATTGCTGCTTATACTTCAGTTGAGTCAGTAATAGCTCACTGCATAGTTTCATCCTGAAGTAAGCCGTGTCTCACCACCAACTACGGCGTACATTTGGACAGGCTCCAGTGTATACAATGACTTTAGGTCTTGCGCATAAATGGGGCGTGAGGTCTATGTGCTGATCTGCATTTATTTGACATGTCATAATATGGTAGTTTTCTGCTTTTCTTTCTTACTTTTCTTACTGTACAAAATGTTCTTCTTTACACTGGGGCTACTGAAACATCAAATATGACGCTATTAAGTGCTGCAGTTTTCCCGCTCGATTTAAAGGAATCATTTACCAAAAAATTACCATTTTGAATCATTTACTCAGTCCAAACCTGTGTACCATTCTTTATTCTGTGGAACATAAAAAGAGAGATTTTGAAAAATGTACAGGCCATTTTTTTCCCCATACAAGTACAATGAATGGCGACTGGAGTTTTCAAGCCTCAAATATGATGTAAAACACCATAAAATTAGTCTGTATAAAGCCTCGTGCACACCGGGGTGATTATCACGCGTGCTTATTTCCAGCGTTTTTCAACGCGTCTTTGTGTTCATGCCCAAGCGATTTTCACTGGCAATGTGCAGAGTGAACGTGCAAATTCACATCCTGACAGTAGATGGTGCTTATTGAAAAACAGAAATACCCCGGTACACAAGGTGGCGCTGCGCAACTTTACGCTTCTAACACTCTATTGCCAATTAGTGATGGGCAGACCAAGGGTTCCTGAAACACTGAAACAGTTGAAGCAAATGTGCCGTATCGAAGCTTCGAAACAATTCGACACCCGTGTCCACGGCGACCCCTGCTGGTCAGAACAGTGTAAATGCAACAAAAACCAATGCCAAACATGCATAAAAATACCATGTACAAATCTATTGCAGATGTTTTATTGAAAGAAAATTTGTAAATATTAAGTGTCTGTATGTTCTTTTATCAATTGTCAGGGTTTGTTCCATGGATGGCTCAGCTAAACATGCCAGTAAGAGACTATTAACTACTATTATTCCTTTTAATTATACAAATGTCTAATTAAAACATCTACAAATGTATAAAACTGATCAGAGATCAGGTAAAACCATGGGTAAAACCCACAGACACTTCAATGGTTCTCAGTGACAGCTCATGATTCATGGGTTCACAGAAATCATCGCCCCCTAGCGGTGAACCATTGACATTTCGAAGTGTTTTGAAACGTTTTGAAACAGTGATGACGTAACGAAGCCTCGTTTACTGAAATCACGTGACTTTGGCAGTTTGACACATGCTCCGAACCAATTAATTTGAAACAAAAGTTTCGTAAAGCTTCGAAGCTTCATGAAGCAGTGTTTTGAAATTGCCATCACTACTTCTCACACAGAAGAAGAAGAGAGCCAGTATTTACATGCTTGCCAAAACCATTCACACACTTTTTGCTAACTGGCAAACAGAACATTTTTCAAGCAGCAGCAGCAACTCCAGCGATGGAGAAATTATTGTTCTGTTGAATTAGGAAAGATGCCGATATTGGATACATCCCATAGTAAAAAGTAGAGAAGAGCATGGGGAGTTCTATCGACTGATACAAGAGTTGAAAACGTATCATGAACGTTTTTATGTGCATTATTTCCAGTCTCTTGAAACCATTTGTATAGCAATGACTGATTGTTCTTTTGAGTTGGATCAATTCTGTGAATCAATGATTCAGTTCACAAACCCTGAATAATCCAGTTCAGTTCCAAAAACAATCTGAAAGATGTTCACAAATCTGAATTATTAGTTCATAAATCAGACTGATAATTTAACTCAATAGCTATGTTTCAGTCCAAAGTTGCCAATTTAACTTTTAGGCAGTGGCTAAAAAGAACACTCACAGAGCGGCAGATGCGGATATGAAACTGTGTCAGTTGCCAGCTGGCTGGTAAACATTTTTATGAATTCTAACAGTGCAATGCTGTGAGAACATGAATGTGAACAACGCTCGGGCAGTTGACGGGCCAGCATTTTTCATTTTAAATATGCAAGTGCAAGAAGACGCGAAAGGGACACAATTAGTTACTCGCACAGTGAAAAGTGCACTCCCAGAAAGCCGCGTCAGACAGCGTGCAAATACTTAATTCAGCTCTCCTTTTTGCTCTTGAACTGACGAATTCACACAAAATTGTCTTGGCGAGTAGTCTACACTGTAAAAAAAATATTGTTGGTTTAACTTAAAAAAGTAAGTAACCTGGTAACCATGTTGAGTTCATTGAAATTAAACATTTTAGTTAATACAATGAAGGAAATGGGTTTAATAAATAGAAACTCAAAATATTATTGTATCTGAACCACATAAAAAATTTTTGGCATGTTTCACTGCATTATAACAAATAAAACACAATTACGCAATATGCTTACAAAATCTTTTAATACTGTTTGAATAAAGGATGATGTCAATTCTCAAAAATGTTCATTGTATTAACTCAAATTTTTCATTTCAATGAACTCAAAATTTTAAGGCAACCAGGTAACTTACTTTTTAAATATTTTTTTTACAGTGTAGTAAACATAGTCGGTTATGTCTTAAGTGAACGTTAACAGCTGAGAAATAAAACACATGCGTAACAGTATATTCCTATAGCCTAATAAACCTGCTACTGTCTGTGATTTAAATGTTAATGTAATCGAACAACAAAGGACAAAGAAAAAATCACTCACTGCTCTTGACTCAATAACTTTTGTAACTTTAATAAGGATTAATCTGTTTAATTGATATAGTGAAGATTAGAACTACTGTTAGACCTACCTAAAAAGCACTGTTTATTTCATTTGTATCTTTGTTCTACTGTATTTGCTTGTCATTTGTAATTTTAATACTGTTTACTTGTCTTTAATATGGTTTTAAATTTATATTAGTTAGGCTAGTCGTTTTAGCTGTGGTATCGAAATTGTAATATTGAATTTGGTCATAACCAAAATTTTGGTTTCATGGCCAGTAAATTTAAAAGTCACCGGCCATTGGCAGGTGTGACAAAAAGTTTGTTTTAGGCCCTGCTTATAGGCCTACTATGCAAAATTGGAATATCACATAAAACATTTTTGAATAAAATCAAGCGTATAGCGTCAGTTCTGGCAGGTCACGTTAGTCAGACTCGCATCAGCTGTCTGTCAGCTGATCATGTCTACCTATAGGAATACAACATCTATCACTGCATACATACATATATACTATACTATATATACTATGTAGCTCCTCAGTACTATCAGCAGCTATCGCGTTCTCCAGAGCTCATTTACCCTTCTCCATCCCCAGCTCCTCCTCTTGTCAGTCAGGATTTGGTTTTCTAATTCCCCTTGAATCAGACTAAATTCCTGAATTATTTTGTATATTTAATATCAACATTAATGATATCTGCAATACATTATGTTGGTTCTGTTCTGTTTACAGCTAGGCTGCATGGATGCGCAGGGAGTTCTTGCCCAGCACAGAACCATACCACCAATCCAAACTATATGCTAATAGTCAGTCAATCATCTTTGACGATAGTGGTCCTGACAGAAGGACTGTTTCATTCCATGTGTTCAAGAGAACAAAATCGTCACTTTCTGGGAAATTGGTGCAAAATATCTAAAAACCACCAGAAAAAGGAAGTTGCTGCAATCGACTACATAAACCGCATGACTTGAAACGCAATAAACGCTGTCATGTTATCTTGCGTTTGGATATGTGTTTGGGATGCAATCGTGGGAGATGCTTGTTATACCAAAACATTATTTTGATGACAGACCTTGGCTCAGACATTTCAGATTGACCAAACCAATATTTGAGGTGATGTGCAATGAATTTGGTCTGCTGGTTAGTCTAGTTATATGCTTCCCACTGCGCCCCAGTTCTGACAGTTGAGGCAAAGTCATATGACATTTTTTTGTTGTGCATCAAGTGTTGTAATTCATGCACACGTAAATTATCTGCCTCAATTGAGTGCAAAAGTTTTTTTTTATGTGCATCTTTAGAATTTATGGGCATCTGGGTGTTTCCATCCAGCGTTTTTATGCAATATCCCAAAAATTTGCATAGCTGTGATTCTCAAATTAACAGCTTACTGGAAGGAAAAGAATACATTTCAGTCTGTTCCTCATACAAAGCTATTGAATGGCTTAAGAAGCTTTTATGGTGCTTTTGCTGCATTTTTGAAGCTCAAAATTCCCCATTTATTGTAATTGCATTGGAAAACTGTATTAAAATGTTCTCCTTTATGAACAAATCGCGTAAATCATGAGAGAATTTTTATTTTTGTGTGAACTGTCCTTTTAACAATTTCACTGGCGCCATTGAAACTATTTGAGGTAAACTAAGCAGAGGCTGGCGTGGTATAAATTCCTGCTCAAACATTGGCCATGGAGTTCATCTGGAAAGGCTCCACATGACATTCTTCTCTGCCTAAAGATCTGATACATGTCCCAGTGTTAAGGAAATTCATCAAGTGGATTAAAGCATTGAAAATGAATGGCAGGCATTCCAAATCCGATTAACTAGCCCACTTAGCAATGTGATTCCCAGAGGCAGGCAACATTTGAAATGCACCAGTTGGAAGTCATGCATGATGATGATAACCTGATTTATTATGCTGTCTCTAGGCACTACCACAGCATGGACGAGTTCAGCCATTATGACCTGCTGGACGCCACTTCTCAGAGAAGAGTAGCAGAAGGACACAAGGCCAGTTTCTGTCTCGAGGACACGTCCTGTGACTACGGCTACTACCGACGATACGCCTGCACCTCCCACACTCAGGTCACTCATTTATTAAAGTTGGCATGAAACGGAAGTTGTGATAGTTTTTTCTAGGATCGATGGATTTGAGCACTCAGCTTTGGTAGGAACTTTTGGCAGGTAAATTATAATTATATGTAAATTATATTAGTTCTCATGAAAAGCTAAGCTAACAACACTAAACAAAATAGATAGATAAAACACAAATATTGGGTAAAATATCGCATTTTTGTTAAGATCAAAATATTTCTGTGTTACTTTTGACATTTTAATTAGATATGTTCATATGTTTACTGCATTGTCCACCATCTTGGATGGCTTCACAATGCATTCTGGGATCACCAGGTTTGTGAAGAATACAAGCCAATGTGTAATTATTCTGACCACCATTTGCAAGTGTTCATGTTGCAAACACACCTGATACATTAGTCACCATGAAATGGACAAAAAAAAAAAAATTTTATTTTTTTATGGAACATTGCAGTTTTTATTATAAATTATGTATCCATGCATATCATTATTTTATTTTATATTAATGTACCCTCATAATATTTAATCAGAATAACTTCCCCCTCCCTCTTGCAACTTCTCTTCTCTGATGATGTGTTTACTGGTGCAAGGGCGGGGCAACCTGTCACTCACATGAGATCCACCAATAGCAAACCACAACCATCCAATCATTTCCCAGTGGACATGGATATAGTTGCAATTGGGAAGAAAGGACTGTTGCAACATGGTACTATGGTAATACCATGATGCTGTATGATTAATATACCTTGATTTCATCAAATAACAGTAGCACTGTATTTTACAGTCCTGGGGGGCGTATTACAGAAACATCTTAACTTTAGAATCCTATCTTATCTGTTTGGTAACTATGGCGATTTATTTCAGTTAGGACCGCATTTAGGACAAAAGCTATTACAAAATGATATTTCTTAAATGCATAATCGTATCTTAACTATGGCCAGGAAACGGGTATTACAGAAGCATCCTAACTCGACAAAAAAATCCTAAAAGCTGTCTTAACTTTAGGACAACCCCACTGGTGTCCTAACTTCAAACCTTTTTGAAATCTAACAGTAAAAATCACAGTACAAAAAGCCTTTTTCGAGAGAACGTTACACTTATATAAGACGAAAAGCAGCGACGTTTTGATGGTGGAGATACTTTTGGAGGGAGGATGTGCTGCGCGTTGATGATAAAATACTCGTAAATAATTACAGACTCCCACGACACATTATTTTGCAGTTAGTTGACGAATTGCGACCAACATTACAGAGGCCAACGAGCCGTCACGAAGCATTACCGCAAGTTCTTCACTGGCATAAAGTTGGTTTAAGCTTTGACGTTCGATATTCGCAAATTTAGGTACCGTCTCTAAAGTTACATGCGACATAGGTATACACATTTCTAACTTCAATGGCAATTGAACGGAATATGTAAAAGGTGTGCATCATAGCTGACACCTAGATGAACACTTTACAGTTGGTTTGGATACTGTAAGTCATTCCGTTCAAATGCTATTGAAGTTAGAAATGTGTATACCAATGTCGTATGTAACTTTAGAGCCGGTCCCTAAATCCAACGTCCTCTCTAACGTCCAACGTCAAACCAACTTTATGCCAGTTCATTACCCAAGTGACTAACGCCTTATACTTTTTTTCCTTTTCTTTTTGCACAAGGCGATTTATAAAACAGTCTTTAACTTTTCAACGGAGTTTATCAAAATGTAAATCTCTGCCGCACTGAAATTAAAAGCTCAGAGTGTGATTTTACCTCAGAAGCAGTTTGCTTGCTGTTGGTTGCTTGGTAACAGACCTGACCGTTGATTACCGAACTCGATGAAGTGGTTTAAGATTTCCCAACTACAGATAAGATGAGATTTTGTAAGATAGGATAAGAATCCTAAATCAAGTTAAGATTTGCTTCTGTAATATACGAAATTGTGAAAAATCCTAAATTAACTTATCATATCTTAAGTTAAGACCTAAGATAGAAAGTTTCTGTAATACGCCCCTGTTCCACCTGTACATACTATGTACTTATTATAGTGATTACAATAACTGTATAATAGCTAGGCATTAACACTGAACCTACCCTTAAACCTAATCTTAACCCATGTAGTTACCCAGTACTTTTTTAGGTAAGAACGCTGTAAGTATACACAAAAGTGCACGTACAGTAGAATCAAGTGCAACCCAAATAACATACCTTTACCATGTGTGTGCTGAAAGTATACTGTTGTTGTTGTTCCAGGGTCTGAGTCCAGGGTGTTATGACACTTACAATGCTGACATCGACTGCCAATGGATAGATATTACCGATGTGAAACCTGGAAACTACATCCTCAAGGTTTATGGCCTTAATCAAATTAAGAGTTATTGTATTCAAGAAATATCCAATATCTTGTTTCTGAGTTCCTTTTCCCTTTCTGGTTTAGGTTAGTGTAAATCCCAGTTACCAGGTGCCAGAATCGGACTACAGTAACAATATTGTGCGCTGTGATGTACGTTACACCGGAAACTATGCTTATGTTTCAGGATGTCATATTTCACAGTGAGTATACCTTAAATATTTAGAATGACTAAGGCAACTGCATCTAGTTAAATGTAACATATTCATGTTTTTGGTTTATTTCAGGTATTAAGAATCTACTAAATAATCCCAAGGAATACGGAAAGATCATCAGAAATGAAGTTTGATGATAAAAAAAAAAAAAAAACCTGCAACAAAGTGAACAGATATATGGACCGTGGTCATGTGCCACTTTCCTGTTTGTGAGACCCAATAATCAGCAGGGCATTTTAATGTTGACTATGCCACACAATATAAAAACCTGAGGCATAAGTACAGTTTTACAGTGAATTGCATTTTTTTTTTTTTTTTTTTTTTTTGCTTTTTTTGAAATTAAGCAAAAACAATGTTTTTATAAGTGTCCAGGGTCGTACTGTGCTGGATTCCTCCTAAAAATTTGATTAAATGTTAATTATGTAGCCACAGTTTGCAGAGATATCACATTCCCCAAATCATTCAGCATCATTCTCTCAGACTGATCAAATATAAAAATGAAAACTTCAGATGTTGATCCACACTGGGGTTTTTACCTAAAACATGCTTTTTTTGTGTGCTAGAGCGATGCTTTAGTTGTGTATTCTAAGTAGATATTTATATACAGATACTCATATTACTGCAACACATTTATGTATGAAATGAAAATTACTTGAATAAACTTCACACTCAGCCTCATTAAGTGAATTTGTCTTTGTGTGTGTGTGTGTGTGTGTGTGTGTATTTTGACTTGGTATTCTCACATTATTATAATTAACACTGTAAACCGTGCTTATATTTCATTCATTTAAGTTGTTTGGCCACCTTAAGTGGTTAAAAATAAACATACACTATATTGCCAAAAGTATTGGGACACCATTCCAATCACTTCCATGGCCGCAGGTGTATAAAATCAAGCACCTAGGCATGCAGACTGCTTCTACAAACATTTGTAAAAGAATGGGTCGCTCTCAGGAGCTCAGTGAATTCAAGCGTGGTACCGTGATAGGTTGCCACCTGTGCAATAGGTTAATTTGTGAAATTTCCTCACTACTAAATATTCCACAGTCAACTGTTAAGTGGAAGCAATTGGAAATAACAGCCACAAAGTAGTAGGCCACATAAAATCACAGAGCAGAGTCAGCTCATGCTGGAGAGCACAGTACGCAGAAGACGCCAACTTTCAATAGCTACAGACCTCCAAACTTCATGTGGCCTTCAGATTAGCTCAAGAACAGTGCCTAGAGAGCTTCATGGAATGGGTTTCCATGGCCAAGCAGCTGCATCCAAGCCTTACATCATCAAGTGTAATGCAAAGCGTCGGATGCAGTGGTGTAAAGCACGCCACCACTGGACTCTAGAGCAGTGAAGACGTGTTCTCTGGAGTGACGAATCACACTTCTCTGTCTGGCAATCTGATGGACGAGTCTGGATTTGGCGGTTGCCAAGAGAACGGTACTTGCCTGACTTCATGTTTTTGGGCATGGCCCTTAGTTCCAGTAAAAGGAACTCTTAATGCTTCAGCACTGTTGATCTACAGCAAAATGCAACAAGTCTCTCACACCAGCCACCGAGCGAATGCACAGAGTAACATTTTAACATTACTTTCAGTGGTCTTAACTACTATGTACTTACATCAAAAAATAAGTACAATGTACTTTTTGTGTTCATATTGTATTGCAAAACACTTTTGCTTCACGTGGGATACAGGTAAAGTTAGGGACGGTGGTAGTGTGGTGGTATGGGTGGTAATGTGATTGTAATGGTATAATGGTATGTGGTGGTAAGTTCAAGGGTAGGCTTAGGTGTAAGGAAAGTGTCAACAGTGTAATTATAAATGTAACTACATAAATTAATTACAGATATAATTCATATAATATCATTTTTAAAATGTAAGTACACATTTGTGTACAATCATTGTATCCAATGATTAATTAAAATGTTAGTACATAGTACTTAAAGCCACCTGATATAAAGGAAAAAAAAAAAAAAAATGAAAAGAGCGGAAGTGTCTGACTGCAACATAAGCATAATAAAAGCTCAGAGACCGGTGTTTGACACAGGTCTCTCTTATTAGCATTCACCCTCAAGGGCTCTCGTTTCGTCCTGCGTCACACCAGTGTAACATTAATAAAACTTTAATACATTTGCTCAATCACATGATTTCTGCCCGAGTCTGTCGGATTCGTTTTTCATCGGTTGTGGAGGTGAAGAGACAACAACTCCCATGATTCCACACTCATCCACGGCATCATCAAGCTACGCCTTTGTTTTGATTAAGCGACCTTAAGTATGTAAACTTACATACTGTGCCTTTAAGGAGGAAAAAACTGAGCAAGAAACAGGTGAACAAGGCAATCTATAATAACCATGACAAACTAGGTCATAATCAGTAACCTAGTTAACAAAAAGAGCACAGGAAGCAGAAAAGCAGATAAACAGAACAGAACGTTCATTTTAAACAATACATACACCTAACAGTCAGCAATTATGTTTTACTCATTTAAAGGTACAGATATCCCAACTAGCTGCTTGATACGGCTGTAAACGCACGCCCATCGCTGCAATGCAAGCATGTTATTCTGCTGTAGTCTCTGTCAGAACGATAGGTGGCAGCATTACATCTGCAGACCAACCTCTGACCCTCCTGCGTGCGATGGAGAAGAAGCGCGTTGAATATTTTCAATTCTCATGATGTCAGGCGTCCAGTGAACTCGACCACCAGTAAAATTACTCTGAAGGGCCCTCCGAAATCTCTCACAGTTATTTGACCTGGTGTGCCACATAATTACTAAGATATCTCGTTGGATCATGCACCCTATAGATGTGTCAATCCCGTCTTTTCGATCGGAGGGCAGCAACGCGGAGAAGGGCTACACGGTGAGTCCAACAGCCACTTTCTAAACGAGCCAGCTGGCGTAAACACGCTGTCATTATAATAAACGTTACACTTGACCTCACTAAATAACGATAAATGTCGCTTTAAGACGTGGA